>OZ024740.1:334069337-334106837 GCA_964016885.1 Eledone cirrhosa | reverse complement strand
TTTGCAAGGGGAAAGGGGGGACTATTCATATATTGTTGTAGTCTGTGGTACCTACTGTGTTATTAATTCTGTTTAATTTACTAATTAATTAGTTGTTTTTGCAACATATTCCAGGAATCATGCTTGATATATTGTATGTCAGAAATCAGTTACTTTTCATTTCAGAGCACTTTCCCTTTACAATATTTTAGGCCTAAGTGAATATCATGTATCCTGACACTTTCCTTCTTAGTTCATATGGTCTTTAGATTGTGGTCTTGCGGTCTGTGCTTATGTTCAATACTTTATCTTCATATTGCGAGTTACCACAATCTGAATTTGTGGTATTTACTCACGACATTCAAATTCCACCAAGTTGCCTTTTTTTTATCAAAAAGACAAATAATACTTAGGGTATAGCGTCAACATGTTCTAATATTCATCCCTACAAAGTTTCTGGCCTAATAAGATATCAATACTTCTTTCTTCTAATTGTCTTGTCATTCCTTTTTGTGTTATATTTTTTAATGATATTCCCTTTATTCCCTTTCTTGTTTCAAATACATTCTTCTTCTAAATGACGGGATCACATGTTTGGGGACTGGTTATCCAAAATAACTTCTACTAACATTTTTTGAAATATTTCTTTCATTTCCATGATGTCCACTCTTTTATAGATATGATAATTTTTGATTATATGTTATTGTATTTTCAATAGTTTTGGTAGACCTCTCGTTTTCTATTTCAATAATAAATGATAGGTATTGCCGTACTTTTCAACTTCGGGTAATATATAATCTTTCCACTATCTTTTTGGTAGATTGCAATAAAGAGAGTTGCACTCTATTATGATGAAGTACATATTATCCGCGATATTGCCATGGCAACTTAATATATTAGATCTATTTTTCATCTGTGGAAATAATTTCTTGTAGAGACATGTTGTGTTTAGCTGTATGAGATGGCAATGTTTGTTTATTTATAGCTTTGTGATGATCTTGTCGGTGCGCATTTTGCTTGATCAATATTAATGATATCGTTTTCGTCACATCGTGTAATTTCTTTATTGTTTCATATATATATATATATATATAAATTCTTCATTATAGGCGTAGCCAATCTTTAATGCTACGCTATTTTTAATTCTATTTACTGCTAAGTTTGGGGTCGAGGCTATATCATTATTGTGGCTCAATTGGTTGTTTCTATGGAAACGCGTTTGATTTCCATCATTAGTTTAGATTTGATTGGCTTTTTTTGTAAGCATTTGTGTTTATATAGTGCCTTACTTCGTCGAAGTGTAGGAGTTTATGTGATATTTCCATTATATTTTCGGACTCATTAGTTGTGATTTTGTGGATTCAGTTGTGGTACCTACATGCGTCAGTATGAACGTATCTTCTTCGTACGCATGTACGGTTGGTGTATTATATTTTCAGTGTGTATACGTTATGCGTGTTCTGGATCTATTTAAATCTGTAGTATTTTGTTACTTCATTTAAGTCAAGAAGTTGTATATAATATTTATTTAATCTTTCCCATAACGTTTACCTGGATTATTTCATGTGTGTGCGTTTTGTTTACAGTATGAAGGAATATTTTTCGTTGTTCCATCTTAGTAGCTTTGTGTTGTGGTTATTTGCTTTGTATAACGCAATTCAAGAAAATGTTGATAGTTTCCCCTGGCTGAAAGGGAACTATTCCGAAAAGTTTGAAGCAAAGCTCACACAACATTGTAGCTCTCAACGCCGAACTAGAGAAATTTTGGCAATTCCTGAACAGGTCATTAGATGACATTACATCAGAAGTGGTGGGTTTCCCGACAATGAATCACAAAGACTTGATCGATGAGAATGATAAAGAGATTAAAAAGCTCATTGACGAAAAACGATCTACAGACCAAAAAGTTTTCTGTGCATTATGCATATGCGTAAGTCTAGTCTACACAACTGTTAATCGTCTTTCAGGCACCTATTACTAAATGGATGCTATATTTTTCAGGATATGTCTATTTACAGTTGTATATATATATGGATATTTTCCGTAACTATATTGTCAACATTTGGAAATATTACATCAATTTATGGGCAATTACATTTTGATAAACTATTGATTTGCATCATTATCCTTGTTTGTATTACATACTCAATGTAGCATATTTTTTGATGTTCACTGCTTCATTACGGAACTTCTACAGTTACTAATTCGAAGGCAAATATCATGAATAAAATAATTATTTTGTTATAGCATAGAATATATATACCCATATTAGTAGTGTTGAAAGATTCCGTAGAACAGCCAAATGAGGGAACAGAACGCTCGGTCCCAGCAATAAATAGAGCTGGAGTATTTTAGTAAGTATATTGCTAACACGGTTTCGTTGCTGTCATTTGTTTCTAATTCTGCATTTGGAAATAGTTATTTAAATAATCACACACCAGAATACGTATAATTATTTGCATAGTCACACTATATCTGGCAAACAACCGTAATATAATAACAACAACAAGCTTAACAAAATCAACTCAATATTAAGAAGAGCTTTTTCCCTAGAATATGAAATTAACAAAGATAAAAGATTTAGGTTTAAAGTCATCTCTTTTACAACCAGCGAGATCGCATTTAAATAACGTCACCGTTCGTTATTTCATAGTTACGTCAATGAAGGTCATGCAATGGCGGAAGTGCAACGCCACAAACTAAGTAGAATGCGGGATACAAAACAATGTTAGCAAATAAACCGTGTTATAATTATATTATAACATACTAGCAGAAAAGCCGCGCTCGTGTGGTTTTCTGCTAGCATATGTAGTGTGCATATTGGTATTATACGCAAATATATATGCATATGTGAATTGAAAAGTAAATTAGCAATATCTTATTCTTCACACTCTTATTTCTGTCGTGGGGCAGAGTCCTTCTCAAACACTCTTTCCAGCGAGTCTGTTAGTAGCTAACATCTCTAACTGATCCAGCTGGATCCCAAAGCGTAACCAGCTCATGGATCTTGCTCAACTATCTTGCTCAGTGTCTATCTCTGGGTCTATCTCTGGGTCTCTTGCCGGTTGGTTCTGCCTGTAAAATATGTCCAGCTATTCTTTACTGAGACATTCTAACCACATGCTCATATCGGCGTTGTGATATCTCAATTTGGAGAAGTAGCGGCTCTACCAGGAGTGACCCTCCAGTCTCTGAGTTATGCCATTTAACGAGTAATATTACTCCAAAGACGCTTCGGGGGAATCCCATTTCTGCCAATTTTATTTGCAATTGTATTCTTCTGATCATTACTCAAGATTCATGATCCTTGGTAAGAGTTGGCAGGAATACCAGGAAAACAGCGAGTTTGGCTTTTACACCTAGGAAGACAGCGAGTTTGACTTTTACATCTGATTGCTGAATGCTGAGGTTGGCGAATTACTGCATCAGCTTTTGCAATTCTTGCACTTATTTCAGCATCCTGCATTCCATCACTCATGTACACGGCTCCAAGATACTTGAACGTCTCTAACTGCTTCAGTAGAACTCCATTCACATGTATATAACTTTTAGGGACTTCTGTCCACTCGCCCATCACGCAATGTGCATGTATGTTTGTGTTAATGTATGTGTGTGTAAAAGGAAAAAAAGGGATAAACACATATATATGTCTAACTTAAACACAGTGACACAGACACACGTGTCTCTAATTTCAGAACGCCGACAAACTCACGCGCACGGACGTACAACACACTATCCTATTACCACTCAAGAGCTTTGGCCAGGGTAAACAATGCCTCAATTTTGGAACCGTCTGAGTTGTCCTGAATTGATGGGAAAATAATTGACGGTCTTACTCTGTGCTCCTGGTCAAGAGACAGGTGCCTTACCTGGGACGTCAGAGTTACTGACTCTTTTGCTTCTTCCCACATTCTGGATGCGAGCGCTACAACATCCGCGGTTGGGAGGAACACAATTCTAAAATACCGTGTTCTGTCAGCTAAATACATTATCCAGCCTGTGGCGTTCGAGACGTTTTGGGGAGTCGGGCTAATGACAGCGAGGTTCTTACGCCGTTCTGTGGCGTAAGATGTGTGTATTACCTGCTTGTTTATTTTTTCTCTTTCTTTTTTTCCTTTCCCTTTCCTTTGTATATATTATATTTGTTCGTGTTTTCTTTCTGTAAACTTTATATAGACCTTCCTTTATTATAGTTTAGATTCACACACACGCGCGCGCTAGCACACACACACACACACACATATATATATATATATTTCGACTTCCGCCACCGTTCCAAAACGGCACAACATCTCACGGGGCGAACTCCTCGCTCTCCGCTCCCTCCGTAGCCGAGATGACATCGTCATCAAACCGGCGGACAAGGGAGGCGCCGTGGTGGTATGGCGCGCGGACCTCTACAAGGCCGAAGCCCTCAGGCAGCTCTGTAACCCCCTCTTTTACCGCCCTCTACCCTCCGATCCAACCCCCCTCTACCAACAACAAGTCTCCTCCACCATCAAAGACCTTATCGCCTCCTCCCTCCTCCCCCCCACCGCTTCCCACCTCATCGTCCGCACACCCCGCACCCCCACCATCTACTTCCTCCCCAAACTCCACAAACCCGACAACCCTGGCCGTCCCATCGTCTCCGCTTGCAACTGCCCCACCGAACTCATCTCCGCCTTTCTCGACTCCCTCCTCGCCCCCCCTTGTCACCACCCTCCCCTCCCACATCTCTGACACCAACCACGCCCTGCGCCTTTTCGACTCCTTCACCTACCTACCCGGCCCTCAGCCATTCCTCTTCACCCTAGACATCAAGTCCCTCTATACCGTCATCCCCCACGCCGACGGCCTTCGCGCCCTCAAACACTACCTCGACCTTCGCCCCTCCCCCATTCCCTCCACCCCCACCCTCCTTCGCCTCGCCGAGCTGGTCCTCACCCTAAATTGTTTCTCCTTCTCGGGTGAGTTTTACCAACAGGTCACGGGGGTAGCCATGGGCACAAGAATGGGCCCGAACTATGCCAACCTTTTTGTTGGCCATGTTGAGGCCCGAATCGTTGCCCAGTACACCGGCCCCACGCCCGAACTGTACGGTCGTTACATTGACGACTGTATCGGAGCCACGACCCTCACCCGAGTACAGCTCGACTCCTTTCTCTCCTTCTTCTGCTCCTTCCACCCCTCCCTCCACTTCACCACCTCTATCTCCACCACCCACGTCCACTTCTTGGACATCTCCGTCGCCTTCGACCCCTCCCACCACTCCCTCGTCACCTCCGCCTTCTTCAAACCCACCGACTCCCACTCTTACCTCGACTTCACCTCTTCCCACCCCACCCACACTAAACTCTCCATTCCCTACTCCCAACTTCTCAGGATCCGCCGCCTCTGTAGCCGAGATGCTGACTTCGAGTCCCAAGCCCTTTCCCTAGTCAGCCATTTCATCCGCAGAGGTTACCCCCCCTCTCTCGTCCACACCGCTCTCACCCGCGCCCGTGCTATCCCCCGCTCTACCACCCTCACCCCACGCCACCGCACACCCACCCACCGTCTCCCCTTCCCCATCACCTACCACCCCTCCACCTTACCCCTCCACCGCACCATCCGCCGCCTCTTCCGACACCTCCAGTCCGACCCCTCCACCTCCCACATCTTCCCAACCCCACCACTCCCCTCCTTCAAACGCGCACGCAATCTCCGCACCCTCCTCGTCCACAGCTCCCTACCCCCCAACCCACGCTCCGTCCCCCCCCCCGGTTCCTTCCCCTGTTCTAGGCCCCGCTGCAACACCTGTCCCCACATCACCAACACCACCACCTTCCAGGGTCCCAACGGCCACCCTCTCTCGGTCCGGCATGCCTTCCGCTGCACCTCCTCCAACCTAGTCTACGGACTTCGTTGCACGAGGTGCAGCGCGACTTATGTCGGACAGACGGGACGCCGCCTGGCGGACCGAGTCACGGAGCACCTCCGGGACATTCGTCTCGGGGGCAGTTCCCCCATCGCCCGCCACTTTGGTGGCCCTGGACACTCCGCACACCATCTCACAGTCTGTGGCCTACTCCAGTGCCACGGAACACCCGCCCATCGCCTCACGGTCGAACAACGTACTATCTTCCTCTTACAGACCCACACTCTCCCCGGCCTGAACTCCCCACCCTTATTCCTTTAGCTTTCGACCGCCCCCCTCCCCCACTTATCCCCCACTAACACCACTAACACACCCCTCCTTTTCACCGCCCACCCCGCACTAACAATACTAACACCTCCACTCCACCCCTCATCTAACCACCCTTCCCCAACTAACATACTAACATCCCTTCCCTCCCCTCTTCTCCTCCTCCCCCCTCCTTATCACACGCACACACTTACACCACCCACCCCACACGCAACTAACATCTCTAACACCCTCCAACCCCACGCACACGTACCCACACACCCTCGTACACCACCAACTCTACACACCCTACGCCCACTAACCCCCACTCACACCTGCATTCCACCCCTCCCCACCTCCCGTCTACTAACACCCACTAACACCTCCTCACCAAACTACACACACACCAGTACACCACACTCCCTCCATAGAACCACACACACCCTTCTCTCCCCACTCCACACTCACTCATCCCACTAACACCCCTACTAATACACACACACACACACACACACACACACACACACACACACACACACACCCTCTTCACTCCAACTCTCACACCTACCCATCCTCGCCTCCCTACCATTCCGCTGACTGCTGCTATGCCCTTCCGACCACTGTCTCAGCACCAACTGACCACAGCACTTCCACTGCTGACCACTTCCTGTTGCGCGCGCACCCCACATCTCTCCTCTTCCGACCACCGCTTCTTGGATTACCCACACGCGTTTTGACTTCCAACCAAAATCTCCATACATCCGTGTAACTTACCACTTTCAACCATCCTCTAACACCATCACCTATATAACTCACCCACACACACATCTCAAAACAAATTTTTTTATCCACACGCCACCCACACCCACAACACGCTTAAACCACACACACGTGCTTCCCACCACATATTTACACCCTCAGCCCCCTGATTCCTCTCCCCCCACCCCCTATCCACACACGCACAGACCCTCCGACACACAAAAACACCCCCCACACACACCTTCCTGAACATGCAACCCCGTTCTTCCCCCAACCCTCACTTTCACATACACACACACACACACACACGCACACCTAACCACACACACCACCTTCAGCCCTCCCCGCTCGGACACCCCGTCTCCCTCTCCCCACTCCACCCGCCTCCACCTCTACTCACCCCACACCCTTCCACCACCTGTTTACCCCCCTTTTAATTTCAGTTTATTTTGATCATGCCTTTATTTTTAAATGTTCTCATTCCTTGTATTTTGATCATGCTTTATTTTTATTTATTATTTATTATATTTTTGTCTTTATTTGTTAATTTTTCATTCGCACCGTTTCCTTTCGCTATATGTCTCTCCACCACTCCCCTACACACCTTTTGAACTCTTACCTGAAGAAGGGCTTATGCCCGAAACGTCGTCCTCCACCTACCCCCCACTCTCCTGGGCGTGAATCTAATAAACATTTGTCGTACTGCCTCTCTGTTCTGTCCCTGTTCAATTTTTTTATTATATATATATATATATATATATATATATATATATACTTATATAAATTGCAGACAATCTCTGTAATAACAAAAAAACTATTAGAAATGATAGGTAAGAAAATCATAAAATGTTCTTAGGGATGAAAAATAAGTAGCCGTAATTGCTTCTGTCTACATTTACAGCCTCTAAGGTTTAGAAGAATCGTAGGAGTTCTACCAACTGTTTGCGTCCTTAGTTTGATATAACTTAAATGGAACGGTGTCTTAATCAACCACAGAGTATAGCATTTGCTATATTTAGAAGAATGCAAATACTTGAAGGCATTCGGTCCTCGAGGGTGATTTTAAAGTGTTCTCTCAGTTGGTAGATTCCAGGCGTAGTGATGCGTAAGTGATTACATGAAATTTCGTCAGCATCGCAGATCGAGTATTTTGTCGATGTAGTGAGAAATTTACCCAGTGGATAATAGACGTTTGTACACAATGAGATCCAACAATCAAATGGTTGTAAATGCAACAACATCCTGTCTGGAAGCCACTAGACATTCAGAAAGGTGATATCTAATACATAACTCCTTCACCCTTTTTTCGGTAGTTATTTTTAAAAATGAAAATAAATCATCTTCTATATTCATATCGGTGTTGCATTAGGAAGCAATTTCATAAAGGCCAGGTTTAAAAAAAATATCAAGACATGTAACACGCAAACACTATATATTAAACATTTAATCAAATTTAAACATTAGATAAAATTCTCCTGTTATTATTATTTATTTTCTATTCACGCTTATTTACTCTGCCTAACTCATCCAATAAATATTTATTTTTTCGCTTCATCTTTAAATTTACGTTAATACAACAACTTATCACTAATGTGGATATAAGTTGTAACGATGAAGAATGGTATTTAACTAATGTATTGGTACGTGATGGGGCCCACCCACAGCCCCGGCGGACAGAATGGAGAAGGCGTTTCCCCGAAGGACGGCAAGAGAGACGCGCTGGAAAAGCCACTCCAACTCGCGGAGCTCACACCTGCGGCTGGCCAGCTCAGCGCCTATGGTGGTGAGTAAGGAGGTAGCCCTGGGGCCGAGGACACCAGAAGTTTCCACTGCCAGGGGAGCGACCGCAAACCTGTCGGAGAGCGACCGGTATTTGAGGAGTTTGGCCCCCTCAGCCCGACGTGCAACAGAACCTGGGTCAGTCGCAGACTACACCAGGTTGCAGCTGCAGAAATTGTCGGGGCTAGTGGCATCCCAGACGTTTGCCACCGCGGAACGGGAAGATGGTCATGCCATCTGGCCTTTTGCCGTCCCCTCGATCCAGCCCAACCGGCTCGAGCTGGGAAGGGAAGCCTGCAGCGTCCAAGCCATGCTTAATGACCTCGTTGAGGGCAGTATGGCGTGGAATGCGGCCGGCACTGTGGCGACAGGAAAGCGGGTGGAGACCGAAAGAGTTCACGGTGGAACCGCAGCGACATTGGTGTGGCTGGTAGATCTGGAGGCCGAGCCTCAGGGAAACGCCGATTCGCAGGCTATGGTTGTCTAGCTGCGTGCCAGTGGAGAAGGAGAGCAGAAAATGGAGCCAGGCACCACTGTCGGGTTTGGAGACCGCACGAAAACAAGCAAGGCGGTGCTGGTCGAGATGGCGCGTGAGCCTGTCTGAGGCCAGGCTGCATTGGATGAAATCCCAAGTGCGTTGGGAGGGACTTGATGTCAACAGGGGAAGAAGGAGGAGGGACGTCTACTGGGCTAAGTGCCAGCCGGTCCCACGTTTCACAGGCGCCCTCACGTTCTCTGAACACAGAGGGTTCTGTTGTGTTTTGAAGCACCCTGCTGACGAGGACGCGGCACGAGGTTACCGACGAAAGATACGCCGGCAAAGCTAGTGAGATCAGGGATCAGAGGCCTAGGCCGCCATACTTGACCGGTAAAGTGGCCTGTTGCCACCCTATGCCGTCAAAATTGACGTTCCATATCCCCTCGGCTGCTGCTCGGATACAAGTATCGAGGTCAGCGAGGAGAAATGTCTGGATGTAGCATGGAGCGCTGCGGAGTGTATAGAGGAGCTTCGGCATGGCGAAGCAGTTCCTCAGCAGAAAGAGAGCTGGGTGGCCGTCAATCAAGCCCAGTCGGCTCGTGAGAGTCTGGAGCTGTTGAAGCCTGGACCTGATGGTGGAGCGGATGGCCGGCGGGTGGATCGGTGACTCGAGAATGAGGACATCCTCTTTGGGGTTCACCTGAACCTGGCGGAGAATTGGACCGCACGTCCAAGACGGAGGCTGCAAAGCTCGCATCACCAGCTCCGACTTGGCCGAGTTGACCTGGAGGCCGATTACCGCCAGGGCAGGAATCACCGATTGAAGGTCTTGGCAGACCGTCTGTACGGGCCCGCCCAACGTGGCATCGTCCAGATACCAAACGTTGAGAGGGGCCGTGATACTCCGGGCGATGTGCTCAATACCAAGCGCGAACAGAAGGGGTCCCAAAGGGTCGTTCTGTTGGACCCCAGTAGCCGAGGGTATGACGGTATCAGTAGCTAGGAGCATGCTCGGGGCTCCATATGACAGGTAGGCCAGCGGGTAGGCAGAGGGGTCTCGGCTGAGGCGGGCCTCGAGCAGATGATTCCGGCGTAAAGAGTTAAAGATATTCCTCATGTAAGCTTGACAATAAGGTGCCTGGAGACCCTGGATGCCGGTACCGATGGGCAGCTGCTGAAGAACTGCCTGATTGCATGAGAGGCTCCCTCACAGCCGCCGGACACGCCGTCACCCAGTTGCAGCGGACTAAACTGCTCAGTCAGATCGTGTGTGACGGATTTTCTGATCACTTTGGCAGCCAGCCTCCGGAAGACATTGCCCACAGCAATGGGGCGTATGCCACCCTCTTTCTGCATGAGAGCGGTGAGGCTGGCCGAAAAAAAGAGTCCTCGGGCGTAAGGGTCGAGGGCACCATGAATGAGCCTATTGGTGAGCGCCACAATTGCACTCAGAAGGCGGCGCCCGGCCTCAGCAGAGAGGGTGGATGTCAACTCCTTGAGGTGGCCTGGTTGGAGACCACCAACACCTCCGCAGCTGCTAGCTGGGAAGGTCCTGATGGCGGATATGATATCTGCATCTGTAGCCACAAGGAGCACGTGGGGGTCGGGTGGGGGTATGGGTCTGAGATCAGTGGGTGGCTCAGGGTGTTTGAGCCGCAGAGCAGCCAGGATCTCCTCAGTGGGTTGGAGGACAGTGTCCTCTGAGGCAACAACTCTGACTGCGGCCGAGACATCACCCATGATAAGCTTTGCTTTTACCTGGTCACGCAAACGCTTGGCGATGGCCTCGGGGGTGGAGGATAGGGGGTACCTGAGGGTGGGGTGTGTGGCGTCTCTGGGCACGCTTGGAATGGGCGCTCGCCCAAATGACGAGACATTGGCCTTGAAAAAGGCTGCTGTTGACCGGCCGCCCCAGTCAGCGTCATAGCTGGGGAGGCCGAAGGCGAGTGAGGCGAAACAGAACAGCCGCTCCCAGTCACTGGCTCGATTGGAGTCCAGGGCGCTCTCAATCGAGGAAGCGAGGGCATCGGCTACCGGCACCCGTTCCGCTCTCGGGATCCTGAGCGGGATCTTCCGGAGCCGCCTGAGCCGAGCGATGTTGACCAGCGAGGCTCGGGCGTCAGGCAAGCTCGCTGTGCCATCTGGTGGTGTGCCAGACGTGGGGAAGAAGCAGCTCCTGCACCTCCAAGCTGCGAGGGCATTGGAAGCTCGACGAGTCAAGCCAACGCAGGTGACGTGATGGAAGCAGCCCCACCCCAAACAGTTCCGTCCCCTCTTCCGTTTGTTAGTGGTGCCGCAAGTGCTGCAGGTGTCGATTTGTAGGGGTGAGGGATGGGGCGTGAGGCCGGGGACTGGGGAACCGAGCTGCATCAGGGGTGGGTGGCTGGTGTTTGTGGGTGGAAGAGAAAGAGCTGGTAAGAGGGCAGCATAGTTCACTGTATATATGGAGGTGGCAGAAAACGAGAGCGAAAAGGGCTGCGTGGAGGGGGAGACACAGGAAGGTAGAATGGCAGTAAATGAATGAGTGAATGGATAGATGTACACAAAAAAGGGAGGGGGGGGCAAGGGGTTTTTCCCAGCGGACAGACCCAGAGTTCTGCACGCACACATGCGAGCAACTGAGCAGTTTGTCATAGACGATATTCTCAATGGATGCGCTTACAATATTTGAATATAACTGAACCGTCGTGTCATTTAATTTGAAAAGTGGAGCAAAGTAAAATCGAACGGCGAGAGATTTGTTGGTTATATTCAGCCTTAGCCTACAGTAGACATTCGTTCGATAAGTTGCTGTATTTTCCCGTTTAATGTAATGTCGTCATCAGTTTCCTGTTGTTCGTCCGAAATTGATGATATTATGATTTTCATGGAAACGAAAATGTTTGAGATTAATATAAACCCTCGTCGCACATTTAATTCACACTCTAGTTTCTTCTTCTTCTTCTTCTTCTTCTTCTTCTTCTTCTTCTTCTTCTTCGGGATCTTTTTTTGATCCCCTGCCGATTGATTTTGCCGCAGAATCTGTCCAGTAATTCTTTACTGAGACGCTGTAAGGACATTCCTATAATAATCGGAGAAGTAATGACGCTACCGATAGCGACCTTCTGCTCTCAGAGCTACGGACTCTATGGAGTGACGTTACTCCAAAGGCCCTTCGGGAAAAAGCCATTTCAGCCATTTGCAGTCGCGGTCGTACTCTTTCCGTCAATACCAAACACTCATCATTACAGTTAAGGGTTGGTGCAAACAGCAACATTAGATAACGAATTATGCTTATACAGCTGCCCCCATCTTCTGATAACTGATTGCTAGATATGGCCCATTACTATACCAGCTCATTAATTTCTTCTTTAAATAGCTTTGTGTGTAAAATGTATACAATTAAGAAGCGCTAAGTGCCAAAATGTTTTTGATGCAAGTGCTGGAGAAAACACCTTTGGAGATCTGGCACTACATCCTATTTTAATGTGAATGTTCTACTACGAAGTTTATGAACTGCTCACATTAAACAATCAGCATGGGCATTAATATACCGGTGGGTTTCCATTAATCAAGGTCTCTGATTTTTACGTTACACAATTTATTTATATATTTTGTTAACCGATCTTGCAATCTCAGCAGTTATTAAGTAAAAACTGAACGTCTAGGAACCATAGTCTTGAGCAATTGTCTAATATGCTCATTATACACAGCATTTCAAGACTGACATCTCCACATTTTGTCCTATAACTGTATGTTTTACTACCTACATACTCAGCTCACTCGAGGTTGTAAATATGTATATGCATATTTAGCCATTCCAGCGTCACGAACTGCCCATAATTTTATACAGCTTCCTTGAGACAAAGTTAAACAATTCTGTATAATCATAGTTGTGTAACATGGAATTTATTTCTACATTGCACAAGTATATAATAAATTAATAGAATAAAGTCATAAACACATAGTCATAGACACTCGCAAACTTACACAAACACACACTTATATATATATATATATATATATATATATATATATATATATATATATATATATATATATATATATATATATATATATGCTTATCTGTATGTATGTTTACATGAACTATTGGAGGATATATATATACATACATTTATATATATATATATATATATATATATGTGTGTGTGTGTGTGTGTGCGTGTTCGTGCGTGTGCGTGTGTGTGTGTGTGTGTGTGTGTGTGTGTGTGTGTGTGTGTGTGTGTGTGTGTGTATGTATATATATATATGATTATGCGGATGTAAACATACAATTTTACACACGTGCACATGCACATAAATGCCAACTTACATTTCACATGACCTCTGAATCATAACATCTTTATTTTAGGTTGTATATTTTATATATGTTGTTGTTGTTGTTGTTATTTTGTAAATGATTGCGCACACAGTATTACTAATCGATACACATTTGCTTCTATTTGTGTGTTATTGCCAAAGATCTCTTCTGTTATTTGTACAAAATCCCGAATAGCTTTCAAAGCTTCTACACAATACTACCCGACTAATGCCACGAAAATCAATAAATTCCTACTTTTGATGTCTTTGCTAAGACTTGATGCATTCGACATAATAACTTTAAAAATCCTTTGCACTAAGAAATTCTATAATAATTAGGTTATATTTCTCTACGTTGTATGTGTAGAGGATGAATATGCTCTTCATTTCGAATCTAATCTGAAATGACTTTTATCAATTTAAAAGCAAGGTCAGGCTTTAAAGGCATATTCCATCCAAAACTCTATAGTATTTATGTTATGATGTTTGAAACAATACTATTTCGTAATGTATTATACATTTCTAAATTAGTGAATTAGGATATCGAACCTTGTGGCTTGTTCATAGACAGAAGGGATCTCCTGATACATTTCATGCTCTTTCTCCATAAGATATGCCTTCAAATATAATTTAACACATTGAATTATTCAAACACTTTCTATATTTAAGACTCATATGCAAATGAGCAAACACCTAAAGTATACGTTGTGTCTAGTGCTCATATGGTTAGATATATTTGAAAATACTTACCTTTCCAATCAGAAACATCTCATATTGTGAGTCCTTTAATAGTTATGTGCGTGCATATTGGATAGGTATCTCTGTGTAATATTGTCGAAATCTGATTGCTTGATATTTAATTAGCAAGCTGTGTTTTCTTAATTCTTTGGCGAGGAGGACGCAGCTTATTGTCTGATATAGCGTGCTCCTGTGAAAACTGTAAGAATATGGCTGTTTTAGATCTTCGTAAATAGGTGTTGACTATAGAAAAGAATTTTAGGTTGGACAGGTATTTCTGAATGTGGACTTCTGAGTAGAAAGAACTGAGTGAGTGCATAGACCCGATAAATCATATGAAATGAAATAATATAGATTATGCCAGTTTATTTACACATGCATTAAATAAAGTACCAGTAATGAACTGGTTAATTGCTGGCCTTGTGCCTAAAGTAGAAACAATTATAATGATATGCTGGATTATATCCAATTTGAAAATGCGGAATTTAGCATTGAATACACTGGAAACCGGTTGTTTTCTCTTAATTTACGTCTTAAGACGTAAATATTATGTATACATGGGATATGCTACAATATATCTACGTTTTTTTTAATTTCAGTATTAAAGTTGTTAGAGTAGTTTTATGTATGGCATATGATCGATTAGCTATCGCAAATTATCATGCTGAAAATGTTTTAAACTATATCAAAACGAAATCAATTCCATTTTTGCGGTTTATTAATTTTCATTGAATCATCGAGTGCGTAAATCGTATCCACCCAATAATAATTCTATGTAATATATTTAATATTAAATTCTGCTTTTTTGGAAAACATAACAAAAAAAGAACAAAAAAAAACAGCAACAACATTAAATAGTTATATTATAAATTATATTACTAATGTCATCTTTGATTACATACTTAATTAAGCTAAAGTTTATATTGATTTAATAAATATGTATTAATAGTATGATAAATAAAACATATTTTCCGTTCCGTTGGGAATATACCAACGTTGAAACATACAATGATAATGATTTCTTAATTAAATTATTGTTTTTACGTTTTGAGTAGTAGTGATAAGTATTTGCCACATCATTGCCCTAACTCATTCTTCCTCATTTAACGCAAGTAAATTATATGTTGGTGTGATTTGTTGTGAACTTATAGCGAAGGTGAAACAGATCATTGTGATAGTATATGCTTTATAATATATTTAGGACGAATCATTTATTGAGATAATATAATTTAAAAAACAGGATGTTTTTCCATCTCCTTGGGGAAGATAAAATAATTAATACTAATATAATCGAGTCGTTATAAATAATTTACATTCTCCGTTTTCTGTGAAAAATACATATATCTAACATAAACATCTATATAGATCGTATATAATATATATAGTATACTTTGATGATTTTTAGTAAACTTGTATAAACTTGATTCGTTTTGAAATATGGAAATATAATTGCATATGCGAAACATGGGTATCATTTAGAAATTACAGACATATACCTTCTAACAAAGATAAATCAAGAAAGATATATTTGTAGCCCTGTAACAAAAAAGTAATTTCATTAAAGCATCTTAAGAATAAAAATAATATTTGTATACTTTGAGTAAAGCCGGTAGAATGCACGGTGGAAGCAAAAGAGTGAATACAAAAGCAAAGTAAAGCATACTTAATTAAGCTAAAGTTTATATTGATTTAATAAATATGTATTAATAGTATGATAAATAAAACATATTTTCCGTTCCGTTCCGTAGATGATTCTTACCTAGCTTGTGTTTTCATATATATATGCTCAACCTTTCATATATTGTTCTAGAATTCTAAATCAATTTAAGCCCCATCGTACAATGCATCATATGAAATACACTGTAACAAGTATCATATTGTGTTCGGAATTTGCTATAATTGTTAACAATATGTTACATGAGTCTTTATTGAAGGATACACAGTTCTAATAGTCAGAATATGTGAATCACCGCAACAGGTAGAAAACACAACGCAGGCTCAATAACCTAATGTATTATATTTATAAATCATATTTTCTATGTTATATTAATCTTTTCAAATTACCATGAGTAACGTATATGCTTGTTAACAATTGCTATGAGCTGTATGAATAGGAATATTTATAATGAAATTGCTTCTAAGCGAAGTAGCTTTTAATAGAAAAAACACACACACATGTGAGCACTTATCGATATTGATAGAAATACAAGCTATATTTTCGAAACAATATTCTCTAAAAGCAAAGAATATACAGTGGCTGAGTATTGTGTGGTTCCAGTACAGACAGAGAATTACATTTATATAAATCAAACGCTATTGTTGTTGACTATCATTTTATGTTGTTACACAAAGTGTTACTTCATATTATTACAATTTATAACATTAAGGTTAAAACTCGCCTTGTACTGATTAAATTAATATTTCGTATAAAATAATATTTTACATGATAGCATACATTTTCAGAAATAGTCAAGTAATGGTTCTTTCAGTTTGGCAGTTTATTTCGTGTCGGTATGCAATATAAAAATGTTGATTCGGTTGGATGCATGACATTTCTAATTTGGACAATAGTATTTTGGCAGGAATAATTCATTGCCAGAGCTTCGATTTAAAATAAATATCCCAAGCCCAACTCTTAAACGTCAAAATGAAAGTAAGTGAATATTAAGATATCGTTAATATTCCTGAAGGCTTACGACAAGTAGAAACTATGAAAGTTTATTTAGTGACCTGCGTTGGAAAATGTGTGTATGTATTCAATATAGATCTGAAATATACTCTCCAGAGATATGATAGGACAACCAATAGCAAATCCTTAAAATAGTACATTTTAATGAAATAACAAATTGCTTGAATGAAATTATGATATCGCTTCTAGTATTATTTGTTTTGCATCAAATGATTCCTTATCAACTACATTGCAATAATGACCATGGAGTATTTATCCCGATGTTAATTTAGAAATACAATATCACAATTTGTAAATGTTTGACTTGAAATTAGCATATCTTTACAGCAACTTGAAAGTAGGCAGTGAAATATCTTCTCTGATACTAATTCGTGGCAGCAGTGATTTGATTGGTACTGTATATAAGTTTTCGTTTACAGAGATGGTGGTATATTTTGTGCTAGCGGAGGTGTGCATGTATGGGGCAATGATACAATCATTAAGCCCTTACTGTACTCGGATCAAACATACCATTCCGGTCATGACCTTACAACATATATGTATCCGTGGAATTATACAATATGATCTTCTTCATTGGTTTTACTTTTTTGGGGCGTTTGGGTAACGATTTCATTGCTATTTCTAACTGGTCGATTACCAATGTTGAGGCTTTCTTGTTTATACTGCAACATTCATACTGCAACATTCATATTGCAACATTCATATTGCAATTCAAGTCATATTGTTCTTGCCTAGAGTAATTTAATACAATATTTCTTGTATATTCTCCTAAGAGAAAAATACGTTATGTAGTACGAAATATCTGGCGTTGTTAGACTATATGGAAATTTATGTAAAATATATTTTTCCACATTCACAGCCAGCAGGTACCGGTATAGCTCTATGAAGATGCCTCGTTGAAATTTGTCTGAATAAATGTATATGTGTCGTAAATATTAATAGAATCAGGAGCAACAGCTATATGTAAGCAAATGCTTACTCGTGGGGCATTTATAGGCGATAAGATGCTTAAATATTTAAACTGACTTTTATTTCCCACTCATTTAAAAAAAAAGTGAAATTCAAATTTGCATGGCATCCCGACTCTGTTAATTTGTCTCCTTGTATTTACACACACTCACACATACAGACACACATGCATACACACGTATATATATAAATATATATATATATGCATATATATATATATATATATATATATATACGTTTGTAATTTTCACTGACTTTTAGAAAAGAAGCCCCCCCCCCTCTCTACACCTTCGGTAATAATTCCCAATTATCCACAAACATAAAACTCAAATCTATGTATCATTCTTTAATTACACACCAAGAATTTTTTCTGATAAACATTGCGCATCCGGTTTTCCTAAATAATTTTTATCCTTTGAGGTAACGTACGTCTTTATCAATTCTGATTTATTTACTACATTAAGTCACGACCACATGTTAAAGCTGAAATTACTTGACACGCAACTAAATACTTATGTGGTATGTTATGAAATCGTTGCCTAAGAACTGGAGGAATGACTCACAAATCACGTTTTCCAGTAACATCGTGACAGAATTATTTTAGAAAATAGATATAAATGTAACTTCAGTGTTCGTGCTATGTTTGTAGGATCGATGTATTTGATGATAATTGCCAGGGGCTTCGAACGAAAAACCATACGTTTATCAAGCAATGTATTCATATCTTAAGTGTTCGTGTCGCTAATATGTTCTTTTCTACCTTAGCCCATTTAAAGTGTACGTTTTATTGTAATAAATATTGAACGCATATTGCAGACTAAATATATCAATGTCAAATGTCATTAGCCGCTTCACTAAAATGTGCATATCGCATGTATTCCACGATAATTTGGAATCAATAATATTATGTACCAACAATTATATTCTTAGAATAACTAAGATCGGTCTTATTTAAAATAATAACAATACTTGAATTAATAATGAAATATGATACATCTAACACATATTCAATTTGTAGAAGTCACACACGTGCACTTCGTTTATTTCTACATTTTTCATGCCATCAAACCACCTTGTAATTGGAACCAAACTAATACTAATCGTTACCGATATTATTTCATTCACAAAAGAATGCTTAAGTTCTGGAATGTTAATCATTTGAAAACTTTCTCACGGATAAAAATATTTAAAGGTATGTGATAAGGAAAGTGAATTGCCATAGAAATTTTACACTATTTTCTATAATCAGATTTTAGTGAAGAGCATAGTTCTTCGTTAAGATAAGATTTGTTTAATGGATACCCACTCACACAAACTTACATACATACAGGCAAGTTTATATACAACATTACATACCTACACACATACATACATACATACATACATACATACATACATACATACATACATACATACATACATACACACACACACACACACACACATACATACATACATACATACATACATACATACATACATACATACATACATACATACATACATACATACATACATACATACATACATACATAAATACATACATAGAATGTGTTTGTGTATCTTATAAACTTGCCTGAAATACAAGCTTGGATGAACTGTAATTTCATTGTAAATTTAGATATTTTTCTAAGTTGTAGATTGAATTGGCCTTTCAATAATAATGCGTAAAAGAATAGAGATTGCGTCTCCATTGCTAACAACAATATTCAGGCTAAATTGTTTGTTTGTTTCGACGTGGGTGGTATTGCCATTATTATTTACGGAAGTAGAAATAATTATTTACGAAATTACAAGAACATAGCAACACTTATATCGAATATTCTTTGTTTATTACAACTCCATAAGAATCAACGCTGATCATTAATTGTGTATATATATTTTAAAAACCTAATATCAAAATATAAGAAGTAATTAATTATACAAAATGTACATACGTGTACTTACACATTTAGAGTTGCCAAAGTGTCGCTATATATCTCATATTCTTGAGTAGATTGATGAAACCTTATTCACATCAGTGACAGATTTTAGTAACGAAAAGCTTTCGACCTGTTACAATTTGCTGAAGCATCAGTTCTAAATCGCACCCTGTAGTCTTTAAGAATGTAAAGAAACATGAGAGAACATAGTTCAAGATATCCCTCTACTGTCGTTAAAGTCGCATTTAGAATATTTTTACTATAGATCATCTCAACCAAAGAAGCTCTGAATGAATTAGACCAACACTAAACTTACGAAACTCAATATCCATTTGTGACCAATTATATTGTAAAAGCACATAATACTATTTATATAGCCAAACTTTATAAAGAACTAACAACTTCATAATCATTTACATTTCACACGAGCTTTTAACATTTATTGCCAGAACATTCTTCTAATAATTGTTTCTAGTTTTGGCACAAGGCCAGCAGTTATCCTAGTGTATTACTGTTACTCTATTCTATCGACCCCGTAAGGATGAAAGGTGTAATAATTGTTTCTACATTTGGCACAAGGCCAGCAATAACCCAGTGCATTACTGGTACTTTATTTTATTGACCCCGTAAGGAGGAAAGGAAGAGATAACCTCGACGGGATTTGAACTCAGACCACCGTTGAAAGATGTAATAATACATGAATACAAGTGTAATAATACATGAATACAACTCCACAAAAAATCATTTGCCAGGAATACTAACTAAACGTGTAAGAAGCAGTAAGGAATTCTCGCATCTACCAGCCGAATATTAACAATTTTTTATAGTTTCAGTTTCTCAGATATTCATGATACAATTTAAGTATTGTAGCCAAGAGTGCATGTATACTAGAAAATATATCAATACATTAGATTCTATGTAGATCAAAGGAAAAAGCATATATGTAAACAGATAGGTAAATGAATTCTATGAGAAGGATTTAGATAAATGCTTTTAAGTTTCATCGACGTAGTCTAGTGCTTATCGATATCCAGCACAGCAGAACATAAGTACGTCTGTTCCTATGATGCACACGAGAGAGAGAGAGAGAGAGAGAGAGAGAGAGAGAGAGAGAGGTTATTTTCTTGGAGCGGATGTAGTTGCAGCATCTACGGGGGCTGATATTGGAAGCAGCAGCAGCAGTGAAGCTAAATGGAGGGAAAGAAAAAAAATTAACCTCAATTATACAGAGCGATTGCCGCCAGCAAAAATAAAAAATTAGAATTGGGGCTCTGAAATAGCGAGGTATACATGAATGTATATATAGTATAGTTGACAATAATTTACTTAAGCATACAGTATATTGCCAAATATACTATATATACATTCACGTATACATCGCTATTTCAGAGCACCAATTCTAATTTTCAATTTTTGCTGGACCGGCAATCGCTCTGTATAATCAGTTCCTGAATATTACTGGAATTCTATAAGAATCCAACATTTATAATTTTCAACAGACAAAGCGAGTGCTAAGCTGTGATGATTACCAACCGTAAGAAACAGATCTGGCAGCTTATCTACCTTTCTTTGTTGAAAAAAGAAGTAAGTGACATAGACACTACTTTAAAAGAATAGCGCAAGGTCTTCAAAATGCTCTTAATTAGACATACAGCATATTTCCAAATATACTATATATACATTCATATATATATATATATATATATATATATATATATATGTATACGTATATATATGTATACGTATATATACATATATGTATGCATATATATATAAATATATATATATATATATATATACATATATATATATATATATATATATATATATATATATATATATATATATATATATATATATATATATATATATATATGCATTATATGTATGCATATGGCGGTGGATTGGGAGTATCGGTAGAGGGTCGGACGCCATGCTTTCCAGCATAGTTACGTCCCTTTATGATCTGAGTTCAAATCCCGCCGAGGTTGACTTTGCCTTTTATCCTTACGGGGTCGATAAAATAAAGTACCAGTAATGCACTGGGTGATTGCTGGCCTTGTGCCTAAAGTAGAAACAATTATATGTATGCATTATATATCCTAAACGGACGGTAGTCCATTTAGTAATATTGTTGTGGTCGTGTTTTCGTTGGCAATCGTCTGTTTACGACAGTACAGCGCGGCTCTACTTTATTTAACTGAGATAAAACTTATATGAGCATGAACAGTAGATCATTACGCATCTTTTGGCTTAAAAATCTAGAAATTTCGTCCAGCGGGAAACAGTTTATAATCAAAGTTTGCTGATAAATCTTGTGTTCAAGTGAGTGAGCAGTAAGCATGACGATAGGGGAGGTAATCCAGAAATGACGACGTTTGGAAAACTTTAATTACTGCATGAAAGAAATGATTTAAAAATTGAACTTGCCCAATCTTCACAACATTGAACATTGGTCAAAATTTGACAAATCTGACTTCAAACCAGATATGATTCATTTGAACAATGTTGGAAATCTTAAATTGACACATATTTTTGCCAATGTTTTTGCCACCTGATCCTTGTTCTATGGCTGACTGACTAATTTTGTGACTTAATAAAATGTCATCATACTAGTAATGCACAATGGTCATTTTTAAATTTAAATTTTATTAAATAGTTGTTGCTTGCATTGGCTTAAAATAGTAACAAGAATGTACACATACTTATTAAAAATACATCATTATCAGTCAAATCAGTCAAATGTCACTAAAAGCCAGGTGGTCGATAACAACTTCTATAAGATTAGTTACATGCTCACACATTGGATCACCTCTCATCAATGGCATTGGGTGTCTGAGATAATCGTGGAGATAACTGATGAAGTCACAAATGAAGTGATGGTCTTCCAGTGTGAACAACTCCCTATATCCATTGATATATGTGATGGCTTCCGATTCATAGGTGCATTTTATGAGGAATTCCATGCATCCGATTTTCAGTGATTCAATGGGCATTTTATCAGAGATGATAAGGTATTTGACCACGTTTTGCTTTATAAGTAAATTAGAGAGAATCACCGCAGTCAAAGTCATTTCTGTGCATGGGTTTTTGTCCATTCTAAAAAGTTAAAATGATAAAGTATTACTATTATATAACTTACATCTATTGTTGTAACACCATTGAAATGTACAAGTTTCACCAATTCACTATTATGCACTAATCATTTCAAATGCATTCATGATTTACTAGCTTTGTCATTAAGCCAGTTGCCTCAACTAGATTGCAATTATACTCAAAAGAACTTTAAAATGTAATTCACTATGATCATTTAATTATTAGATAGTTGTTGCTTGCATTGCCTTAAAAAATAGTAGACCAGATAGAAAAATGCGTACAGCAAAAATAAGTAATATTGTTGGAATATAAACCTTTAAAAATACAGGACAAGAAACTAAAATAAAACTTTAAAAGAATAGGACAAGAAACTAAGATAAAACATTAAAAGAATAGGACAAGAAACTAAGATAAAACTTTAAATAATTGGACAGGAAATAAAAAATTTTACAATAATATTAGTGGCAACATTTTTTTATTCGTTTCCTGTGCTATGCCCCAGTATCTTCTTGATTAGTGCATAATAATTGTCATGCTCTCATTGTGCGTTGCCCCTGAGCGCTTGGTTCTGGTTGGGGTTGGTTGGCTGAGCAGTTCTGCTCCGTCAGAATGACCATTGCAAGAAGAATTGGCCGATGCAGCTGCAGGTCTCCTCCAAGAATCCAAGAATGCACTTCTGGTCCCGCAACACCAGACGAAGATGGAGAAGACGACCGGGACAATATGTCGACTCTGACCACCGACTACGGCACCTCCCTCAACCACTGGTCCTCCCTCCCTCTGTCCCGTCATCCCTCCAGTCCTCCTGCTCCCCCTTCCTGTACCAGAAAGCTGTGGCACGCATTCATCTGGACTGCCGGACTTGAACTAAAGGACAAGATGCAAGGAGAAGATGGACGGGTTGGTCAAGATCAAGGATGAGCGGGACGACAAGACCGTCCGCTGCTGCTCAAGATCTGTGCTCATGGGCCCATGGGTCCATTAACATTATGCCTGACACATGAGGTGTGTCGCCGAATGATGAAATAGGGGTATGGTTATGGCCCAATTGGTGTTCAAAACAGGATCAAATGATCCTCCCGGTCTGACGACGACCTCTGAATGTGGAACCCCGAGGCTATGAATGTGGAACTCGATTTTTACCAATAAAAATGTTGCCACTAATATTATTGTAAATTTTTTTATTTCTTGTCCAATTCTTTAAAGTGTTATCTTAGTTTCTTATCCTATTCTTTTAAAGTTTTATCTTAGTTTCTTGTCCTATTCTTTTAAAGTTTTATTTTAGTTTCTTGTCCTGTATTTTTAAAGGTTTATATTCCAACAATATTACTTTTTTTTGCTTATATATATATGTATGCATATATACATAAATATATATATATATATATATATATATATATATATATATATATATATATATATATATATATATATATATATATATAATAGTTAAATAAAAGTCAAATGATTAAAATTTACCTTCGTTTATTACTGCTATATATATTTCAGTGACAGCCACCTTTGACTCCAGTTCCCCAGTGAATTAACAACCCAACAAGGAACTGGGCATATCAGAGTATTGACAATATCATACACCTAAACAACATATGTATTTGTCTATACCATACTAATTCAAACTGCCTGAAGAGGTAACAGCCAAAGATGGCTGTCACTGAAATATATATAGCAGTAATAAACGAAGCTAAATTTTAATCATTTGACTTTTATTTAACTTTATTTTACACTACTCCGGAGTAAACAAACCAACCTGCGCACTTCGTCGAGTGCTCCAGCCTGCATACTGAGGTGTTGGTATACAACCAACATAAACTCAAAATCTCTCTCTCTCTCTCTCTATATATATATATATATATATATATATATATATATATAAATCTAATATATATTTATATATATCTATATATCTATATATATATTTATATATATATATATATATATATATATATATAGATATATATAACGAAGGAAATGTGGTAAGGAACCAGGTGGACCATAACACACCAAAGTACTCAATACTTAGGGTAGTAGAGTGGGTAATAGGAACGAGTAGAGCCCCGACGGCTGAGCTCAAGCCGTCTCGACGGCTAATTCTGTCCAGAATTAGCCGTCGAAACGTCTTGAGCTCAGCCGTCGGGGTCCTACTCGTTCCTATGTATATATATATATATATATATATATATATATATAAATATGTATAAATGATTCCAGTTCCTCAAGAAAATAACAACACAACCATGAGGTGGACATATCGATGTATTGACGGAGTAAAACACACTTGAACAACATGTGTACCTGTCTTTATTTATATATATATATATATATATATATATATATATATATATATATTTATATATATATATATATATATATATATATATATATATATATATATATATATATATATATTTATATATATATATATATTTATATATATATATATAAATATATATATATATATATATTTATATATATATATATAAATATATATATATATATATATATTTTTATATATATATATATATATATATATATATATATATATATATATATATATTTATATATATATATATATATTTATATATATATATATATATATATATATATATATTTATATATATATATATATTTATATATATATATATAAATATATATATATATATATATTTATATATATATATATAAATATATATATATATATATATTTATATATATATATATAAATATATATATATATATATATTTATATATATATATATAAATATATATATATATATATATTTATATATATATAAATATATATATACATATATATATATATATTTATGTATACATATATATATGTATATATGTATATTTATATATGTATGTGTGTATATATATATGTATATATAAATATGTATATATATATATATATATGTATATATAAATATGTATATATATATATGTATATGCATAATATGTATATATATATATATATATATATATATACGATATTAAATAAATGGAAACTATATTTATAAAACCATATTTATTTCATTATATATATTTCAGGGATATCATATTAAAAATATGTTATGCCTTCTTCAGACAAAATACAATATAAACAGTCTTATAAATAGATAGATTCGACATACCTTTCAACTTCGACTTCTATTTGAAAAGTTGATTTATATATAAAAAGTTGAAATATATATAATGAAATAAATATGGTTTTATAAATATAGTTTCCATTTATTTAATATCGTAAATATACTCCAAATACTTGTTGAGTGCTTTTATATCAGTTATAAATATTTACTCGTTGTTAACCCAACAATTTAAATAAAACTTTGCATATATATATATATATATATATATATATATATATATATATATAGTTATACTTGGGGAGTGTCATATTTGTGTAATATTGCCAGAATTAATAACAGAACACACTCACTGTTTGGTTGGTTTTTCCTTTTCGCTTCTGTTTCTTTTATATCGGTAATCTAATTTATTCGGTCCTCAATGTTGCCATTGACTCATCAACGGTCAAAAATACGGATACAATATAGTCACTAACACATATATATAGTTTATCAAAGTTTTTTCGTTGCACATCTGCAACATCGTCAGTGGTGCTATTGTTTCCTCCCGTTGCATTGTATTTTCTACGCCATCTTTATTTAGTCTGTTTATATATTTATGTATTTGTTTATATTTTGTCTTCTTTGCGCATGCGTTTGCGTGTGTGTATAGTGTTTTGTTTGATGTGTGTTCGTGATTGGGTGGCTGTGTGTTGGTTAATGTATTCTATCTATACTAGTGTGTGTTTATATGTGTTTGTTGTTATTGTGCTTGTGCATGCATTTATTTATCTATTTATTTATTTATTTATTTATTTATTTATTTATACTTCTCTTAGGTCAGTGTTGTTTGTTTTGGTGTTGTTGTTATTCCATTCATTTTTTTCTGTTTAGCCTTGGCCTTCTAAGTTCTATTTCACTGGCGTCTCTGATTTGCCTATCTGCTGGGTCATTTCCATGTTTAGATATTATTCTAATTTCAATGTTGTCTATGTTACCGTCGTGTTGTTGTCTGGCATGTTCGTATAGTACCGAACTGTTTTTTCGTCCTTTTAGTTCCCCCCCAGTGATGGTCTATCCTTTCACCTATTCTACGAGATAACAGATTAAAGTTTAAGAAAAGAATCGCTGCTTTCACTCTTAACGGGATCTCTCTCTCTCTCTCTCTCTATATATATATATATATATATATATATATATATATATATATATATATATATATATATATATATATCCGTATATAGTTGATAACTGAGAGAACGGAGGACTCAATACCGAGATATAATTATATTATTCATTTTAAAAAGGCAGAATACTGAGTCTTGTTACTCTGGAATTTCACCGGTTTATGACATGGACAACTTGTCTGACGACCCTGTGATAAACAGGCGAAAACCTAGAGTAACAAGTCTCACTATTCACCCTTAATAAAATGAATATATAATTTGTATATATATATATATATAAAATAGATGAGATTCTACAGGACTAGAACTGTTTCACTCTTTAGAAACCATCAGGAATCTCTGTAGCATCTCATCTATATTAACACTTGTTTATTCTGCTATGAATTGAGTACCTTACTTACTGTGGTTACCTCCGATTCAACCCGGAATAACTTACCTTATATATATATATATATATATATATATATATATATATATATATATATATTAGAATGTAAACGGGACTAAACAAGAGAAGAAAAGCATCCATTCATCAGCTGTTTACTACATATCATAGATGTTTCAGCGCTTAAAACAGAACAGCGATCTATAGTGCGCCCATGGCCTCTTATCCATCAACAGACCATCAGCGAATGAAGTGATAGTGAAGAGAGAGGAAGAAGAATAAAAAAAGAAAAGAGCAAAAAACGAAGTAAACATTCCGAAAGAAGTTGCGACTCCGGACAATGGCAGATGTACGTAAGTAACCGAAGAGAAAGTGGCATAAGTTGTAATAAGCCGATGGGTACAATCCGATATGCAGTGATAAATGCGGAGCAAGGTTTTTAAGTGGTGATCTCAGTAAAGTTTAGGTAGAGAGAAAGACGGAGAAATCGGAAGTGAGAGGGGGTGAGAAAGAGGGACAGAGAGAGAGAGTGAGAGGAGAAGGGAAAGGGAGTTAATACAAAAGGGTTTGACCAGGGTGTGACCAGGCCAAAAACAACAAAATGGATATATATATAGAGAGAGGAGGGGGGCAGAAAGAGAGAGAAATTGAGGGAAATAAATGATGAAGTCAGTCCGAAAGACAAATCGAGCAAGACAGACAGAGAGGAGGTCACAGCAGTAAATACAAAAATACACGGTAAGAGGCAGACTGTGTGGTTACAGAAAACGAAGTGTTAGAAGTAAACGGTACGTAAACAAGAGAAGAAATGTATCACTTCATCAGTTGTTTACCACAGATCGTAGGTGTTTCGGCGTTTAAAACAGAACATCGATATGTAGCGCGCCCTTGGCCTTTTATCCATCAAAAGATCATGAGCGAAAGAAGTGATAGTGAAGAGAGACGAACAAGAAAAAAAGTAAAAGAGGAAAAAAAGAAATAAACATACCGAAAGAAGTTGGCACACAGCACAATGGCACATGTAGGTAAGTAACCGAAGAGAAAGTGGCATAAGTTATAAATTAGCCGATGCATATAAGCCCGTAGGTAATGATAACTGCGGAGCAAGGTGTTTCCGTGCCCATCTCAGTAAAGTGAATGTAGAGAGAAAGACAGAGAAACCGGAAGTGAGAGGAGGTGATCAAGAGCTACAGGGAGAGAGGGATGAGAAGGGAAAGGGAGTAAATCCAAAAGGATTTTACGACACGTGTTGAAGGGATACTTTTCTCTTGTTTTACGTCCCGTTTACCTTCTTACACCTCGTTTTCTTTAACCTCACAGCCTGCCTGTTCACCTGTATTTATATATATATATATACTAGCTAAAGTACCCGTCCTTTGGACGGTTCAATTAGCTTTCGGTGTAGCTCATTAAACTAAACGAAGTAAATTTGAATTCATAGAAGAAAAACTTACTTTATGTAAACATGAAAACCTTAGCCACTATTCCAGTGAAATAATTAATATGTGAGCTCGGTGTCATCCGTTATCCCATGTAACAACAGAAATCCAGTCTAGGTATAAACATTTTTGACAACAATAAAACATTTTGTTTGAAGTGCAAAGAGTAAAGTAAAATCCGAATAAGCCGAATTGTAATAATCAAAATCCCAAAACAAAAATGTTTGACAACATCAAAAATGAGATCTTATAGTTTTGACGAAAGACACCTCTTGTCTTACTTAATCACGAAATATTGACGAAAGGTAACTCTTGCCTTACTTAATCACGAAAATTGACACAAATGACCGAAATGTTTTAATGTCATCAAAGGCCCCAATATCGATTTTTGAAAGCCTTTGTAGATCAAGTACAGGTTCTGTGCAAGGAAAAGCCCTGTAAAAAGTTTCAAAGAAATCGCTTGAATGGTTTAGAATATATGAGCCCTAATTAAAAATTGTCCACACACACACAGAGAAAACTTCATTTTTATACATATACAGATATATACAGATATATATATATATATGTGTATGTGTGTGTGTGTGTGTGTGTGTGTGTGTGTGTGTGTGTGTGTGTGTGTGTGTGTGTGTGTGTGTGCGTGTGTGTGTGCGTGTGTGTGCGTATGTGGGTGTGTGTGTGTGTAAGTATGCACACATAGACATACACACACACATATATATATATATATATATATATACACACATGTATATATACATACACATATGTACGTATCTGTTATATGCATATATACATATATGTATATATATATATATATATATATATATATATATATATATATATATATATCAGCTGTGCTAGGGCGAGAAATAAAATTCTAATTTTATTTTATATATATATATATACATGAACGTTAAGTCATCTTTGTGTCAATGCATAATCAAATGTATTTATTAATGCGCATTCCGGCACAATATATGTGTCCAACGCTTTACCATATCAACAAATATATAATTGTTCTTGTTCTAACTCGACTAAAATGTAAAATACTGCCTAATATAGCCATGTCATCCCTAGTTACAATTTCGGGAGAACAATATGCTAGCATTGTGTATAACTGAAACATTTAGTCATGCAATATAACAATCTTGTCTTCGCGTCAATACGTATTACATATATGATATATACAAGCGTCATAGAGTGATTTATGCTGCTTACAGAACAGTGTGTGATGTGACATGGTGTCAACACAAAATCTTCTTCTTCTTCTTCTTCTTCTTCTTCTTCTTCTTCTTCTTCTTCTTCTTCTTCTTTTTCTTCTTTTTCTTCTTTTTCTTCTTTTTCTTCTTCTTCTTCTTCTTCTTCTTCTTCTTCTTCTTCTTCTTCTTCTTCTTCTTCTTCTTGGATTAACACATGTCAATCTATTTCCCGAAGATTATGAACAGAAGAAGTGACAGTATACACCATTTATCCGAACACTAATAAAAGGGCATTCGTATAAAAACATCACGGCAACAAAACGCTGTCCGGTCTCATACTCCTGCAGAACCTTCCGCAGTAGATACCGTGGAACGTGGCCGTATACCTTCTTAAAAACTACGTAGCAATCATACACCGCTTCAAAGTATTCTCACAATTTCTGAAAGACCTGCTTCAGTGTGAATATTTGGTCGGTTGTATTGCATTCGGTGCGACAAATAGACTGTTCTTCTCCAAATGTGGACTCTGCAACCTCCATAAATCTCTTTGTCACATATTTTGCATACACTTTACCGGGATGTTTCGGTAAACAGATACTGCTATAATGGAAGCAATCTTTCATGTCTACATTTTTGAAAATTGCGATTAACTCTCACGACTGACATTGCTTGGGTCAATTTCAAGTTATCCAGGCGAATTTGTATGCACGAGACTGATGGTTTTGTAATAAGACGACATCCTTCACAACAACTACCATTAGCGGGTATGTGGTTCTCATCTCTTCAGACAAGTACATCATTTCCAGGTAAAGAGACTATTTTGTTAATCTCCTAAATACACTCATTAAAGAATCTTCTGATGCCTATCTAAGTCTGATAATAAATCTATCAAAGGCTGAAGTCACAAAAACAATTAAATATCTTGTGACGACAGGAATTTCCAGTATGATATCTACAAATCAATACCACTGTAATAGAAAGTATCTCACATTTTACGAAGTATTTTAGGATTTTTAAATTGGTTAATATCTCCGAGATGATACTTCGGAAAGAATATATTAAATATAATTGTTTCTACTTTTGGCACAAGGCCAACAATTAACCAGTGCATTACTGGTACTTTATTTTATCTACCCCGTAAGGATGAAAGGCAAAGTTAACCTCGGCGGGATTTGAACTCAGAGTGGCAAGGGCAGTAACTCTATGCGTCAAAGCATGGCGTCCGACCCTCTATCGATACTGCCAGTCCACCATAATATCCACCAAAAAGTTTTAGTCGGTAAGAATATCTGAGCTTGGCAAAATGGAAGTGAATATTCGCGATTTTTTTTCTACTTATTGCTGGCAATTGCGGTTTATTTTGTAAGAAGTTGTTTTCTCCCCTCTCTATTTACCTATATCTCTATTCGTCTCTCTCCCTCTCCCTCCTCTCTCACTATCTCTCTATCTCGTTCTCTCTGCTTCTCTCTCTCTCTCTCTCTCTCTCTCTCTCTCTCTCTCTCTCTCTCTCTCTCTCTCCATATATGTATAATTCATGACAATATAATGATAGTGATTTAATGGTATTACATATCTTATTTTGATATTGTTTCATCTGACTATTATATTTAGAAAGAACTGCATGAGAATTTGTAACGAGAAATTTCATATTTCATATTTATCTATCCGACTATATATATATATGAGCATATATATGTATGACTATATATGTATGAATATATATATATACATATATATATATATATATATATATATATATATATATATATATATATAGAGAGAGAGAGAGAGAGAGAGAGAGAGAGAGAGAGAGAGATTGAGAGAGAGAGAGAGAGAGAGAGAAAGAGAGAGGAAGAGAGAGAGAGAGAGAGAGAGAGAGAGATCGTATTCTTTCGGTCATTACCCAAGATTCACGAAAATAGTTAAGGGTTGGCACGATACAGAATTGATGCTAGCGACTTTGGATTGTATCTCCCTTATAATTACTGATTATTGAAACTGGTCCCTTACTGCAGCAGCTCATGTAATTATTGCACTTAATTCCGCCTGCTGCCTTCCATCGCACCTGAAAATAGCCCCAAAATTCTTCAACTTACATCGCTCTTTCTTGGGTAATGACCGATAGAATACGATCCCTCTCCCACTCTGACGCTCGCTTTCTCTCTCTCTCTCTCTCTCTCTCTCTCTCATCTCTCTCCTCTCTCTCTCTCTCTCTCTCTCACTCTCTCTCTCTCTCTCTCCCTCTCTCTCTCTCTCTATATATATATATATATTCATACATATATATACTCAATTCGGTATCGTGCCAACCGTTATCTATGTTCATGAATCTTGGGTAATGACGAAAAGAACACGATCTCTCTCTCTCTCTCTCAATATATATATATATATATATATATATTTCTCTTTCTCTCTCACTATATATATATATATATATATATATATATATAAACGAAAATGTTTGACCCCGACAGCAGAGCTCAAGCCGTTTCGACGGCTATTTCTGAAATAGCCGTCGAGAGGGCTTCAGATCTGCCGTCGGGTGAAACATTTTCCTATTACCCATTCTACTACACTAAGTATTGAGTACTCTGGTGCGTTATGGTCCATCTGGTTAATTACCACACCTCCTTCGTTTTTTATATATATATATATATATATATATATATATATATATATATATATATATTCATATATACATATATTCATCTCTCTCTCTCTGAATGACATTAAGATGAAGTATCTGATTGATAACATTAAGAAGCCAGAGGAGATTATCAATGTAGGCGGAAGCTGCTAAAGTTGGTTGAGGACTTCCTGTATCTGAGAGCAAATATTGGGAACACAGAGGAGGATTTGGTTGAGAGGACGAGTAAAGACTGGTCAGCGTGCCATCGTTTGCGATCGGTATGGAAGCCGGACCTACGTAAAGACGTGAAGATCCGTCTCTTCGTTGCTACAGTAGAGTCTGTGCTACTTTACCGGTCTGAATCATTGACACTCATCAAGCAACTCAGTCAGATAGTGGATGGGTGCTAAACAAGAATGATGCGGATGGCTGTGCACATTTATCTGTATACACTGTTGATGAAGAACACTGAGCTGTACGGGAGCCTCCCAAAAGTCAGCTCAAAAGTAACACAGAGGAGACTGAAATTAACACAGAGGTTAGCTGGCCAAGCTCACCGATATTCAAAGTTGACTCTGCACTCAGTGCTCCTGTGGGAGACACTACGCGGACACACTACAAGAGGGAGACCTAGGTTGACATATATTGATACCCTAAGAGCAGACACTGGCTCTGGAAGACGCAGGACGTGGCAGCGACGATATAGGACAGAAACTACTTGAGAGAACTCGTCCATGGATCTCGGGAATATTACCCGCCCTAGATAGATAGATTGATAGATATACGATGCGGTTGGTTCTTATGATTCCTCATCATTATTCCAGTTTTGCCATTCTGAGTTCAAATCCCGCCGAGGTTAACTTTGCCTTTCATCATTATGGGGTCGATAAAATAAAGTACCAGTAATAAACTGGGTATTTGCTGGCCTTGTGCCAAAAGTAGAAACAATTATTTCAGTTTCCGTGGTATTATTCGCGCCAATTACCAATCTGATACTTACTTAAACCAGCGAAGACTAGGCTTTTTAGAGCCGGTCTTTACACGGCCCGTTGTAGCTACGTTACTTCGTTGTGAGTGATATTTGGGAGCTACAGCTGTCATTCAATGCCCCTTGCGAACCGTTCCAAAGAAAACAGCTCTGCAGACATGCATTTGATAGGCTTGATGTCGTGTGCTGAATGGCTGGATTGGAAATCAATGCTGTGACATCTGAGACATTCTTCCTCGCAGGGCGGCTGTTTTGTGCACTCTACACGTCAATGAATTTCCATTGAAACAGGGAGAGATGTTGAAGTATCTCGCGGCCGTGTTCAGTGACGGAAGGCTGGAGGCTGAATTTATTGCAAGAAATGCAGCAGCTGCTGCAGTATGGCGCCACATTCAGCACTCAGTATTTAGAAGAAGGGAGGTAAGCATAAAAGCCACACCCACTATCTTTAATTCGATATCGTGCAAACCCTTAACTATGGTTATGTACCTTGCGTAATGACGATGGTGAATACAAAAGGCCGAAATAGGATTCCATCGAAGAGTCTTTGAAGTAACGTTAATAGATAAAGTGCGTAGCTCGGAGATCACAGAGTCACTCTAGGTAGAGCCGCTACTTATCTGAATTGAGAGATCACAGCTTCGATATTATGGGCATATGGTTAGAATGTTAGAGGAAAGAATTCCTGGATAGATTCTAAGGTAAAAAACAACAGGCAGGAGGCCCAGAAGCAGACCTCGAACGAGATGGTTGGCTAACATCCACGAGCGTGGCTTGTCTCGCTTGCGGATCCGGCTGTATAATTTGGAGACGGGTATTTCTGATAGGACCCACTAGAAGGAGTGTTTCAGGACTCTACCTCCAGGGTCATCCAAGGAATAATTGAGTGAGGAAGTGGACACACACAGGCATATATATATATATATATATATATATATATTTCGTTTCTCAATTTGTTTAGCAAGATTCTTTATCTGAAAACGTGTGTTGAAACCGATATTGTTATACTTTGGGAGGGTCATGTTGCCAATAAGAAACACACGCACCAGGTGCTTTCACTTCAATTTATTATAATAAATTTATAAATTTAGGAATTTATAAATTTCTGGTTAGTTGGTTGGTTCCACAACCAGATAGTTGTTTATATATTGTCAAAGTTATTTCGTCGCACATTCTGTGACCTCTTCAATGACTGGGGATTCTTTTCTTTGTTTTTGTGCCTCTCCTTTGTTCTGTTTTACGCCATTTTGTTTCTGTGTGTGTGTTGTGTGCTCAGTCTGCGCATGCGCCACATCCGGGTGTCTGTGTGTGTTTATATTCGTTTATTTATTTGTTTATTTACATGTTACCGGTTGGTTGTATGTGCGTGTGCGTTTTCATTTTGTCCTTAATTTTAAGTTGTGATGTTGCTGTTCCACTCATATTTTCTATTTAATTTTGGTTGTAATTCTTTTATGTTTATTGCCTCGCAATAAACATAAAATAATTACAACCAAAACAACCAAAATTAAATAGAAAATATGAGTGGAACAGCAACATCACAACTTACAATTAAGAACAAAATGAAATCACACACGCACATAGAACAAACAACCAACCGGTAACATGTAAATAAACAAATAAATAAACGAATTTATTATAATAAATTGAAGTGAAGCAACTGGTGCGTGTGTTTCTTATTGGCAACATGACTCTCCCAAAGTATAACAATATATATATATATATATATATATATATATATGTGTGTGTGTGTTTGTGCGAGTGGGTGTGTCTGTGTGTGTGGGTGTGTGTGTGAGTGTGTGTGTATGTGAATGGATTCTGATGCAGTATTTTTCAGTAAGCACATTTTCTTCAATGCAATATCCTGATATACTGTATACTAACCTACAGAACACACACATACACATTTATATATATATATAAATCTCGTGACTGACAAACAGAGAGAGAAAGAAAGAGGGAGTGTTATGTCTGCAAATACTTGCACAGGAATATATATAACCCATTAACTGATTTGTATGTCGAGGTGTTTATTTCGAATCTGGGATATAAATATAAATTATCTATGTTATATAAATAATCCCTCTGGGATTATTTATATAACCTTCATCTTTTTTTCTGTCAAGTATTTCTGTGTATTATTTTCATGATGTCCAAATCGAGACCTCGTATCTTTTGTACTCTTTCCGAAGTTCGGTATAGATTGTCATAGCTACACTGATTTATTGTCCTGTAGAGAATATATGTAATATCAATAGTAAATGTTATCGTCTATCTATTTGTAAGTGTTTGAATTTCCTAATTCCCTTCAAAGCAAAGGATCACAAACATGCGTACAAAACCTCGCACGTACGCACGCACGCACGCACACACATATACACACATACACACACACACATATATAGCTATGTATATGTATATAAATATCTCTATATATATATGCATATGTATGTGTCTATAAACACATAAATATACGTATGAATGATGGATGGATGGATATGTATACATTCACCCATGCATACGATATATATATAAATGTGTGTGTGTGTGTGTGTGTGTGTCTGTGTGTGTGTGTGTGCACATAGATGTAATTTTACTATACTCATAAGAACTTAATGGCCATCACATATTCGTAATTAATCAGGGACACTCAGTTGATGAAAGCTACCATCTCTCGTGATGTTTCACTTCTCAACATTTATGTAACTATTGCTCTTGAGAAAGATATATTCGTCGTGCAATGTCATTTCGCTACTTCATAAATTTGAGGTTATCTGTCTATGTTGGGAAATCAATATTTATATTTCGGTTTGCTAAACTAAACTTATGCATCTACTAACATAATCCAAATGTGTGAATCTTTTTATCAAATAAATAATTTTACTTTGGAGAATCACTGATATGAAATGTGTTGCTTGGAGCTATACGTAAATAGAAGATTCGCCTACATTTAGCTTAGTAACTGTTTGCAGAGCTATTTCCTTTCTAGTCAAAATCGATACATTGAAGTTAAACATTTTCTTTTAGCCATAAAAAGTAGTTCTTTTCAATTCATCATGGAATGTATGCTAACTGATGACTGCATAAGCAAAATATAACGAAAATTGTTCCGACAAACCTCCCAAACTAACAATAATTCCCAGCAGCAAATATCATTAGTTGAAAGTGTTTAGAACGGGAGATAAACTGACAAATCGAGAACACAAACATATGTTATGTTCATCATTGATAGATGTTTACTCCATCTATATCGCTTTTAATGTTGAGATAGACATAATTCCATACACAATACAACTCATCCACGTAATAATAATTATAACTTTGCAACACAATAAGATGCCAGTTTTAGAAGGGAACTTGTACAGAATGTAAAGGTAAACACTTCACAACAACTGATTTTTATGTTATGAATATTTGTTATTTATTACTAAAGCAAATTAAATTGAGGTACTTCATATAATTATGGGAATCAGAATGTGCAAATTATCCAGTGTGTCATACATATTTATCTTACGTTTAACATTGTAAAATGCACAATTAAATACGTGTCGTATAGATTTAGGACTTTAATACTTCGATCATCACATCAGATATTTTCTATTCTCAGCAGTTTAAACAGCATTGATCGCCATATCGGTCATTCTTTTGCTATTATTACACTATCATTGCAGATTAAGTCTGCTCTATACTTGACATTATACTTTCAAACATTTCCATTTTTCTTCCTCCATTTG
>OZ024740.1:334054337-334066837 GCA_964016885.1 Eledone cirrhosa | reverse complement strand
TACAATATATATAAATGCAATGGAATGTATATTATAGTAGCTTCCTAGTAATTATATATACTTATATATATATATATATATATATATATATATATATATAACGAAGGAAATGTGGTAAGGAACCAGGTGGACCATAACGCACCAAAGTTCCAAAGTTATCAATACTTAGGATAGTAGAGTGGGTAATAGGAACGAATAGGACCCCGGGGTCCTACTCGTTCATATATATATATATATATATATATATATATATATGCAAAAGTTCTATTTAAATTGTTGGGATACAACAAGCAAATATTTTTATAACTGATATAAAGCACTCAACAAGTATTTGGAGTAAACATACGATATTAACAAATGGAAACTATATTTATAAAAGCATATTTATTTTATTATACATATTTCAAGGACACCACGTTAAATTATGGTGTGCTTTCATCAGACAAAATACAATATAGATCAGTTTTATAAATAAATATTGACATACCCCTAAAAAATGCAACCATTACTGTTGGAATCTCCCGAAGCTCCGGGAGCTTCCAACAGTAATGGTTGCATTTTTTAAGGGTATGTCAATATTTATTTATAAAACTGATCTATATTGTATTTTGTCTGATGAAAGCACACCATAATTTAACGTGGTGTCCTTGAAATATGTATAATAAAATAAATATGCTTTTATAAATATAGTTTCCATTTGTTAATATCGTATATATATATATATATATATATATATATATATATATATATGCGTGTCTGTTTGTGTCCGTGTACGTGTTTTGTGTGTTTTTGTATGTGTCTCTGTGTGCTTGTGTGTGTGTATGTGTTTGTGTGTGTGTGGCTGTGTGTGTGTGTATGTGTATGTGCGTGTGTGTGAACGTGTGTGTGTGTGTGCATATATGTGTAGAAAATATTACATATATACATTTTCTACCCACTAAAAATCTTATAATAAAACACAAGAATATTTATAAATTATATGTGCAATGAATTATTAATATCCTTCATTTATTTACTGGTCCAACAACGTTACGAAATATAATACTAGAAACGCAACTGAGAGACTTATACATTTTATCGCTTTTTGATTAGAAATTGATTTATTAGATTAAGAACCACTCCACACGATATTATACAATACATGGAACATTTTCTTTCTTTCATATAACAATAGAATTGTAATATAGCCTTATAGAAAATGACTATATATTGTATAGGTGTCTTAGATTATGACTGCTAGTCACCTCTTTCTTACTTGCATTTTACTCACACGAACCTCAAGTAAATCTCACACAGCAACCGACAGAATCACATATATCCATACAAGCAGGCAAACCAACGCACACAATCTCTCGTTCTCCCCCATATACACACAAATACACATACATACATACACATAGGCGTGTGCACGCACTTACCAAAAAATTTATATGAAAAAGAAATGTATAATATTTTGTAAGTCGTTGTCTAATCTTTGTTGTTATTTTTTGTTTTGTGTGTGTATTTCCCAGTATATTTGTGTATTTGTTTAATGAGTTTGATGTATATATGTGTGTGTGTATGTTTATGTGTTTGTGAGTGTGTATGTCTGAAATATACAGATATCGTTTAATATGCGATTATATTTCAAAGAAATGAAATGGTTTGTTATTGTTTTTCTTTTCATAAGATGTATTTTGCGAAACAGAAATCATATCCAGTTTTCTAAATTACTTTATATGCAATATATTAAAAAACACATACGGAAGACTACATTGTAAGTGGATAGATTCTGTTTGGATTGGTAATTGAAGCATGGAGTGTTATTTGAAAATGGAAAAATAACTTGATGTATAAGTACTTCATGTTTCTGCAAACGGTGTTTTATATCTGTATGAGCGAGTTGTTTTTTTTTAAGATCCACTATTTAATATTATGTAAAATATAATAATGTTCGAAATATTTTTTTAAAAAATTGATATTTTGCTGATGTAGTGCCTGCTCATCTTTACAATGCCAAGATTATAGAATTATAGATTATAGAACAGTTATTCTATTGATCTGGAACAATTTCCAGATATTCGATGTCATCTAGTGATTTCAAATTCATCACTCGGTAAATATATACTTGATTTTTGAAGAGATTATCGTTAATTAAGTTTAGGGTTTGAAAATGCTAAATGAATTGCGTAGTTCTATGGCCCTCTAGATTCCGAGAATACGAATCCTTCATCATTGTTCAATTATTAATGGGTGCTACGGTGGTAGTGAAATATGATTTTTTGAAGCCTTCCCTGCCTGTACATTTATATGTGTTAAAATTAAACTCTACTATAATGGTGGCAGATTCAGTTCGTTGGTTTGTTCAGAAGTATTGAATAGGGCGATTGAAAACGTATTTTTCTTTCATACTTTACCCGTCTTCTATTACTTTTGGCTATAATACTTAAATAAATATTACTACAACACAGCATATTGCTATATATAAATATATATGCCAGTGCATGTGTGGGACTGTCTGTGAGTGTTTGATAATGTGTGAATATTTTTTTATATACTGTCATACATGCACACACACACACACACACACACACACACACACACACATACACACACACACACACACACACACACACACACACACACACACACACACGCCCCCCCCGCACACACACACACACACACACACACACATACACACACACACACACACACACACACACACACGCGCGCGCGCGCGCACACATATATATATATATATATATATATATATATATATTGGTAAACGGAAAAGAAAATGCTGACAAATTGTTCACAGTGAAAAATAGTTTAATTAGGAATAAGTGAAAATTAGTAATAGTATTGGTTAGTATTCAGTTTTGGTTTTAAGTTTTACCGGTTGCGCATTTCTAATGCTTTTCAAAAATAATTTTGAGATAGAGCGCCCGTGATGTTTGCTCTAATCTGATTAGTTTTGGAAATTCTACCTGTTTTATGTGAAAAAAAGTGGCTCCAGATATATTAAAATAAGTTTCGCGCCAATTCGTGTTGCAAAAATTCTTGTGTTCAAAAAATTTTGATTGGTCGGTAGAGGTCATGTGAATGTTAAAAATTCATTTTGCGCCAAATGTAGGTTTGTGCCCGCTGATTGAGAAGTCACTGAAAAATAAGTCTTTCAAAACAAATATGTGTGTGTGTAGTAGTAGTAGTAAAGAGGTTCGTTGTTGTGATAATGGTCAGCAGGGATGTGTGTGCGAAACGCAGCCTGTTGACAGTTCAAATGCCTATTAAGACAAGTGTGTGTGTGTGTGTGTGTAGCAGAGCAATTCGTGGTAGAGGGATGGTCAGTAGGAATGTGTCTGTAACTGTGTGGGGGATATTTTAACATGTTAAAATATATTTTTCAGCTCTTGTCTTATACGGAGAAGTGTGTCTGTGTGTGTGTGTGTGTGTGTGTGTGTGTGTATGTCTCTTTTATGTTAATGTACGCGTGTGTATGTGTGTGTGTATATATATGTGTGTGTGTGTGTATATATGTGTGTGTGTGTGTGTGAGAATGTGTGTGTGGGGGGTGGGGGTGGACCAGTATTTTTGTGATACTGGTAAAATGGTGTACATTATTCGATATTTTCAGTAAAAACAATTCTCTTAATAGAACATCCAAAACCTTAATAATAAAAGGTGTGAAATGATATATAGTATTGGCATAAAACCAAGGTGTGTGTGAGTGTCCAGATTGTACGTACTGCAAGGGGAATCCATTAGGACTTGCCGTATTGGAATACTTGTGTACCAATAAACATGTATGTGCCCATCAGTGTGGAATGCATGTGTGCGTTTATGTAGTTTCCTGTATTCCCGTATTTTAATTTGGGATATATGGACAGTCATGCGTTGGCGGAGGCTGATTTTGGTCTGGCCTATGTATTGTTCTCGACAACCTGAGCAAGTTAATACATATATTAGATTTTCTGATGCGCATGTGAAATTGTGTTTTACTATAAAACGTTTTCCTTCTTTGAAATAGAATTCCGAACCCTCTATTAGGTTGATGCATATGCCACAGTTGGGTCTATCGCATGTTTTTTACTGTGGGTTTCGTTGTTGTGGTTGGCAGCACTTTGGCATGTGTTAGGATGTTTTTCATTGACTTAGATTGTCTTTTGCTCTTTATGATATCGTGTGTTCGTAGGATTTGGTTCATTCTATAGTCCTTTTTCAACACAGGGATGTTCTGGAGGATGGTGTCAAAGGCCTCATTGTTGAGGGAGTTGTGTGTGATGTATGGAAGAGCTTTTAGTTTCGGTTGATTTACTTTAGGGTTTTTAAGGTCCTGGGTACTGAGTTTTAGGGCACGTTACACAACCGCCTCAACAATGAGGCCTTTGACACCATCATCCAGAACATCCCTGTGTTGAAAAAGGACCATAGAATGAACCAAATCCTACGAATACACGATATCATAAAGAGCAAAAGACAATCTAAGTCAATGAAAAACATCCTAACACATGCCAAAGTACTCTCCACCACGACAACGAAACCCACACTAAAAAAATGCGATAGACCCAACTGTGGCATATGCATCAACCTAATAGAGGGTTCGGAGTTCTATTTCAAACAAGGAAAAAGTTTTATAGTAAAATACAATTTCACATGCGCATCAGAAAATCTAATATATGTATTAACTTGCTCAGGTTGTCGAGAACAATACATAGGCCGGACCAAAAACAGCCTCCGCCAACGCATGACTGTCCACATATCCCAAATTAAAATACGGGACTACAGGAAAATACCACTGAGTGAACACATTGATACCTGTGCCGCCCAAAATCATCCCAACTTCAGAACCTTTCCCTTCTACAAATTTAAAGATAATGCCACCTACACCCAGCGCATCAGCAGGGAATCTCACTTTATTAACAAATACGGACCCCGTCTAAACACTTCTGCCTAAGACGAACCCACAACATACACACGTCAACATACATACCTACATCAGCATACATCTCTATCCACATATAAACACAATGACATACGTAAACACACATGTTCTATGGTGCAACACAAATATACACAAAATTGCATACCTTTTGATGTCTATAGATATTAACGTGCCGGCACACACACATACATAAACGCACACATACATTGCACACTGATGGACACATACATATTTATTTGTACACAAGTATTCCAATACGGCAAGGCCTAATGGATTCCCCTTGCAGTACGTACAATCTGGACACTCACACACACCTTGGTATTATGCCAATACTATATATCATTTCACACCTTTTATTATTAAGGTTTTTGATGTTATATTGAGAGAATCGTTTTTACGGAAAATATCGAATAATGTACACCATTTTACCAGTATCACAAAAATACTGGTCCCTCCCCACACACACATTCTCACACACACACACACACACACACATATATACACACACATATATACACACACACATACACACGCGTACATTAACATACAAACAGACATATACACACACACACACACACACACTTCTCCGTATAAGACAAGAGCTGAAAAATATCTTTTAACATGTTAAAATATCCCCCACACACTTACAGACATTCCTACTGACCATCCCTATACCACGAATTACTCTGCTACACACACACACTTATCTTAATAGGCATTTGAACTGTCAACAGGCTGCGTTTCGCACACACATCCCTGCTGACCATTATCACAACAACGAACCTCTTTACTACTACTACACACACACATATATTTGTTTTGAAAGACTTATTTTTCAGTTACTACTCAATCAGCCGACACAAACCTACATTTGGCGCAAAATCATTTTTTAACATTCACATGACCTCTACCGACCAATCAAAATTGTTTTGACCACAAGAATTTTTGCAACACGAATTGGCGCGAAACTTATTTTAATACATCTGGAGCCACTTTTTTCACATAAAACAGGTAGAATTTCCAAAACTAATCAGATTAGAGCAAACATCACGGGCGCTCTATCTCAAAATTATTTTTGAAAAGCATTAGAAATGTGCAACCGGTAAAACTTAAAACCAAAACTGAATACTAACCAATACTATTACTAATTTTCACTTATTCCTAATTAAACTATTTTTCACTGTGAACAATTTGTCAGTATTTTCTTTTCCGTTTACCAATATATCATAACTCGTGTGTTACACCTCTATTCTTTTATATATATATATATATATATATATATATATATATATATATATATATATATATGTCATTTCTATAATATGACGAGTGTGTTTTATTCCAACGCACTTTAGTATTTTAATTCTTATATATATATATATATATAAATATGTACATATATATATATATAAATATATATATATATATGTATATATAGATATATATAAATATATATATATATATATATATATATATATATATATATATATATATAATATATATATATATATATATATATATATATATATATATATATATATATAAATATATATATATATGTATATACAAAAATATAGATACGTATATATACATACATATATAAATATATGCATATACACACACACACACACACACACACACACACACACACACACACACACACACACACACACATATATATATATATATATATATACATACGTATATATACATACACATATATATGTATATATGCATATATATATATACACATATATGCATATATATATGTATATATTTATATATATTATGCAAAATATTAATAAATGAAGACGTTAACATAATCAAAATATATATTTTATTATATATATTTCGGAGATACTGTGCTATTTTTTCAGTACGTCCTCGTCAGATAAAATACATGAATTGATGTATAACATACCTCAACTGTCTTGATGGTTCAATTCCATTATTGGTAGTGATTAATTACAACAAATCTCAATATTTATATACCACACATAATGACATGATAAACTTAAATATGATGAATGAGAGGATGTGGAGCGAGATATAAGTACAAGGAGGGGGTGAGTATAAGAAAATGCAAGAAGAAATAAATAAACACATACATACATAAATATTTAAATGTGTAAATATCTGTGTTAGTGAAGAAAAAGAAAGAGACATAGATAGAAGCGAAGAAAGAAGAGAAGAGATGAGAAGGAGAGAGAGAGAGAGATGAGAGAAGAGGAAATACGTAACTGCAAAAAGGAAAGAAAGAAAGAAGGAAGACATAGACCTGATGCGTGACGGTTGTTTTCAAATATTAAGTGAAATAGAAACTACCAATTAAATACCATGACATTTTTAATATCGTTTGTGTTTGGTTATGTTTAAGCTAATTATACAAATATATTATATCAAAATTAAACAATATAACATATTTTCTATAATAATAATCCGAAGCATAGTTTAATTAACATATATATTAAATATTTTGTTACAAAATTCAAAAACTTGTTTATCTATAAAGCAAGTTTAAATACCTATTAAATATGTATAAGGATATTTACCACAATCTATGCGCATATACCATCGGTATATGTATTTTATATAATGTTTAGAATTATTATCTGAATTATTCTTTTCTCATTATAAAAACAGTTCAATTCATTAGTTGTCATTTACTTATAGGATTAATAAGTAGTTATATTTACTCTTAAAAGTATTATTATTTTGATTTTAGTTCTGTAACTACATCTTAATATATGTAGTTTCCCTTAAAGGATTTTTCGTATATTATAAATCTGTATAAATCATGTTAAATATACATTATTAATCCATTTGGATAGAACAAAAATTAATTATGAGTAATGTAAACAACGGAGGATAATCCGTACAAACATATGTGATCATTTATAATATCTAAGTGATTTGAAAGACAAAAGATATTTCAAACCGCAAATTCAGAAATTTCTAGTTATACGATGAACATTCTCAATCCGAACTTAGGATGCTGATTCGCATCATGAGATTAATTTACTATATAAAAACGATATACAATTTTTAAGGTATGGCAAAACATTATATATATAGTAATAATAAAAATATTTCAAGAATTATTAATAATAGTCAATATTTCTTTCCTTCTAAGTTACTATTTTTTCTAAATTTGTATAATGCTTGATATGTTTTTCAAAATTTATGCAGACAAGTTCCAAACAATTCGTTCTTTTTATTAATTAAATTACCATAATTGGTAATTATTAATATAGTTTCTAAATTGCAAAGATTGCAGTTTGGCTAGATGGAAGCGTTCCGATAGGAATCGGATAGCTTAATTTTTTTCAAAGAAATTGAGTATTTAAGATTTTTCTCTTTTAAAGACCATATTAATTGTGATAATGAAGTAGAACATTTTTTATCTGAATTTGAGAAAGAATGTTTATGATTGGAGAAGCGAAACTTAAAGTTCTATGAAGTGGCACTTATGTAGTTATAAGTATTATTATTATTTGTCTTAATGGTATATTTATATACTAAATTCTTATCAAGGAAATTATTTTGTAAAGGGCATTCAGATTTCCTTCTACAGTTACAGTTCAATTCCATGTTATTTAGATAACCTAAACTATTCGTATTATCATTGTTATTATTTCTAGATGTTCTACTATTATTCGTATTTAAACTATGTGTGTTTTGGCTGACGTACGTCTGCGAACATATGTGTATTTACATGTAGGTATGTGTGTGCGCGCGTTATATACGTATTTATGTGTGTTTGTTTATATACGTTTATTTAATTATGTATACACGCACACACACACACATATATATATATATATATTATTTATATATATTATTTTTATGTGTATTTGGTGTATACATTCGTATGTGTGCGGGTACAGGCGTTGCGTGGGTTATGTATGTGCGTGCGTGGTTTTTTTGTGTACGTGCTTGTATTTACATACCCATGGCGAGTGTTTTCGCGTATGCTTGTGTATGTACGTATATGGATGCGTGTATGTATATATTTAATTTCAATTACCTCTGTATTTTATTTACTTTATTCTTAACACTGAAGCCGAGAATCATTCGGTTTCCTAAATAGAATTTTAGTCTACGATTTCAGTTATACTATTTACGTGGTTTTGTCTTTGCGTGCAATTGTCCTCATCGTTCCACATAATGACGTTCATCTTCGTTTTTTCCTTCATTGCCAGAGAACGTCTCTATGAGCCACCTAATAGAATATTAGTCTACGACTTCCTTTATACCATAAACGTGGTTTTGTCTTTGCGTGTAATTGTTTTCAACGCCCCAAATAATGACGTATTATCTTCGTTTTTTCCGTTCTTTGCCAGAGTATCGTCTTCCTGTCTTCCATCGGTTGCAACGTTTTTTGAAGTATTTACTTCTGCCATCACAGATTGACTTTTTTAGTTTCAGAAGATCCCGTTAAGGGTGAAAGCGGCGATTCTTTACTTAACATTTAATCTGTTATTTAAAAAACTCTCTCTCTCTCTCTCTCTCTATCTCTCTCTCTCTCTCTCTCTCTCTCTCTCTATATATATATATATATATATATATATATATATATATATATATATATATATATGCATATATATACATATGTATATATGTAAGTATCTCTCTCTGTCTCTCTCTCTCTCTCTCTTTCTCTCTCTCTCTCTATCTCTCTCTCTCTCTCTCTCTCTCTATATATATATATATATATATATATATATATATATATATATATATATATATATATATATATATGTATGTATATATATATATATATATATATATATATAGAGAGAGAGAGATAGATTTTTTTGTTGATTCTTTTTACCTTCGGGTTTGTGATTCTGGCGGTCCCTACTGCTGCATAGATACTCTAATACACCATATATTTATTTCTGAGTCTCTACAAAGATTAGTGAGCCTGTATTTGATAACAAAACATCCTTAGCTAGGGAAAATGAAATCCTTATATATGAGAGCTGATTTGGAGTTACGATGGTATGGAATGTTACGTCATTTACACTATTTTCAATTAACTTTAAAACATATGTTTATTTATATCTAATTTACATCTTTGTTACTTTATTTGTGCTGATACTACAGGAGAAATTTTGAACATAGTCCATCACTCTAACAAATATGTGAAGAAAATTGGGTGAAGTCTTAAGAGTAATGAGATAATACCATTAAGCTACCATAAATCAACGATGTACGAAAAGCTTTTATTTTTTTTTATATGTCAAAAAATACTAATTCCGTTAAACGCTATATTTGATATTGCAGCGGTCACCTGAAGTACTACATACGATAGTTTCCTTTGCTACAAACAAATTGACCAATCTCAACCCAAAATTCGATTCTCACTTACATTTAGATATAACTGGGTTATATGTAAATATGTTCTCGCCTGTCGGTACACAAGTTACTCATCCACACCAAATAATGGTAAGTGAATGTCGAATGTTACACTTATGTAGGCTTCGTATTTCAAAGTTTGTATATAATAATGATCTTAGGCTACAGCGTTCTCATTGAACACACACACAACCACTAAATCTAGTAGCCAAAAGTAGCGACCAGAGATTCTGGTAAACATACGTTCACCGACTTTAATCCTACGCTCAATTAACTGGCGCAGGACTGAACCAGCTCAGCTGAGTCTCTACAGTACCCGCCAATTAATTCAAAAGCTTTGACCACTCAAGTAACAAATAAGTACGAGAAGGAAATAAGTCAAGCCATATGTCCACCCAAATACGACTATAAAACTAATGAGTCAATTGTGAATGAATAATCTAGTAAATCAGAATCAAATAAAATCCGACATGACAAAAATCTGTACTTAATAACACACGTCATCTCCAGAATTAAGAAAACTATTGAACCTAATCGTAAATAGAAATATAATAAATTGAATTTAGTGAACTTGCGGCATAAACAGCTATTGGAAATGTGATATTACATAATCAACAAACAAAGGAGGAGAAAAAAAATAGTATATATCAACATAACCTTAAACGTGCGCATAATGTGCAACACTTCTAATTGAAATATGTTGAGCATATCTAAGTGTCATATCCGGAAGCGGCCAAAGAGAGGTCCACTGATCCTGCCAGCTTACGTACATGGCGTTAATGTAACCTTCTTCCAGTCTGACATTCATTACCTACCAACACCCACTATTACAATACATCAGTTAACACAATAATTCATCTCCTACACTCTATACAAACCCATAACTAGCAATTTACCACTCATCTTTTCCTGCACTCAGCAATTCACCACACACATTGTATGTGTGACTATATATAGGAGGTGTGACAGAAAAGTTCCAGGACTGATGTCACAAAAGATTTATTTCAAACCCAAACTTCACACTAAGAGTCTAGTGCACGTTTCCATCCTTTTCTGCCACGCTTGCATGCACTCCTGGAAGGATTCTTCCGGAATGCTCCGCAGTTCCGTCGTCACGGCCTTTTTGATGTCCACGTTTTCAAAACGGGTCCCCTCCGAGTTGTACTCGAAGATCCATGACTCATCGCCGGTGATGACTGTCCTTAGCAAGACTGGTTCGGTTTCAAGACGCTCGAGGATGTCTTGGCACACTTGCATACGTCGACCCTTCTGGTCATCGTTCAGTAGTTTTGGCACAATCTTCGCGCAGACTCTCCGCAAGTCCAACTCTTCAGTGAGAAACTTCCAGAAGCTGTCCCGATTCATGCCCAGCTCATTTGCTATCAATCGAACAGTCAGCCGACGATCGCTACGCCCATCTGCCTTCCGCTCCTGGGGTCATCTTCCACGTCCTCGCGTCCTTCTTTAAACCTCTTGCTCAAAAACACGTGAGCGTGACATCTTCTCATCTCCATACACTTGCTGCAGCAATCCCAGTGCTTCTGACGGAGGTTTCCCCAACCGTACCAGAAACTTCAAGTTTGTTCGTTGCCCTGTGCTCATTGCTTGACGACCTGAAACAGAGGACATGCAAATAAAATTATGAAGAAAAAAGTGTGATCACTGCAGAGAGCTAAGATTACAGTGACATACACCAGGGGGATTACTTTGAAGGAGAAAACTCTTAGTGTGAAGTTTGGGTTTGAAATAAATCTTTTGTGACATCAGTCCTGGAACTTTTCTGACACACCTCGTATATATATATATATATATATATATATATATATATATATATATATATATATATATATTTATACATATACGCATATAAAGTAAAAAAGTATGAGGGGGATATTAAAAAAAGTGTTTTTGAAGAGGTGGCTGCATGAGGTGTGAAAAACCATTAAAATATATATATCATCAATGCTGAAGGCAAATAAAACATTACATGAGTTGAATTTCAAAATAGCGTAAACAATTTTGTTTCCTACATACAAGCGATAAGTTATATTTATGTTTCAAGAGAAGCGACCGTAAATAATTCTAAACTGAGAAGTCTTTTTATAGTATTAGAATACTTAGGGTTAAGTTAAAGTAAGGAAGAATTTTTACAATGTGTGACGTTAACATTATTCTCTTTAGTTACTGATTAGAAAAACCTATTAATGAAATTTGTTAT
>OZ024740.1:334046837-334049337 GCA_964016885.1 Eledone cirrhosa | reverse complement strand
GATATATATGCATTCATGAGAGAATGCACATATCTGAGGAGCCATGGATTCCAGAGGTGGGTGCGATCACTGCGGATCGTACATTGAACTGATTGATAGCTAAGCGCGCATAACATGTGGATAAATGCTATATAGTTATTTCTTTCCTTCTTATTATTAATATCATTAGTATTGTGCTTCTTAAGGATAACGACTACGGTGAAATACAAAACTTAAAATACCACACCGGCAATTAAACTAATGCTAACATTGCGATCATAACTGGTGAAAGAAGATTAACTTAATTTAAAATCCAAAGATGTATTGATTTCAAATGTCATGCGCTCTTTTCCCGTCCATACAAGTATGTGTCCAATTTTCTAAGCTATTATTTATAGTAAATGAATGCATTAACATTTATTTCTACGTCTGAATTTCTTGCATTTTCCATGAATATCATCAATTCTCAACGTATCGAAATTTCGATGCTTTATATACAATGACGTTTACATTTATAATCTGAACGAATTAGCTTTCTACGTTGTAAGCAGAAGGTCGCTAAGCTCAATGGAATGGTCAGTAAAAGGTATCCGAGAAATAAGAAGCTCGACAATTCGTACTGGTTTTTAGCCCTCCTTTTCCGTCTATATTAATATTTTTCTTAAGTGAATAATATGGCAAATTACTGTATTTACTATTATATCTACGTTTTTTTCTAACATCATCCAATAAACATACACATACACGCACGCGTACACGCACACAGACACATATATTGCTTGGTTAGTCTGGACAACCTGCAGGATGAAAAACAAAACCCGTCATAGGGAAGAGGAATTCAGGAGAGTCATCGGATAGAGATGTTTTTGGTGATGCGAGAGACACCTTGACTCCATTAAGACATCTCTCTAAGAGAAAGTCACTCTGAATTAAAACCTGCGACTTCTTTTGCATCCACTGATGTAGAACAGTTTTTCTTTTTGAGCAAATGCATTCAATGTTCAGAGCATGGGATTTTCCCAGTGCAAATCCTTTCCATACTTAAAAAAGCTTCAAGCATGGACATGTGATATGTGACAATTTGTGCGATGCATGGTATTGCTGGTCATAGGTAAGTCCCTACCCGCACTAAACAGCCACGTATCAAACGACGGCAGTACTCGAAATCGAGTTGCAGCTATCGTCATCACATATGTACATATATATATATAGATTCCTGATGATTTCTAATGAATGAAACAGTTCTAGTCCTGTAGAATCTCATCTATATTAAAACTGTTATACTCTGCTATGTATTGAGTACCTTACTTACTGTGGTTACCTCCGATTCAACCCGGAATAACGTATATATATATATATATATATATATATATATATATATACAAATAAAAGCTATGCGACGCCAACTTTTCCTCTTAAGACATCCAGCCATACCTTTTTGAAGCAACATCTTATTCATCAATGTTTGTTGATAAATGTTTCTAAAATGTGATGGAAATACCAAGAAAAAAACAGTATTATTTCTCTGCAGTGAATTAAAATCTTTGCCTAGAAACGTGATATATCATATTTCAAAACTGTATTCAGTGACTTTCTAAATTATTTACATTATAAATGTAAACAGATAAATGTACATATATAAAATTTCAACAAATAACGACAACTATTAATAAGCCCTCCGTTTAGAAAAAGCGGGTACTTTACAACTACTACTACTACTACTACTACTACTACTACTACTACTACTACTACTACTGCTGCTGATGTTGCTCCTACTACTACTACTACTACTACTACTACTACTACTACTACTACTACTACAAGCAAAAATAATTATTTCTAACATAGGCACAATCCAGTAATCATCGCGACAACAAGATTTGATTCTTACATTATTTTATCGAGCTATTTTCATCCTTCCGGTGACGATAAAATAAAGTACCAGTAATCGGTGGATGGCAGTATCTGTAGAGGGTCAGACGCCATGCTTTCAAGCATAGTTACGTCCCTTTACGATCTGAGTTCAAATCCCGCCGAGGATGACTTTGCCTTTCATCCTTACGGGGTCGATAAAATAAAGTACCAGTAATACACTGGGTAACTGCTGGCCTTGTGCCTAAAGTAGAAACAAGTAATGTACTTGTTTATTGCTGGCCTTGTGCCAAAAGTAGAAACAATTATGTTATCGAGCCATGGAAGTTAGAACTTAACGGGATTTAATATCAGTCAGTCTAATGTTTTTTTTGTTATGACGCTGACCACTACCGCCCTAATAACTACATAACATAATATTAATGGTGATATTAATAAGGGTAATAATAGTAATAACATAAGAAATATGTTTATATATAATTATATATATATATACATATATATATATATATATATACATATATAGTAATAATTGTTTCTACTTTTGGCACAAGGCCAGCAATTAACCAGTGCATTACTGGTACCTTATTTTATCGACCCCATACGGATGAAAGGCAAGGTTAACCTCGGCGGGATTATTACTATATAT
>OZ024740.1:334039337-334041837 GCA_964016885.1 Eledone cirrhosa | reverse complement strand
AGTATTCAATAGATGTTAGAAGAGCGTAAGTTATATATTTCCGTAAACAACACTACTGATGGCAAATATTTGTTACCCTTTCCAAAGAATCGCTCTGTCAAAGGATTTTTCTTTTTGCTGGTTGTCTTAATTTATCACGATGTTTAATATTGTTTAGCAATTCCAGAAGCTGCAGTTACCGATAGGATACGAGCTATGCTTTCTTGCATTCGTTTGTTTGACTTGCATCTTCCCCCTCTTTGGGAGGTAAAGAATGAGGAGTGGTAACGTGTTGGAGAGCAGGTGTGGTTTCCATGTATACATCTTCTGTGGAGGATTTGCGTATGCAGTATGTTAGGGTATATGTGAATAACGGTATGTGTATTGTTTTTTGTGGTAGTGACTTAAATGAAAACTGTAAGTGTGGTACTTTACGAAATGGAAAGATATATATATATATGTTAGTCAGTTGTGTGTCATAGATGAATGTTATGTCGGGAACTAAGTAAAATGTTGCATGGTGATTACATGCAAAATATTACTATAATCAATTGCAGTGAGTTAAACGTAATAATTCTTTCTACTTTAGGCACAAAGCCAGCAATTACCCAGTGCATTATTGGTACTTTATTTTATCGACCCCGTAAGGATGAAAGGCAAAGTCAACCTCGGCGGGATTTGAACTCAGATCGTAAAGGGACCTAACTATGATGGAAAGCATGGCGTCCGACCCTCTACCGATACTGCCAATCCACCGCCCTTTTAAACGTAATAATGCAGCCAAGCCGGAAAACGAGACGTTGATCCTTGTGATAGCATGAAATATAGGAGATGTGGTTTAAAATAAAACTATAGATAGAACGATCGTAAATAGTGTGAGCAGGTGAGATAAAGCGACAAGCAACAGAGCATGTGGTATTGTTTAAGCAAACTTCTCGTAGCTGTTGATTGAAATGATTATCTGAATAGCGTTCGGTCTCTCCAATGTAAGAGATCACAGAAAAATATTTAATAAAATAGATAGCATTTCTTTTAACAGAGGTGAAATGGTACGTGATAAATAAGTGATGTTGTTTTGGTCCAAATAGTGCAGTAAGTGTTCCATATATATGTGTGTGTGTGTGTGTGTGTGTGTGTGTGTGTGTGTGTGTGCGTGTGTGTGTGTGTGTGTGTGTGTGTGTGTGTGTGCGCGTGTGTGTGTGTGCGTGCGTTTGTGTGTGTGTGTATGTGTGTGTGTGTTTGTGCGCGTGTGTGCCTGCGTACGTGCATATAAACAAATATGCTGACGAAAGTCCAATCGCCAGGCGCAGAGACGAAGAATAGAGTGATAACCGACTATTAAAAAATAGTACCTAAGTAAAGATTAAAGAACAGCCAAACTCCCAGTGTATCGCCTCCATATCTCTCGCCCTTCCCATCTATCTGTATGGTAAGCAAATGGGGTCCCACGTGCTGGCCTCCCCACAGCCCCGGCGGACAGAATGGAGAAGGCGTTTCCCCGGTGGATGGTAAGGGAGATGCGCTGGAAGAGCCATTCCAACTCGCGAGGCTCACACCGGCGTCTGGCCAGCTCAGTGCCTATGGTAGTGAGTAGGGATGTAGCCCTAGGGCCAAAGGACACCAGAAGTCTCCACTGCCAAGGGCACTACCGCGAACCTGTAGGAGAACGACCGATACTTGGAGAGTTTGGCCTCCTCAGCCCGACGTGCAGCAGAACCTGGGTTAGTCGCAGACAGCACCAGCTGTGGCTGGAGAAAGTGTCGCTGCAAGGGGCATCTCAGACGAGGGGTTTACCACCGCGGAACGGTAAGATGGTCATACCGTCTGGCCTTTTGTCTATACTTAAATAGATATCTCCATGTTCACTCGATACGAAGACTATTCTTTTCAAGGCTTGTATAGCAGTTAAAGCTGATAAGAAGGGGAATAATTTACCAAACGATTATCCTGTATTTCTCAATATTAATTTTTAATAAAAAAAAAAAAAAAACATAAACAGATTCACCCAAGCAAATCAATCTGAAATGAAGTGTAATGTCATCGATTGAATTTTTAACATTAGGAAACAAGGCTCTGTACATAAGTCTATCTCCCTTATGATGCAACGTTCCTTCATAAACAAACCATAAGAAGATAAGTATTACATTTATTACCATAAGAAGATATGTATTACATTTTGCTGCATTTGTGTCGCTAAACACACTCAATATGAAAGCCATGAACAACAACCTAATAAAAAAAAGAAAATAGTTGAAATGTTGACTTGTGTGCAATTGTTTGCTTCGAGCATAAATACATGCATCAGCATCGCTTAATTTGTTCGTTAACTGCAGCATTAAAACGGCTTTACTATTATATAAATTTCAAAGCCTCTGGTTTGTTTTATATGATGCATCGTAGTTTACAAAACATCTATCAACTCTGAACATATAAATGTATATATATGGTTTGCATATACACTAAGGTTCGGTGAAAAACATATTAGTTGAAAACTATATAGACACTGAAAACCGTTGAGTGA
>OZ024740.1:333999337-334026837 GCA_964016885.1 Eledone cirrhosa | reverse complement strand
TGTATGGTGAAAATGTGTGCGTAAGTACATATATGAGGGCAAGTATATTTGTGTATATGTGACCACAAATACGTATATAATATGAGTTGAAAAAGAAAATGTATGATAATATAGTTGACACGCATCCAGATACAGGTATTAAATACACATACGAGTATGAAAGCACGCGTATAAACACACATACACGCGCGGTCACTTATATGCGGAAGATAAAGAAAGAAGGGAGTGTAATAGTTATAAGAAGCGTCATTCTCGATATATGTATAAAAATGAAACAATATATGAGAATGAAACATTTTTAAATCAATGTATATACATACATATACACACACCCTAACTATATTTCCTTATATTTTTTTATATATCTCTTTCATTACTTTTATTTATATAATTTTTGCATTTCTTGAGGAGACTTTCCAACTATTTCACTATGTTTTAAATTGCCTTGTCCAAACGAACGAATGAGGACGTTTTTCGTATTCGTCTTATTCGGGAAACCTCTGGTAATGAGGTAATTATATTATATTGTTTATTATACATTAAATTTTGCTCTGGTACTTACATAGAACACTCTTCACTCCTATGACTTTTTCAATTTTCAACGGAAGCATCAATACTTATATATATATATATATATATATATATATATATATATATATATATATAAATTGAAACAAAATGAAAACGAAATTTCATTTCTCACTCTTAGTATGGCACTTACTTAAATGTAAGTATGCATGTATACGTACATACATATATGTATACAGACGTACAGTAGCATGCACATATATATATATATATACATATATACATACATATGCATACAGGTACACATACATATATGCACGTATCAGTTTAGCGGCGCTAACGTCGCTTTGTTCGTTTGTAAACAAACTGAACAGCCTGAATTTATGCCATACGGTGTTAAGGCAACCACGTCACCTTTTTGTTCAACACTGACACAGGAACGATGTACTAGTTTCAAGCTTGTTAGCTATCATCAGCACCGTTTACCCATCTGCCAGATAGTTGAACGTTCGAAAGTATATACTTTCCTTATGAAAATTAACGGCTGAGCAGCCTAATTTGCATATTGAGTGAGTTAAATCGGTCAGGCATACCGAAAACGATAAATTGAAACAAGGCTGTTCAGTTTGTTTACAAACGAACAAAGCGACGTTAGCGCCGCTAAACTGATACGTGCATATATGTATGTGTACCTGTATGCATATGTATGTATATATGTATATATATATATATATGTGCATGCTACTGTACGTCTGTATACATATATGTATGTACGTATACATGCATACTTATATATATATATATATATATATATATATATATACAGAATATAGGAGAGAGAGAAAGAGAGGGGATAGAGATAGATAGTGATAGAGAGAGAGAGAGAGAGAGAGAGATGGATAAAGAGATTATTTTCAATAGGTAAGGGTTGTTGGCTCGAATACCGATTTGAAGATACCGAGTTTGCCCATTACACCTAACTCGCTTCTTCTGATTACCGAATGCAAATTATGGCGCAATACTGCATTCACTTAATTCAGGTTCCTGCCTTCCATCACTCGTGAACACGGCCCCGTGTTACTTGATCTTTTTTACCTATTTCAGTGAGGTTCTATTCACATGAAGTGTTAATTGCGCAGGCTTCCTTGAGAAGACAAGTGTCTCACTTTCCGCAGCACTGATTTTCATTCCACCCACGCAACACTCGGTATCCAACCTATCGAGTGCAAGTCGGATATAAACTTCTCTCGAGTTAAGTAACACCATGTTTTCTGCAAATTCCACCTGACTTATTTTACACCCGCCAGAAATGATAACACTTCCAATTCGGCTGCGCATGTTAATCCTGTTCATGTAAACAAATCAACAAGTTAGGTGACAGTACGCCCCCTTGGCGGAGTCCGAACGCTACGTTGAATAGGTTAAATTTAGCACTATTTATCCGAAAACATATGCTCGGGCATTCGTATAGAGACATCAGGGCCGCAAGAAGCTGACAAATTGATCCAATACCTTACACAGCAAGTCCCCAAAACGTGGTCATATGCTTTGTCAAGGTCGACAAAACAAGAATATACATCTTGCAAATTCTCCCATGATTTCTCAAATACCTGCCGCACTGTCAATATTTGGTCGGAAACCGCATTGTTCATCGGCTAGGGTGGACTCGGCAATCTGCCTGCATCTCGTTGCCAGTCGCTTAGCATAGACTTTAACGGAGAGGCTTAACAACGTGATCCGTCTGTAATTAAACAATTTCTCTTTTCTCCATTTTTGAAAATTCAAATTATCAGGCCTGATTGCCATTGCATAGGGGCCTTTCCAGATATCCAGGCTATCCAGCGCACAATTATGTCAGCCAGAAAATTCCCTCACCCTTTAAGGCTTGTAAACTTTCGGATTCGGACCGGATTTCATCTTCCAGAGTGTCACACCATATGTTGGACCTTTAACAGCACTTGTGACCTAAAACTCCGAGAGATTAGTCACTATTCACAGCTGCTACATCATCTACAGCAGAAGATGCATTTGTAATCGGGTTTCGGATATCAGCGAATTGTTCCCTCCACCTCGCGTTGCTGAACCTCTCTGAAGAGGGGAAAACCACAGACACTTTGCTCATAGCAGGTGTGGAAGTGGGCTTCTTATTACGAAGTCTGAGGATGGTATGTTAGAACACTTTATTTGCTGATCTGAAGTTGGATTCCAGCCTAAACCACAAAGCAAAACCATGTCTTAAATCGTGATGCTTTTACTGGCTCTGCTGCGATTCGTCGTGCCAGATTGTACCTCAAATGGAAGGAGGACTTATTTCCAAGTGAAACTGTAAGAATCATTCTTTGCACGGATGGCATCTTTGACCTCTGACATCCGGCGCCAAAACAAATTTTTTTCGCCCGAATCATTTACCAGCTGAAGCTGACACTGCCAGGCAGGCTGAAAATCTCCACTCTGTCTCAACATCCTCAGTTTGCTAAATGATTCAAAAGTAACCTGTCCATTATGTGTACCTAATACAAATCTCAGCACATCTCGCTCTTTCTCTCTCTCTCTCTCTCTCTCTCTCTCTCTCTCTCTCTCTCTCTCTCTCTCTATCTCTCTCTCTCTCTCTCTCTCTCTCTCTCCGTCTCTCTCTCTCTCTCTCTCTCTCTCTCTCTCTCTCTCTCACTTTATATATATATATATATATATATATATATATATATATATTGTGTGTGTGTGTGAGTGAGAGAGAGAGACAGTGAGAGAGATACGTAATGAGCAGGTTATTTTTTAATCAAGCATTTTTATAGACTTAGTCAAGTCTGTCAGTTAACTTGACATAAGTTGAAAGAAATGGTTGAGAATTCAATGTTGGTTGCCTGATATGGTGTTTGGTCAAATCACGTGGTAGATTCGGTTCGGAAGTCAAACTAATGCATGATAATATGGACACAATTATGTAACTTGCCTATGTCATAACTATAACAACCATTTTACCGATCTCACGTGTATCTGTCGGCATTCAGATAGCGCCGTTATATCAACCAGTTCTACTTTATTATTTATTTAGTGCCTATATTATTGGCGTTGGTATCATTTTGGTAGATAGGAATTAGTATCGGACGTGTGCCCCAGAAACACATATTGCTTATGGTGTGTTCATATATTTCCTGGAAATATAGTCTGAAAAAACGCAACGGATGCATGACGTATGTCATGATGTATGTCTTCTGTGCCGAGTTAAGCTGTCGTTTTACACTCTCACCATCAGGTGTACTGCTTTTTTCATGAATCTATTAATTAGACACTCTGATGTAATTAGATAAAGGCTTATCTATATCATACAAATCATTGTATCACATCACTTCTCATATGATGTAACGTCACCTATTCAAATGTAATCCGAAAAAAGAACAAACATATTCCTTAATTCCATTAATTATTGTTACCAGATATAAAACTGTATAATGAAGAAGTTTACTGATTTATTTTTAGTTATTTATCGATTAATATACATCCAGTAAATACATTTAGTAAATACATTTTAGTATTCACAGGAATATTCTTGAGGGAAAATATGATAATATACTATCGTTAAATGATATGTTTCATACCATAAATATTCATGTTTTGCTCACACTGTTGTTCTATATAATAGTGAAACTTGTATTTGTGAAAACTAAATGTTTTGCTTAGAGATTTTGTTTATTCCATTCAAACAGACGTAATACGCATTGGTAATCGAGTCTTAAAAGTGGCGAGAATATATAGTTCGGCATAAACTTTGATATGACAAACCCACATTGAAATTATATTGCAAAACACGTATTAGACGTTAATTCAAATCAATATTGGGCATTTATTCAACGTAAGGTTGCATTCAATAATTCTTCTAAAATCGCTAGGTTACACTAAAAGTACTTGTGAAAGGAAGCAATAAAAGTGGGTGGCGAATTCTAGATATGAAATTTAAGTGATATGGTTCCTTTTCTGTATTGCAATTCATACAAGATCACGAAAATGGAATTAATTTCTGATAGAATAGGAATTAATCTATCATTACAATATATTTATTTTTGTTCTATATGTTTCATTATTCTTGAAAAAAAGTCGGTTTACTCGTGACACAATTTTCCTGTAAACAAACTGATCAGACTCTCTGTACAGATATTAATAAGGTTGTTTATGATGGCAATGAATTTAATAGCTTCCTCTTAAGCCAATAAACATACATTTTCAATAATTCATTTTGCTTTGTATATATATTTACTCATAAACGTATCATACTGTATTACTTTTGGTTTAGGATGTATATCTTTCATAGACACTTATCATATTGAGGTTGCTAAATATAGTAGTATAAATACTGAGAAATTGTAGCTGTCAATAATTGTGTCGCGATATTTTAAACGATAATATGCACCCAATAGAGAACTTACATATTACATAATGCCTATAGATAGTCAAGTAAATCCATCTGATATCAATAAATGCTAAATTTTCCTCACGTTAAATCAACTAATAATTTTAGTTATGCATATCATGTCCCCAATAATAAAAGAAAAGGATATGGGGTGGTTACGACTGGAAATACTTAGACGTAGATAACTTGGATCAAATATAACATGGGGCTAAAAAATAGAAAACTAACAATAAACTCTACAAAATTCGTCTATTTTCACAAATTGTAAATAAAGAAGTCAGACAAATCTTATATAAAAAAAACCAAAACAGAAACTTATATTTTTATAGACATTTGTGTCATCTAAAATATATTTGAATATATTTCCTACAGCTATTGATATTTATCCATATATAAAAATAGTCTCAATTATATATATGTAAACACTAAGTAGTGTTGGTCATGATGTTTTTTCGGGCATTTTATAGGTGCAAGAAATTTAGAAAATCTAGAGTTTTATTTTCCGGGCAATCGAGTGCAGGTTATTAGACATTTTCCATAGATTTAGTAGTTTCGGTAATCAGATGGTGGTTCTTGGCTAAAATGACAATATATCCGATACAGTTCATTCTTACTCTCGCAATGTCATAAAATGATTTAATATATTGCAAATATGAATAGAGGTTCATGTATTGTAAATATTTTTATTTCTGTCTATTACCAATATATGGCGTCATTGTTGTAAATAGCAAAATTTGAATAATTTACAAGACAACAATCAATTTCAAATTTTCTCTAACATTGAAATCAGCGTAAAACAATGTTCAATTTGGTGTCTTAATATATATTTATATATAAATACAGTTTCAAATGTTTCGTAAACTGTTGCTAGTATTCCTATGCATTTGTTGAGCGTCTCCTGTATATGATAGTTCTTAAAATCTAATCTATGGATTGGTATATTTTCTTAGCCTTTTGAAATTCTTCTGTATATCATATGATCCTAATAACAAAATTGTGCTATTTTAGAACATAACATTACATTAAAATGTAAATAATAACATGCCAATACAGAATTACACTATAGATGGGATGCAAGTTAATCAATTGCAGAAGATAGATAAACATCTTTCTTCGGAAAAAAGAAATAATTAAATATTAAAATGTATTTTGTTAAAATATTTTTGGAATGTTTTATAAATGATATTATAATTCAATTATAATTAATGCCACACATGAATGAATGATACAGCCGAGACAACGAGGATCCCTTTATTGGAAATAAGAGGTAGATATTCAGATTAAAACTAACGTTCCAAATGGCAAAATATATAATTAATATCGTAAATTCAAAATGTCGGAAATGATCTTAAGGGCCTTGTGCAAAATAACAGGATGAAGCATATATTAAATGAGTGGTTAAAAGTCAGTTCATGTACATATCAGAAAATTAGATAAGGAATATGCAAACATTTTATTCAATTGTCTAGAATACTTTTGAATTTGTCCGATACATGGAAATGCTTTAAGTAGATAATATATTGCTTAGTATTTATATTATATATTCCCCAGATCAATATTTCTAACCATTGTATTCATTTCTGAACGAATATTCATACTGGGAACCAATTCATGTCCCAAATTATCACCAAGGAACCGTTTATAGAAATTGTTTACAGCAAGTATATTGCTAATGAACTTGCCTCAGTCGAATATTTATAACAGTTTACAATGTGATGAGAGCAACTGCCCGTTAATGAATTAATACATGAGATTTATAATCTGATGTTTGCAGTTGCTGATAAATCACTAAAACATAACACCCTTTAATGAATGAACATAATTATTGATAAATATAATAGTATACTTTGACATTATCATTATTTTCAATATTGTGTTACCTGGTGTGATATTCAGTTTGATGGTGTTAACATGATAAATTCAACAAATATAATATATAGTGGAGGTAATATATATTACGCAACACAATATAGTAGAATCACTTTAAAATAGGAAAATGGATTCTTTCGCTAACGTAGTGTTCCTTCGTAACATACAGAACAGAATTGCATTGCTATGGCTGATGCATATGTTGAATACGAGAGTCTAGCTAAGTGTGAAAAACATTTAAGATTTTCAGAGAAACTGTTTGCATAAACGACTACAGCGATTGGATGAATATTCCCATGGCATTCCATTTATTGTGGTAAGAGATCAGAGAATGATGGTTCTGTTACGAATTCACTCGACCTTGCAATGCAAGCATCTATTTCTGTATGTGCAGTTATAACATTTTATAATATAATGTAGGTATTTCAGACAAGGCAAGATCGTTCGATATTTGCTTCAACAAAACGCATGAAGTAGATAAAAGTTGTTCAAAATTTCTCATTTCAATAAAGACAATATATCATATATTTAATATCTGGGGAGCACATGGCATGATTTGTTTAGTGGATAGCAACATAATCGTGTCTATGTATATAATCATATATATATATATATATATATATGTATATATATATATATATATATATATATATATATATGTATATATATATATATATATATATATATATATATATATATATATATATATATATATATATATATATACATGCTCATGCACTCACACACACACACATACGCACACGTATATATATATATATATATATATATATATATATATATATATATATATATTGAAAATCTGCCAATTAATGTCGAAATGTCTTTTGCGTCGCAGCCAGTATTTTCCGCTTTTAATATCTTTCAATGACAATTAATACCTTGACTTCTTCAGAAGACTTAAATTAACAAATATCTCATCAATAGGGGTTAGTAGTCGGGATTTCTAAGGAATAACATTTGTATGAGTTGAAGAATACAGGGCATTAATTTGTATCAATGCACGTCCAATGATAATGTTGGCAGTTGGATAACAGAGATAATGTAAAAAATAGGCGGAATAGGAATCGGAGATGAAATGTGAAAATGTGCCTATCCTGTGATCACATTCCTAAGATTGGAAATAATCTGACAACTTTAAACTGGTAAAAACTGACCATGGCAAAGGGTAGTTTAGACAATTTTCTTTGCAAAATTTACCTTATATATTTCGTAAATGTGAGTGAGGTAAGGTCTAGTATTGTTGTATTTCTGTTTCCGCCTAAGAAATTAAAATGTATATATATTTCATATATCTTCAAGAAATGCTAATTCTTAAAAGCTTACTAGTCAGAAAGCATAGGGAGTCTACAAAATCTGCGATACACGTAAATATTTCTCTTTGGAAAATGTAATGTCAAATAAGGAGCTGAATATGTATGTCGATATCTATGTACGTTTCTCCCTTTACACATTCACAAGCACGTATCATGTACCGACATAGAGCTATGCAAACTCACACACACACACACACACACACACAAACACACACACGCGGGCATATAAATATATATATACCGAGTGACCGTTTACCTAACGCACAAGCCGAGCCCTCTTGGCACCATGGTCAGGATTGTATATCTTTCTCACTCCCTCACCTCTTTCCCTCGCTCTTTCACTCTCTCTCTCTCTCTCTCTCTCTCTATATATATATATATATATATATATATATATATATATATATATAGTTTTACTTTTGGAGGGTCATGTTGCCAATAAGAAACACACGCACCAGTGTTTTCACTCCAATGTATTATAAATTAAATTTATAAATTTGAGAATTTATAAATTTCCGGTTAGTTGGTTGGTTCCACAACCGGACGGTTGTTCATATATTGTCAAAGTTCTTTCGTCACACATTCTCTGACCTCTTCAGTGTAGGAGTAGGTGCCGGAGTGTGGTGTTCGTGGGTGCACCTCCTGGAGGTGAATTGGCTTACAGGTTTGGAGGGGCCCTGGATGAACTTCAACTTAATAAAGAGATACTGGTCAGACCAGGTGCCTCCATGGGGACACTTATTGGTGATACATGCCCTTTTCGGAGGCCTCCCTGTGTACATGAAAGATGAGTGGTCTGTAAGCTAGGGCACCATGTTGGCTTTAAAACTAGAAACATGGTATATGGCGTGAGATGTACTGAAGGACAATGTGGGGATAGGAGTGTGGTGGGCATGGGTGTGGCGGCTCGTGGTGTAGGAGAGCGGTTAGGTGGGTACTGGCGGGAGCTTCGGGATAGGGGGGTCATCGGTGCTCCACCAACATGCTAAAATAGAACATAAGGGCAAATTAGAGAAGATGGAAATAAATAAAGTCTACACACAGAAAAGACGCAATGTTTAGACAAATCACAGAGGCAATAAACATAAATGAACTCCAACCAAAATTAAATAGAAAACATGAATGGAATAGCAACATCACAACTTACAATTAAGGACAAAATGAAAACACACACACACATGGAACGAACAACCAACCAGTAACATGTAAATAAACAAATAAATAATCAAATAAAAACACACACAGATACCCGGATGTAACACATGCGCAAACTAAGCACACAACTCACACAAAAACAAGATGGCGTAGGACAGAACAAAGGAGAGGCACAAGACAAACAAAAGAATCCCCACTCACTGAAGAGATCACAGAATGTGTGACGAAAGAACTTTGACAATATATGAACAACCGTCCGGTTGTTTAACCAACCAAACAACCGGAAATTTATAAATTCTCAAATTTATAAATTTAATTTATAATACATTGGAGTGATAGAAACTGGTGGGTGTGTTTCTTATTGGCAACATGACCCTCCCAAAGTATAACAATATCGGTTTCAACACACGTTTTCAGATAAAGAATCTTGCTAAACAAATTCAGAAACGAAATAAATATATATATACATATATATATATACACAGTGACAATTTGTGCGAATTTATATATACATATATATTTATATAGAAGCGCGTGTTTCTGATTGTGTGTCCGTATGTAAGAATGTTTGGTATTTCATATATATAAATCCACACAAATTGTCACTCTTTCTTCGTTTAATGAAATAACGTTTGATGTACATTAATTTTTTCAATAAAAACTGTGAATTATATGACATTTCCCAAATATTGAGAAAGAGAGAAAAGGTAAGGAGAGAGGAAGAGTGAAACTCGGAGAGCGTTGGTGAGTGAAGTGAGAGTGTAAGAGAGAGTGGGTGAAAATAAAGGGGAAAAATTGAGGGTAGAGAGTCTAAGAGAAGATAAAAAAGGTAAAACAAATATTTTGCGATAGAAGGACATAACTAGCGTTATGGCAACAGCAGAGCTGTCTGAGCAACAGAAAAAGAGTGAGAATGATGGATGATGTAACAGAGAAATAAATATCAAGAGAGAGGGGGGGGGGGAGATATAGAGATACATGGGTGCGAGAGGGAGGCGAGAGGAGAAAGAGTAAATGAAATATAAACAGAATTGAGTAATGGGAGGAGAAAAATAATAGTGTCTGAAGTGGTTCAGACAGGAAAAATATAATTTGATACACAAAATAATAGAGTGGGATGAGAAACGGGCATGCACACAAACAGACATTCAGAAAGTAGATAATATATGTATGCATATATATATGTGATCTACTTTTTGCAACGTTGAGTGGATTCATTGAATATTAACCTAGGCTTATGGGAGCTACAACGCATATATATATATATATATATATACCTACATTTGGCGCAAAATCAATTTTTAACATTCACATGACCTCTACAGACCAATCATAATTGTTTTGACCACAAGAATTTGTGCAACACGAATTGGCGCGAAACTTATTTTGATACATCTGGAGCCACTTTTTTCACATAAAACAGGTAGAATTTCCAAAACTAATCAGATTAGAGCAAACATCAAGGGCGCTCTATCTCAAAATTATTTTTGAAAAGCATTAGAAATGCGCAATCGGTAAAACTTAAAACCAAAACTGAATAATAACCAATCCTTATTTCTAATTTTTACTTATTCCTATTTAAACTATTTTTCACTGGGAACAATTTGTCAGCATTTTCTTTTACTTTTACCAATACATATATATATATATATATATATATATATATATATATATATATATATATATATATATATATATATATATATATATATATATATATATATATATTTTTATTAAAATAACAGATTAAAGTTTATATATATATATATATATACGTCTTTTATATTATTGTTCTGCATCCTCCTGCATTGAACCACCTAGGTACTATGACATAACCTGTGTATTTGCTGGCATTAGCGTACATCTGTGCGCTTATGTTAGTAGATATATTAAATTATCTATATTTATCTCCAAATCACTGATTTGTCGAGCAAACCTGCAAAACCACTTCTAAATTTTTTTGGGGGGTGTTAGTAGGCGTCTGTCATCTTACCATCCCATTCCTACTGACTAGCCTCTGTGTCACGTGATTGATTCTTTAGAATCGGCCATATGACCAGTGGCAGTGAGAATTTTCAGTACCTGGAATCCAGTCCTCGATAGCTGTTCCATTTACCGAATTATTATTATTTTTATATGAGTCCCCAGTGTCCGCGCATTGCCTGGAGACTTGGCTGAGAATGATCTCCCTGATTACGCAATGAAATTCTCAACAGTTCATTACGTAACTGTCTTTATCCCTTTGCAGAAACTAATTAGTTGGAGTGAAAATTTAAGTAAGTAAGTTAATTTTAAAAAAAAATTTTTTTTTAATTTTCTTATTTTACGTCTTTTATATTATTGTTCTGCATCCTCCTGCATTGAACCACCTAGGTACTATGACATAACCTGTGTATTTGCTGGCATTAGCGTAAATCTGTGCGCTTATGTTAGTAGATATATTAAATTATCTATATTTATCTCCAAATCACTGATTTGTCGAGCAAACCTGCCAAAACCACTTCTAAATTTTTTTTGGGGGTGTTAGTAGGCGTCTGTCATCTTACCATCCAATTCCTACAGACTAGCCTCTGTGTCACGTTATTGATTCTTTAGAATCGGCCATATGACCAGTGGCAGTGAGAATTTTCAGTACCTGGAATCCAGTCCTCGATAGCTGTTCCATTTACCGAATTATTATTATTTTTATATGAGTCCCCAGTGTCCACGCATTGCCTGGAGACTTGGCTGAGAATGATCTCCCTGATGACGCAATGAAATTCTCAACAGTTCATTACGTAACTGTCTTTATCCCATTGCAGAAACTAATTAGTTGGAGTGAAAATTTAAGTAAGTAAGTTAATTTTTTTTTTATTTTTTAAAAAAATGTTCTTATTTTACGTCTTTTATATATATATATATATATATATATATATATATATATATATATATATATATATATATATATATTCATTAGTTAAGCAAAACAAGACCACGAATTTCACAAGGAAGACATTATTTAAAGATTGTCAACATAGTTGTTGTTTAATGTAAGGAATGTAAAGAATAATAATAATAATAATAATAATAATAATGATAATAATAATAATAATGTTTTCTTTATTAACCACAAGGGTTTACATAAAGTAGACATTAAGGACAGTACAGGACAATACAGGACGGTACAAATGGGCATTTCTGCGTGTAAAAAAAACAGAGGTTGAAATAAAATAACAAAGAAAAATTCCCCGATAGGGGGGAGACTTCCGAGGGACATTTGTGGAGAAAGCCCATTAAAAGACCACAGTGGCCCTGACCACCAGGGCAAGTGCCCTCTCCTAATTTTCCACCTTTAATTTACAGACACATACTCAGAGAAGGCCCATTCATTCGGGCCATACTTGCTTCTCTCACCCATCTTTCAACAAAATGCTGGGAAGAGAGCACTTCCCTCTCTACCCTGATTTTCCTTTTCAAATGAAATTTGAAAAAGTTAATCAGGGCATCACCGAAGAGGTAAGTGCTCGTCTTCAGCCCTTTCAAACGTGTCCACCATACTATCTCTTTCGCCATGGCCACCAGACAGATAAAAACTGCCTGCCCTTCCCGGCTAAAGGAAGGGGGCGGGGCAATCCTCACGATGGACTCAGCTGATAGCTGGATCCGTCCTACACGTGACAGCAGGTGTTCGACATAAACCCACAAGCCAGCAATGCTCGGACACTGGACGAGTGCGTGCAGGACGGTTTCGTCGCCCTGCGCGCATCTCGGACATGCCCGACTGACGGCACCTCCATGCCTGTAGAGTTTATCCCGAACTGGCAAAGCTCCTCGGTAGCACTGCCAGGCCAGGGATTTCTGGAAGTTGTTCATAAGCCCCGGCCCGAAAGTCCTTCCGAAGAGATTGGCTAGTTGACTTTCGTCGACGCCTAGAGTTTCTCCAAGTACGTCGTCGCTCTTCCCCTCCACTAATCCCCTATAGAACGCCAAGGTGGAGTTTCCACCGATCACATTGCCCGATTGGTCGAGGGCTGTGAGCGCCTGAAGACATTCCAGTCTCCAAGCGCTCTCTCTCGGTCTTCGCTTGACCCAGGACTGCAGCTCCGTCAAGGAGACGAGCTGGGGAAAAACGTGTCTAGCAAACGGCGACCACACCTGATCACCGTCGAGGAAGAGGTGGAGATGTCGTAGCCTGAGCGCGTGTCTGCGCATCATCAGCCACGACATGCCCAGCCCTCCACGTAGCGGGTGTTGACAGCAGATGGACCGCCTGACCATCGGAGCGCGTCCCTTCCACAAGAAGCGAACGAGCAAACGCTCCAGCGCAGTCAGGCGGGGCTTAGGACAAGGTACGACGGTCAGCCGGTAGTAGATGACGGATGCGATGTACGCATTCGCCACCTCCGCTCGACCTTTCAGGGATAGCTTCCTCTCGGCCCATTTCTGGGTGAGAGAAGCCACCCTGCTCGTCACCTTGTCCGAGTTTTTGTCCGTCTGGAGGTCTGGACCGAACCAGACCCCTAGCAATTTAACCGGTCCGTCCGTCCAGCGCCCGATGACGCTGTTGGACGGCATGGACCTGCCTCTCCAGGAGCCGAGCTGCAGGCCCACTGACTTTTTCTGGTTGATCATTGCTCCTGTCACCGCTTCGTATTCTCTTAGTGTAGTGCCGATCGCCTCGATATGTTTGGCGTTCGACACCACTACGGTGACATCGTCGGCATATGCTGACACGGATCTTCCGCTTCCTAGTTCGCGCGGGATCCCCTCAACGTCTCCAGTTTGTGCAGTAATGGCTCGAGAGTCAATACGTACAATAGGGACGAGAGGGGACATCCTTGGCGGACCGAGCGCATGATGTTGAACGGTTCCGAAAGGTGACCGTTCACTCTCACTACAGAGCAAATGTCGCTGTGCATGGCAGCGATCCAGCCTCTGAAGACGGGCCCAAAGCCAGCCGCCCTCAGGACTGCCGCTAGGTAACGATGGTCGACCCTATCGAAGGCTTTCGACTGATATAAGTTGATCAAAGACCCACCCGTGCCAGGTTCCCTAGCTACCCTCTCTACGATGTATCGCATGAGGTGGAGGTTGTCGTGGATGGATCTGTCGGGAATGGCGCATGTCTGTGCCTCTCCCACCAGACCACCAACGACAAGCGCCAACCTCTTTGCTAGCACCTTGGCCAAAATCTTGAACTCTGTGTTTAGCAGTGTTATGGGCCTAAAATTATCTATGTTATCCCCCTTGTTCGGATCCTTTCTCAGCAGCGCCACCGCTCCTCGGCTCACAGAGCTGAGAATTCTCCCGTTCTGTTGCCAGTTGCACAAGACGTCCGCCAAGAGGCCTCCGAAAAATTTGGCATTTGTACGTAAAGTTCATAGGGCAGACCATCCAAACCAGGCGATTTACCCCTTGTGCAACTAGTCATTGCATCACGTACTTCAGCGGTTGTTATTGGCTTTTCGCAACAATCCGCCTCAGTGGCCGAAAGCCGCGGCAGTCCGTCGAGGTAGACACTAAAGTCCATCCCTCGATCCGGCCCGCCACTGCCCCCGAACAGTTGAGCGAAGTGTCGCTGAAAAGCTTCACACATTTGCCCGGGATCGAGTAGCATGCGCCCGTCGTGGTCCACCAAAGACCGGATCGTGGCTTTGTTGCCACGACGCGCCTCCGCCACTCGGGCCCATTGAACGGCTTTCGTCCCCTCGTGTCTGAGAGCACGCACCCTAGCTCTAACAACGCAGCCTTCGTGCTTTGAATTGAAGAATTGGTCAAGGGCCAATTTCGCCGCAAGTACGTCGGTCGCGATGCCTTTGCTAAGCGCCTCATCTAATTTTCTAACTAATTCTCCCTCTGCTCTATTTTTCTCTATTGCTAAAGTCTTACTAAACCTAATGGACTCTATTCTAATTGCTGTTTTCAGAGCAAACCACCACCTGTTGTTGACGATGTCCCCCGTCAACGCCCGCTTAACTAGTTCGCTAATCCGGTCTCTGTAGGCCTTGCGCGCTGGTAAGGGCGCGTTTAGCTTCCAGTAGCCGGGTCATCGTCTATGAAGCCTATCTAAGTCAAGCACACAGATCACGAATTTGTGGTCCGTGTAGCTGACTATCTTGAATTGTGGACAGCCTATGCTAGACATATCTATTTCCCTACAAAATAATCTATCTAGATATGATCTGGATGACCCTATGCGATTTGTCCAAGTCCACATTGGTACATTCGGGAAATCCATTCGGTACCTGTCAGACAGTTCAAAACGTCTGAGCAGGTTGGTGAGACTCTTGCACCCTCCTTCCGTATCCACTAATCCCACACAATCCCAGCGTGCATCTAAGATCCCGTTCCAGTCTCCCACTAACACTAAAGAGCGGGACGTTCCAAGAAAAGACTCCAGACGCCGGAAGAAATCAGGCCGCCCTGCTCCTGTCGGGGCATAGACGGCCACTAACCTGAAAGCTGGCCCGTCTCCGCTGGTCACGTCCAGCACCACCAACTTACCTTCTGGGTCCAGGAAGATGGCCCGTATGGCAAGATCCAAACCTCTCCGAAAAAGCACAGCAACTCCTCCCCCCGATCCCGGACGGCTGGGAGATGCGTATACATCGTAGCCGCCGAAGATCGGTGCGAAAGCCTGTGTTTCAGAGATTCTGGTCTCGCTGATGGCCACTACATCTATGTTTAGTGACCTGAGGTCGTTGAGCAGGTGGCCCTGCTTCCATGACGACCCCAAGCCACGCGCATTTATGCTGCCTATTCTGAGTGAGGTCATGTTGAAAAGGAGTGGAAAAGATGGGAAAGACCACTTACCTTACTTCTCGTAGGGGAAGGACGGTTTTTGCATCCTTTTCACTGCTTGTGGCCTCCTCAGGAAGGATGTCCTTATAAATCCTCCTGGAGAGTGCTTGTCGGAAGTCTCCGATGTCTTTGTGGAATTTTTGTTTTAGTGTCATGTACGTTTTCTGTGTGATGCGAGTGATTTGTATGTGTGGAGTTGGTGTGAATTTTGGGGTTGTTGTGTAGTCTTTTTCTGTGATGCTGGTGTTGTGTTGGATGTAGTGTAATAATTGCTTGTTGTTCAAATTTAATGCTGTGTAGTGTGTATCGTTTTGGTTGTTTTGTTTTGATTGCGTTTGTTGTGGGTTTGTTTCTGTTTCGCATTTTGGTGACTTTTGTGGTGTAGGTGATGGTGGTGTTGGGGTTAATGATGGTGATGGTGATGGTGTTGGTGTTTGGATTGATGGGGTTGGTGATGCTGGTGTGGATGGTGGCATATCTGTCCTAACTTTTTTGTTTCTTAATTTATTTGTTTCCCTCTGTATTTTGTTTTTGGAGGGGGAAGGAAGAGAATTTTTTCTTTTTTTGTTTCTTTTTTTTTTCCGGATATCGTTTCCCACTCCTCGTCGTCACAATCTGTCTACAGTTGTGATAGGCCAGGGAGTGGAAAATCCTCCACAGGCGTTAGTTTTGGTTGTGGCGTGGTGGATGGTGTAGGCGCTGGTGCTAGTTCTGAAGTGTTGGGTGGTGGTGGTGTTGGTTTTGCTGGTGGTGGTGGTGGTGTTGGTTTTGCTACTGTTGCTGGGGTTGTTGCTGCTACAGTTGTTGCTGCCATCTCTGCTACTGGTGGTGTTGATGGTGTGTCACTGGGGTGGGTAGGAGAGGTGGCCTCAACCTTTTAGCCTGAGGGCAGAAAGCCCTTAGGTGGGTTCCTTCACCACAAACGACACACCTAGGTCTTCTGCCCTCGACAATTACCGTGAGGTGGCTGCCGTCAGTGAGGTCTATTACCTCTGGGATCTCCTCAATGCTTTTTTGGTCCGCTTGGATCAGGAGCTCCATCCCAGATCCGGACCAGTTCTCCTGCTTTTCTTTTGCTATTGCTATTATTTTTGTATTGGCTTCGATGCCGGCGAGGACGGCCGCTATTAGCCAGGGAATTTCGATGGCCGGTGGAACGTGGGTCACCCTGATCTTTACGAGTCTCTGGCCACAATAGCTTGGGACGAGTGTGAAGTCGTCACTTCTTAATGGGGCCATGGAGTGTTCTCTAGCCTCCTCTGGTGTTTCAAAGAACACGTCCACGGTTCCATACTTTTGCCCCTCTGATGTGGGTTTTTCTTGCCCACACATGTCCCAAAGGTTTTTGGATTTGGGACTCGGATGCCCGTTCCACTCGGCGCGATTTTACATTTATTGTTCGATACGACACGGTGCATAGGCGCCGACGTTCCATTTTATTAGGTGGGGGGGAGGCTGACCCTGTACCCATCTTTCTTTACCATTTGTTTGGCATTTTCTAAATCCTCCTGAGTTACCGTAAATGCTTCGAACTGTTTTGCTATTCTGGCGAAACTGAGGATGGTTTTTATAATGTCATTGTTGTTGTTGTTACTATCGTTATTTGTGTTAATATTAATTTTAGTTTCAGTTGTGGTGGTGGTGACGTCAGTCGTCTTTGGTGGGGAAGAGTCCATTTTGCTTGATTTCATTTCGACATCACGAGTTAATTTATTTTTTTCTTCTTTTGTTTCTGTTGTTGCGGTGGTGGTGGGGGTGGGGGTTGTCGCGGTGGTGGTGGTGGAGGCTTTAACATCTGCAGTCATTGGTAATGGCGGGAAATGAATGTCTGCCTGAGACAAATTTAAAATATTGCTACTGCTTATATTTTTTGTAGTGTTGGCAAACGTAGTAACATTTACAATGGTGGTGTCGGTGTGAGGTGTTAATTTGTGTGGAAGGCTTTCAGCTGCTTGGTGCAGAGGTGAATTAGCCATTTTCTTTCAAAGAAATTTTTGATAATAATAAAAGTTTAAATTTTTGGGCACAAGGCCCCAATCTGTTTGGGTGTCCTTTTCGGAAAACAATGTATGTGCGCTTATATATGGTTAACAATAAAAATTTTCCATAAATGGCAATTTTTAACAAACGGAAATAACAAACCTTTGCGGAGCTCACGATGATACGATTTACTACGTAGGTCGCCAATAATAATAATAATAATAATAATAATAATAACAATAATAATAATTGACGTTACCCTAGATCTTAACAATAACTTATATTACACTTATCATAAACCAGATGAAATACTTACATATATTAGCCCACACTCTAACCACCCACCGGCAGTCATCAGAGCAGTCATCAAATCTATCTCGTATAGGATCTCCATGCTATCCGCAAATGAGGAGATATTTATAAACCATGCGGTATATTATAATAAGGCTCTTTCTGAATCTGGTTATGAACAGTCCATTTACTACATACCTAAATGCCATAACACAGCACTTTACCACAGCCATAATAAACTTAACACTAGAACTAGAAATACTTTAGCATATAGCCAGATACGCCGGAATTTTAGCAGTAACAGCACCTATACAGTGAACCTTAATGGTGGCAGAGGCCTACTTCCCTCTCCCACTAGCAGTCTCAAAATCAACCCTAGAACTGGAATGAGCAATGGGATGACAAATAACAAATGCCCAGGTAATAATAACCATATGAAGGCCCCTGCCAACTCCACTAGAACCCATAGAAGGAATAGGCCTAGATATATCACCTGGCTTAACCACACATTCTCATCTAACTTAGCCACTAATATCTCTAAACGCTTCTTCTCTATCCCATCTACCCCCCCCCCCCCCCAACCATAGATATTACAAAATCTTTAATAAAAACAACATTAAAATCTCATTCTCCACAACACCTAACCTAACTAGCCACATCGCATTCAGTAACCAACATAAACTATGACAGTATAACTCCCACACGGCGGTACCCCCCCCCTCAAATACTCCACGCCACTACACCAATACTTACTCTAGTAGTATTCTTCCTCCATCTAATCCTTCTACCACGCACCAACCGCATAGTTTAAACTACCCTACTCTCACTAACCGCAGCAGTAACTGTAACTGCCGTTACCCTACTGCATACCCACTAAACGGACAATGCCTTACACCCAATATAGTTTATAGGTGCACAGTTAAAACAGCATCGCATACCAGCTCCTATATTGGCTCTACCTGCAACCCTTTTAAGGTACGCTATAACGCGCACTCATTTTCCTTCCGAGACCCTAGCAATAGATGTTCAACATCTCTAGCTAGGCTCATTAAAAACCTTAAGTTAACCAACATTGAACACTCACTAACATAGGATACCTTGGCTAGAGCCCAACCGTTGAATGGACGAAGAAACTCTTGTGATCTCTATCTTACCGAAACCTATTACATAACTCTATCACGACCTCTACCGATTAATGATAGAACGGAGGTAACTATTAGCTGTCAACATCGCAGGGCTAATTCTTTCGCCAACAGAATATTTGACCCAACATAGTCATCTAATCCCACTTTTACTTATAGCTAACATGTTAAATAGTTATAGCTAACTTAGATAATTATCAGTTACCTCTCTTACATTGTCTCTCACTTAAACTCATTAGCAGTTCTTAACTATATACCACCTACAATTTCTAATTTCTGAAACCAGCCTCTAATTAGTAAGATAAATATGTCCTTTGGCGGCCATCTTGTTACCTATAAGCAGATCTCGCATAATGCAGCTTCGACAGAAGAATGTTGCTCGCCTATAGCAGACAATAGAGAGACCCAGTGAAATACCAATATATTGTCATTACATTCATGTAACCATCTTTCTTTACCTTATTTTATATTCCTTTTGAAGTTCCGATGAACTGCTCCATTTTTACCTAAGTTAATTATCTTCATCTGAACCAGATAAATAATGATCTATAATCATTTGATCCAGAAACATTGTATGGAGTAGCGGACATTATTAGTATTATTATTATTATTCTTTACATTCCTTACATTAAACTACAACTATGTTGACAATCTTTAAATAATGTCTTACTTGTGAAATTTGTGGTCTTGTTATGCTTAACTAATGAATAGTTCCAGCTCTGTGCACCTAACCTCTGCATGAACCCAGCCACCTAGCTGCCTTCCACTGCATATTGCACATTGAGCACATGCCTTTACGCTTTTGGCTTCTAACTAATTCACCAATCTCTCTTCTCTTCTCCTATCTCCAACTCTCTCTTTATGATTGGTTACTCTTGAACTGTGTGTATATATATATATATATATATATATATATATATATATATATATATATATATATATAGTGACGAAACATAAGTCAATTGCATGAACTCATAATCCTTTATTTACTGCTACATATATTTCGATGATAGCCATTGAATGGCTATTACCTCATCAAGCAGTTAGTCAATTCTTAGATATGCCAGCTCTGTGTTTATAGTGTTGATGGTATCAGAGCCTTGGGACATATGAGCTTGTTAGGAATAATTTAATGTTGTCAGCAGGAATAGTCTTGATTCTCATTGGACAGTTTGTAGATGGTAGTAGTGTTGGTATTTGACCTCAAACAGGCAGGTGGTTTTGTAAAGTTCAAACCGTCAGGCAGTATGACAATAGTTCCATATGACTGATTTTAACAAAAGGCAGTTCTGGTCAGGTATATATACAATTAAGGTTAATAGTATGAAATAGATACTACAGGTCATTCTTAAATTGAGGAATTTATGTGGAGTGGTGCAACTGAAATTTATGGTTGGAGTAGAAAATTTACAAATAAAGACGTATGTAGGTTGGCTTGCACTACACTCACACCCACCCCCACAGAGACACACACATATCCACACATACAAAATGTGGGGTGGTAATACTTAATATAATGATTAGAGTCCAATACTTAGATATTTTAGAAAATTTAGAAATAAAAGGTTTATGCTGGTTGACTTGTACATACACTCACACCTACCCCCTCAGACACTCACACATCTACACACACAAATCCATACAGGTGTGCATATATATATACGTATGGATGTATGTACGCACAAGTATACACACATATATATAAATATATATATATACACAGAACATACACATATATAAAATATATACATATAAAAATATAAAAAAAAATATATATCCATAAAATACACACATACATAAAATATATACACACATAAAACATACATATATATATATATATATATAAAATACACATATATACACATATAAAATATATACATATATACACATGATATATATATATATATATATATATATAAAACCAGGTTCAATAAAACGTGGTTTAGATTACTCCTAACCAGTAGAGGATCCGGTCGACCACCCACCATAGGGACCACAAACTATGGGTGGTTTTTGATGTCCATTGGTCATTGGTACCGAGTGTAGTGGACCTACAGGGAGGGGCGTTGTGGGAGGCCGTAACTGGGGTTTATCCATAAAGCTTGAGGAGAGTTCCCGTCATTAGGTGTCTGCAGGCACCGAATAAGTCGGCCCTTCTGTTTAATAGCTTGGTTCCGCCATGAAGAATCTCGAGTGCCTCACTAAGACAGAGGTTGCAAATACCAGACCCGCCTCTGTCTGGGGGAACCTTTCTATCCACGGACCAGACCAGAGAGTGCGGGGTCTTTTCAAGTTTGAGCTTCCAGATCAATTCAGACAGGGCCGCACATTTCCTCTTATCTATTCTGTTAAAGGAATGGCGATGGTTATACCACCGACCTTTGAAGCTCGTCGCTGTGGATCCTATGTAGTGGTGCTCAGAGTTAGGGGCTGTGACCTTGCACCTGTAGACCACGTTTTTCGTCATGCATTCATTACTAAGGGGGCATAGTGATGGGTCTCTGCAATTACATGGCTTCTTAAGCCCACCACATGTAGCGCGTGGTTACCATCACTCGGGGTTGGCTGGGTAGCCTCCGCAATCAGGACAGGGTCGGTGGGTTCCAGTGTGCTAGTTGAGCCTGTCCAGGTTCCGTTGCGTGCCGCGTGCTGGTTCTGTTGGGTGGCTCCGGGGCCTACGGTGGTATTAGAGGCAGTGAGCCTATTCCTATTTATACCAGCTATGTGTTGTTGAGTAGGAAAGTTTCACCCTGTGCCTGTTGAATATTGTATGGTACTTGTGGGCCCTAGGGAAATATTTATCCAGTACTCTAAAGAATGTTCTAGCCAGGCTGGTACGTAGACCCACCGAGTACGGAGGGTTATACCATGTGACCTTCCTGGTCATATTCTTGCGGGGTTGTTGGGTGTCTGCCGTGGGCCATCGCGTGGTTGTGCGCACAGCTCAGGTCGAGCTCGGTTGGTGTCACTCGGGTGGGCGGAGCGGTCACTCTCATGAGGGTTATATGGGCCCACCGTGGGGCTATAGACCTGCGAGGTGCGGCCTCCCTGCTCAATTAGGGTTCGGCGTGTGGTGGGGCCGGTTCATGAGTGCCTATGCGCCGCTGCACAGTGGTCTTCAGCGTTGTAGGTATTAGACCGGTGGGGTATATATATATACGCGTGTGTGTATATATTTACACACAGGGCGGGCCAAATTTACTTCTTATTAAACAAATCAAAACGTTCTTTATTATAACAATATTATTATTTTTTTTTTTCAGATTAATTTCGAATAAAACAAAATCCAATTATTGAAAAAGAAACCATAAAAGAAAAAAAAAAAATATATATATATATATATATATAGTTTTGAGTTAATTTGTAATGTTTTATAATTATAAATACGTAAGGGACTTTGTGTCCACCATATATATATATATATATATATATGTATATATATATATATATATACATATATATATATATATATATATATATATATATATATATATATATATATACATATATATATATATATATATATATATATATATATATATATATATATATATATATATATATATATATATATATATACATATATATATATACATATATATATATATATAAACGTTAGAATATGTGTAATAAGGCCAAGACAATGCAGATATGGACATAGAAAAAAGAATGCAATAGTGAGAGATATTGATGAGAATTCGTCTTTCACCTTGAATTTATTTAAATGTCCTTAATTTTCGAGATAATATCTCTTCTTCGGAGGGAAGTAAATGTCTCAGACCAGCGTCTTAAATTTCCAATGAAGCCATGCTGACCGGAAATAGTATAGAGTTCTAACTTTAATATCAAAGAATTAAAATTAGGTGGGTAAAGAGTAGTCTCCCTTTAAGAGGGGTTTGTTTATGTTTTTGTTGTGTTTTTTAAATTTTATATGCGTGCCTGTATATGTCTGTGGGAGAAAGCATGAAGGTGTAGGTATGTGTGTGTGTGAGTGTGGGAAGATAGGTCTAATCGTAAAAGTGGGGGGTAGGTGTTATCTGGTGTTAGAACTGGTTTTGTGTGTGTATGTGTGAGAGAGAATAAGTGGAGGTGTGCGCGTGCGTGTGTGTGGGGTGTGTAAAGTGGGGCTAGAGGCCCTATCAGGTTATAAATTGGGTGTTGAGCTCTAGTCTATTATTGATTGGTGGATGTGTTCTATCTATAATGAGTGCTTCCTTGATTCTAAGATTGCCGAGGTTTCTTTCTTTAGTTTCTATCCTAACTGTTATGTTTTTATCAGTGTTTTTGCATTTAACTAGGTGTTTCTTAAATGACGAAGCGTTAGTATTGAGGTGTTCTTTTATTCTTATGTGGAGTGGTCTGGTGGTGCTACCTACGTAGAAGTTGTTGCATTTGTCACACTCTAGACTGTAAACTACGTAAGCCTGGTGGCATAGGTCTGTGTCGTTGATGGGGCAGTTGGCTAGTCTGCAGCAGTTGTCATGTCTGGTGGAGTGTCTCTTAGCTAGCCGTCCACGCAAAGAAGGACCCGAATGGGCCAGTTGAATATCCAGACCTTCTCGTCTGATGGCTCTGCGGATGGCTGTTGTTGTTTCTTCACTGAAGTGTGGGAGCTTCAGGAAGCAAGTGTTAGTGCCTCGGGTGTGGTGTCCTCTGTTCTTTCTGGCACGGTTTGTGGTGGATGTCGTGTATCCGTTCTGTTTGAGTACTTCCAGGAAATGTGTGGTGTGTGTGTCTCGGACTCTGGCGTCGGTGCATTTGTTCTTGATACGTGCCAGTTCGTTCTTTATGTATCCGAACTTGGCACCGAGTGGGAGGGCCGATCTGAAATGTACGAACAGGTCCCTGCTGGTGGTTTTTTTATAGAAGCAGGTGTGGATGTTGCCTTCCTCTGTTACCCATAAACAAACCCCTCTTAAAGGGAGACTACTCTTTACCCACCTAATTTTAATTCTTTGATATTAAAGTTAGAACTCTATACTATTTCCGGTCAGCATGGCTTCATTGGAAATTTAAGACGCTGGTCTGAGACTTTTACTTCCCTCCGAAGAAGAGATATTATCTCGAAAATTAAGGACATTTAAATAAATTCAAGGTGAAAGACGAATTCTCATCAATATCTCTCACTATTGCATTCTTTTTTCTATGTCCATATCTGCATTGTCTTGGCCTTATTACACATATTCTAACGTTTATACCTCATTACACAATGCTTCAAGTGAACTATAACCTCCTCCATATATATATATATATATATATATATATATATATATATATATATATATATATATATATATATATATATATATATATATATATATATATATGTATATATATATATATATACGCGTGTGTGTGCGTGAGTATTTGTATGACTGAATTTCATTCCAAATGTAATTGACTCTTCCATGGAGTGTACTGCTCAATTCTGTTGTACAATCGTCAGGAAAAATAGGTCTTCATTGTTTTGATAGTTATACAGATGTAATTCGGCTTGGTAGAAGAGGCATATGTAGGATGCGGAGAAGAAAGATTAGAGGGAAGAGTGAAAGCATGGTAATGAGTCGTTATAGATGTCGTTTGTGATGTGAAGTGAAATGTCTTGCTCAAGAACACATTTTGTGGAGTGGTATTTAACCAATGTAATGGCACGCGATGGGGCCCACCCACAGCCCCGGCGGACAGAATGGAGAAGGCGCCCCCTCGGGGGACGGCAATATTTCGAAACATAAAAAGATTGATGGTCTTCATGCTGTAGGATAATTATTGATGTAATAATATGACAGTGTATTTGGAATGCTTAATGGTAGTTGAGGCGTTGATGGAGGAGTAGCAGGACATACATTTATACAATACAAAAGGTGATTGGATGTAGATCATTTATGTCAATATGTTATTTATATTGATAAACGTGTGTCATGATAGAGTTGCTAGTGATAGTGATGCGTATGGGAGGAAAGTATATGTATTTAATTAGTTGTTGAAATGGAGAGGAATGTTTCGATGGATGGAACGTGTGCGTGGGGGGCGGGGGAGATGCCCAAACTGGCCATGGGAAGGGTGAAGGGAAAGAAAATCGCAAGTGAGTAGAAATATGTTAGGTTGATGGAGGAGAGGATCATAATAAATAACGAAGTGGGTGGGGTTCTGTGTTTGGTTAGAGTTTCGGGGTCTACGATGAACATAAATAATGCCAGAAAACTAAAGATGTTATTCATAAATAAGAAAACATCACCAATCCGGTGTTTGTATATTTATATATATATACATATGTGTGTGAAAAGGGGAGATATCTATACACATTAATAGAATGTTAAGTAAATAGACAAATAGATAGATAGGCAGATATAGATAGGTAGTTACAAAGAGGTTCGGACATAGATATATAATCATGCACATAAATATATACACATACATTAATATACAGCTATCATTTATACGAAAAGCAAAATAAAGAATGAGAATATATCTGTGCGTTAGCATCTACTTGTGTAGATGAGTATACAAAAAAACAAAAAAACTCACGAATGACAGGATAATTAAATGGCAGTTTCAGAGTATTTAAAAGTAGATACATGTTCTATTATGCATGTACATACAAATATAAAACCTACTCTAGGCTAATACAAATGGACCTACGTGGGTCTAAAGTCTGTCTTAAACAAGAAGGCTCATTTGACTGGTGCTTATCTTGGTTCCATGGTATGAAACCTTTTAGAGTACAAGACCCGACCCTGGACAGGACGCCAGTCCATCGCAGGTTTAAATCCCCATCTATTGCTGGTACTCCTTTTCAGTAGAGTACACTAGAGCAACGTGAAATGAAGTGTTTTTGCTCAAAAACACAACACCCTTACCTCTACGCCACGTGCCATCACACCTGCGTGTGAACATGCATATATGTTTATATATATATGTATATATGAATGCACAGCCTCGTAGGCATACAAATATATCAACAAACATATATAATAAAGCTTGTCAACATTTACTTCACGTCTGCTCTCGCACAGAAACTCCATGCGTCAGTCGTGTTTTATAGGAACAGGCGACAGAGAAATCTGTAGACAGAGGCATACATACATCCGTGAGTGTAGTTACAGTGAGAAGCGGCTTCTGTGGTAAAATGTACACCGGGTAAATGACTCCAAGTGGTAGCTCCAGTTAGCAGTTGCTTGTAATTGAAAACGAAGATATTCAACGCACGTTCCCTAAAAGATTTCAGCTCAGCAAATCATTCATAAACATAAGTATACATAGATATATCAAATTACTTGGCATGTACATTAAAAGATTAACAAACACTGTAATTCGTCGCACAAGAAAGCCATCTATTATAAGTGAAGACAAACACAATCTCTAGAATGATACATCCCAAAACTCACAATATTGTATACCGAAATGGGTGGTTACAAATTGAACCGCACAAAAAGACAGGCGCGTACACAACCCCGGGCGACAGAGTTACATACAGGCACACACAGACGATGAACAACAACAGTCGATGCATACAAAATCATGTTTATACGTCCTTAATAGAAGCACATATCAACATGCATGCTTATACTCGCATGCCTATGGGTACACAGACAGCAGATACACAAATGATAATTGTGCATCTCTAAGAGGTAATCACACGTAAAATAATAATAATGTAGGGTATTAGTTTTTCTAGGTCGATGGGTAGATATAGAGATGCACAAATTGACATATGGAGGATAAAGAAGCACAATTCGCAGTGACAATATAACATAACCATAATTCTTCAAAGACGAATGCAAATTAACTATATGGCATTTTCTGAAAATACAGTGTTAGATATTGAAGAGTTTCTAATTATCTATACCTCTCCCACCCTCTCTCTTTCTTTATATATATGTGTATGTCTGTATATATATATATGTCTGTATGCGTGTTCGTGTCTCTATTTAAATATATATATATTAAAATAACAGATTAAAGTTTAAGCAAAGAATCGATGAGTTTCTAATTATCTATGCCTCTCCCCCTCTCTCT
>OZ024740.1:333931837-333991837 GCA_964016885.1 Eledone cirrhosa | reverse complement strand
TACGCGACACAAACGCATAGATACTACATATAAAAAAAACTAGTCCATTCAACAAAACACAGTAACGACAACGCCACCGCCGCCACCACTCCATCCATCATTGCTACCACTATCCCATCACCGCCGTCACCACTCCTTCATTGCTACCACCACTATTCCCCTGTTAACTTAAGAAAGGCGGAATGTGGCGGTATCACAAGACAAGGGAGAGGCTAGCAAAAGATATACATAGATTGACTTAGTGACCCGGCCACCGGCCAAACGTCAACAGCTATGGCACTGCTGGCTCACCCCCCCCCCTTCCTCACCAACAATATAAAAAGCTCCAGCACCACCACCGACATAGCCAACAACAATAACAGGCAACTACAGCAAAAAGTATATTATATTATTGTAATGCACTGGGTAATTGCTGGCCTTGTGCCTGGAGTGGAGACAATTATTAATAATTTCATTCTTAAGCCACGCAATGCTCACATTAAGGAACCACTCATGATAATAACAATTTAAAAAAAAAACAAAAAAGAAAACCCCGTGACCAAGAAATACCGGGATGGCGGCCGGCGGGGAATAGCCGTGTCTCTAGGGGAGAACGACCCCTCTAGTCTTGGTTGACACTCGTTCTAGAAGTGGTAACACGAAATGATTACCCCTTGGCGGATAAGGATAAAACGCGACAAAATAAAGTAAATGTCTAATGATAAAATCTCATACCGGATCGGCCGTCACCCGGGTAAAAAAGGGCCTCGTCCCTCAGAGAGGAACCAGACTGGGGTCGAAAAATCAGCTAATGGTTCAAACATTCCCATTACTTCGGAGCTGGAGACCTCCCATAAACGGAATACTCCTACTGTTGGCCCTCCATGCTTACCACCAAGAAATTCAAAGAAAAAGAGAGAAAAATGGTCAAGGGAAGATAATAAAGAAGTCCTTGAGGCTTTCTACACTGCCATGTACTACCCATCAAATACATTGAATACAGAACAGACATATATCAACTGGAAAAAGAAACAAATCGAAAACAGAGGCTATATTGACAGTAAGAAACTAACCAATATACGAAGAAATATTGTAAAAAAAAAGTTACTAACTGATATAGAAATTGATCAGATCAAGCTGTTAGCACAAAGTCAGCGAAAGGAAAATGAAACATGTGTCAGAGAAAACGAGGTAAATTGTAACACTTCGAATCCCAGGGTTGGGGCGGAATCACTGGCAACAGAACAAATTAAAGAAAGGATCGGAAAAGTGGAGGGAGTGCATGCTCAAGATGAAACTCCAAATGAAAATAATGAGATCGTAAATGATAAAGAAATGAATGAGAATGAACTTGCCAACTTGTAGGATGAAATTATGATCGAATGGATGAAAATGAAAGAATCTGACATAGGGCAACGAGACACCCTCCCTAAGATCCATAACTCCAATGCCTGCTAATTGATATGTCCGTTCCAATAGACAAGAATGTATCTATAAAAACATTTGAAAAATTGAGCAAGTATAAAGACCTGGAGATAGAAATTGGAAAAATGTGGAAATTGAGAACTAAAACAATACCAGTGGTTGTAGGCGCTCTGGGAATGATACCTATGGGGTCTAATGATTACTTATCGCAAATCCCAGGAAACCCGCGTATAGGAGAAATACAAAAGATAGTACTAATGGGAACTGCCCATATACCAAGGAAGATTCTGTCAATATAAGTACATCACAAGTCTAAACACTAAAGATGCATGTGTGAGTATGTATGTTCTTTCTTGAACATGGCGGACCTTGTTGTCTCTTGAGGTCACTGGTTGTAACTTGGTGATAACTCGTATGAACATAAAGCAAGATAAATGCAACTGTAATAATAATAATAATAATTGTTTCTACTTTAGGCACAAGGCCAGCAATTACCCAGTTCATTACTGGTACTTTATTTTATCGACCCCGTAAGGATGAAAGGCAAAGTCAACCTCGGCGGGATTTGAACTCAGATCGTAAAGGGACGTAACTATGCTGGAAAGCATGGCGTCCGACCCTAATAATAATAATAATAATAATAATAATAATAATAATAATAATAATAATAATAAATTTTAAGACTAAAATCCAAAGAGGGCTCGTTAAGGATAAATACATATCCTTAATTAGATCTTCTGAAACTAACAAAGTCAATCTGTAAACGCAGAAGTGGATATTTCAAAAAACGTTGCAACCGGAGGAAGATAGGAAGACGATACTTTGGTTCGTGGAAACGTTCCCTGGCAAAGAACGGGAAAAAACGAATATAATACGTCATTAATAGGAGCGGTGATAAACAATTACACGCAAAGACAGAATCACGTTTATGGTATAAAAGAAGTCGTAGACTAATGTTCTCTTAGGTGGTTCATAGAGACGTTCTCTGGCAATGAACGAAAAAAATACGAAGTGGAGACAATTGCACGCAAAAACAAAACCACGTGAATGGTATAGCTGAAGTTGTAGACTAAAATTCTAACTAGGAAAACGAATGATTCTCCGCTTCAGAGTTAAGAATAAAGTAAATAAAATACAATACAGAGGTAATTGAAATTAAATAAATACATACACGCATCCAAATACATTTATATATATATATATATATATATATATATAAATTTTCTTTTATATATACATATATATATATATGTATGGAACAAAAACAAAGAGCGCTTACATCATCACTTAATCTTTATTTGCTGACAGTGTTTCGTCCTTGCATAATTGCAGGATTCATCAGAGCGTTTTAAAGAGGAATTAGATCAATAGTATAAACTCTACCGAGCTATATCACAAGAACGATCCATGTGTAGCACAGAGGACTAAGACGAACGGGGTGCTTGGAAGACGCGTCACCGCCGATTCATATTAAGACCAACATCAGTTACAATAATTAAAGATAAGGACAAATAAGGAAATATAAGGACAAATAATTAAAGATAAGGAAAAAGAAAAGATAAGGAAATTAAATATAAGAGATAAAGCGTAAAGGGTGGAGTCTAGAAGTAAGGATAATATAAAGATAACAATAAAGTGAAGATAATATAAGGAAATATAAAAAAATAATAACAAATAATAAAAATAAAATAAAAATAAACATTAGAATAAAAAATAGGAGGTGATAAAAATAAAAATAAAAATGAAACATAAAAGATAACACATTATATAAGCAATGCAAATAAATGCAAGTAAATATGGTTGTAGACAGTAGAGGATTCCAGAGGTGACAGTTTAAGAATGGTATCAACCAAAGTGAATGGAAGCAGAGTCAGATATAGCGGGAGCCAGATAAAGCGATCATCTAGTGGAACTCCAAGTATCCATCACAGTTTGGCAACAAGTGTTATAGGTGGCGTTCAAATGCAATTTATCTGTGTGGTTCACAGAACATACAGGTCGCTGAAGCAAAATGTAGTGGAAGCAGGTGAAAGCAATCATCATATATATCAGTAGAACAATGTTTGCGTGTGTGTGTGTGTTTGTGTGTTAGTCTACATAAACCCGCCCAGACACGCACACACACACACACATACACACAGACAGACATATATATATATATATATATATATATAAATATATATATATATACATAGTATTAAGAATACTATTTATGGTTATGTATATACTAAAACATTTTATAGTTATATATATTTTAAACCCTAAACAGTGAAAGACAGTAATTTATTACTACCTTATTACTACCTATTGCATCGATATATACATATGTTTCTGTATGCCTCTTGTGTTGGAAAGGAGGCCATGTATGTAAACAATCATTGAAAAATTGCTCCGAAGACTCCAACCCTCGGCTTGGACGAACGAATTGTAAGCTAATAAATGGTTTGAACAGAACTTTGATTCATGTGATTTCTATATATATGCATACATACATGTATCTACGTGTTCCACTCGTCCGTGTTATCCCTTGCGATTAAGATATCATCTGCTCCAGTCTCATGCCGTGATCAATACCTCCACATCATAGCTGTGGGGCTGTGATCCATGCAATCCTAAGTTTCCCAGCATACCACGTGGTGTAACGAATGACTTAAATTCTTCAAGTCATATAGGTATAGATGTAATTATACATATCAAGCTGTAAGATATACTCGGCGCATCCACAGTATCGCTTACTATATTCCAACCTGGTACAATGGTAATCTAATATGCTTAAATTTATTTAATTAAATCAAATCAATTGACCGTTTAATTCCAGTGCTTATATATATATTTTCTTCGGGGTTATAAGAGGCTTAGCTCTGTTTCTCGACCGTTATATCACGTGACTGTCTCCCCCTCCGCCTTTTGGGATTCTTTCTCACGTCGTGTAGACGCGTTCTTGAGACTAGTAAAATGAGGTATCCTCTTGATAAGTCGGCAGACCTCGCAGGGACTCTATATCTTTATGATGTATTGTTTTTGTTTATGCCACGAAACTACGTAGTCGAGGAATTTAGGAGCAGTTTAGGTATGATACATTTTATTACTAATTATATCTAAATGTTTCTTCTCTCTTCATAATGTATTTTTAACTCTGATACTGGTTCAGTCTAGTTCAACCGGATTGGTCTGTCCCAGTCATTCATTGAGCAACATCGGTGAAGTTGGCACCCTTAACTCACGGTTGGGTGCGGATGCATTCATGTATATGTGTGTCCCCGCATGTATCTGTGTGTTTCTAAATATATTATTATATATATATATATATATATATATATATATATATATATATATATATATATATATATATATATATATATATATACATATATATATATATACATGCTATATATATATATATATATATAAAAAAAAGAACATACATGGCTGAATACAATAAATGTAATCTGAGTATGTATACAATAAATGTAATCTGATGTATGTATATATATGTATGTATATATATATATATATATATATATATATATATATATATATATATATATATATATATATATATATATATATATATATATATATATATATATAAAAGAACATACATGGTTGAATACAATAAATCTAATCTGAGTTTTTCGAATATTAATAATTGTTTCTACTTTAGGCACAAGGCCAGCAATTACCAGTGCATTACTGGTACTTTATTTTATCGACCCCGTAAGGATGAAAGGCAAATTCGAATATTAATAATAACATTTGATTCGTCTGCAATTATGCAAACAAGCCTATCTATCTATCTATCTATATATCTATATATCTATATCTATATATCTATATCTATCTATATATATATATATATATATATTCAATGGTTTGATAAATGCTTCCTCAAGACGCATAAATATAGTAGAACTTTTAATAGAAAAACAATTATACTCTCATACACAACCACTATGAATATTGCCCAAAATATACGTAAAATTAATAGTAGAAATCTCGGAACTGTTCATATTTAATTCACCCCTAACGATAATCATCCAATCACTAATATTATAATCAACTCCCCGATTAACAACAATTATACCAACAACTAAAAATATGAAATTAAAGTTGCATCATCAAATAACAACGGAGGTAATTGCAATTGTAAAACATATTTACTGTTGCCCATTAAATAATAACTGTCTTGACTGAAATCTAGTTTACAAATGCATTGTCAAGACAAAAGGTAAGTATTATTATTGTATAGGTATTACTTCCTCTAAATTTAAGGAAGGGTGTTATTATCACAGCCACACGTTTAAGAGAGACCTAGTACTGCTTTATCTGAATTAATTTAGTCACTTAAAAATAAAAATATAAAATATTCTCTTTCTTGGCAAACACCCTCCAACGCTTTACCTTATATAAATTATTCTGAAGGTTGTAACTTATTTACCATTGATTTTTTTATATTCTTAAAAATAGAAAATTAATTATTAATAAAAAATCTGGGATATTTAATGTGGGCCTCCACCGTTCCATAGAGATTTTAGATATGTTTTAAAATAGTTTACAAAATTATTAGACATTCCTTTGTATATCGTTTTAATTCTCACCTCTACTTATTCTTGAATAAATTAAACATTTTTGATTAAACGTTATATATGAAAGAAAAAACAATAGAATAATAAGAGGCATTATTTCTTTATATATAATTTTTAAAGGATTTCTATTCTCTTTAAAAAAATCTAAACTATATGACTAAATAAGTTAGCTAATTTCTTCCTCCGTTATTTTTCTCCGTTATTCTCTCCGATTATTTTTTTCTCTCTTGTAATGTTCCTTCAGTATAATTTCCCATCTACTTTAAATTTAGGTTGCATCTAAATGAATTAATTTTAATAGAAATTGATATATTCGGCTCTAATATATACATTTTCTTTCTTTCTATATAATCACACAAAGTTTTAATATCACCTATTTAAGTAACATTGATGTATTGATAATTATCTCTCTTCTAAAATAAATAATATACTTAACTATATATAAAAAAATAAACAATATACTTAACTATATATTAAAAAAATAAAAATAAAATATAAAAAGACCCATATCAGCTATTAAATAATTTTCTATTCAATAATTTCAACAGATAAACAATATGTGATAGCTATCCTGCAAATTCTATAACCCAAATTCTTTCCCCTTTATTATTATATCTCCATAATATTATTCCTGTCTTACCGGAATATTTTTCCTTGATACAGTATATCATTTTGATTTAATACCTATCTACAATAATTATAAGTGAAATTAAGAATGAATAACGGTCAATTTCATTTTGTTTTTTTTCTGACCAATCTAATTAAGCTATATTTTAAATAAGTTATGCAATTTTTAAACAAACTGTAATGTTTTCCGACAATCAAATAACTCACTTATGTGCTGATGGTTTTCTAGTCATATGCCTGGTGGTCACTGATCTGTCCAGTTCTTTTTTCTTGCAGCATATCAAGAAAACATTATACATTCTTCTAAGTATTGTGTCTGAGAACATGTCTTGCTTTATGATATACATAAAACTTTGCATCTTCGAAATATATATCATGAAATATATAGAGATGACATAAAGTATATATCTTTCGTTTATTACTACTATTATTATTATTATTATTATTGTTCTTTGAGTCTCAGTCATTGATGTTAGTTAACTGGAAAGTTTGTTAAAATGAATATCAAGCCACTACCTGCAGCCTCAGATATTCAGGACGTATCGGAGGGTTCTTGCTGTTCCCAGCAAGCATGCCTTTTGAAGCGTTCCAAACAGCGTGGCGGGGCCAATTTTCGTTAACCATCCTCGTATCTAGTGCGCCTAAGACAATCGGGACCACTTTGACTTCGTGGCAGTTCCAAATCCTTTTTACCTCCCACTTTAAGTCCGGGTAACGGTTAATTTCCTCTCTCTCCTTCTCTTGAACTCTCGTGTCGAATGGGCAGGCCACATCCACAATCAGGCACGATTTTTTTTCCTGGTCCAAAACCACCAGGTCAGGTCTATTGTGTTCCAGTTTCTTGTCCGTCTGTATCCTAAAATCCCACAGCACCTTCACCTGATCGTTTTCTATCACCGACACTGGCTTATGTTCATACCAATTCTCAGAATGTGGTAAGTTGTTCACTTTGCATAGGTGCCAGTGGATCACCCTGCACATCACATCATGTCTCCAGCCTTTATAGTGAGTCTGGGCTAGGTGTTTAATTATTATTATTATTATTATTATTATTATTATTATTGAATGCCATGGTTGACGGAGGCTCGGCTCTGTAAGGTATAGTACATTTTAACCGCTATAACAATTGTAAATTGTGTAAAACTTTAACCAAATTGTAGACAAAAACACCCTCCTCCTCGTGAGAGGGGTCTTTCTGTCCGTTATTTGGCCCTTCTGTGTTAAATAACCGCTTATTGGGGTTTTGTGCCCAATATATATTTTAAACTCAAAAAAACATGGCTACAAAAAAGAATTTTCACAAGTCACTCCCACTCATTCCGTCTTCTTCTTCCTCAATCGTCACACCCAGGGAGAAGATTGTCTCTCTCCCTCCCTTCTCTTTCGCAAGCGACACCAGTAAAGAAAAAAAATAGTTTCCAAAATCACGTGCAAAACGTGGAATATTTCTCCACCACGACGACAACGACGAAAAATGTGTGCGGTAAATACGGAAAGCCATTTCATTCGTCTGACGTCATGAATAATAGCAGTAGCAGCCGTAATAATAGCAGCAGCAGCAACAGTGACAAGGAAAACAACAGTAGCAGCCGCAACAGCATCAGCAGCAGCATAAACAACAACAGGAGCAGCAGCAACAGCAACAACAACCACAGCAACAGCGGCGGCGGCAGTCGTAGTACCAGCAGCAACAACAAAAGTAACAGCAGCTCTGACGACGACAACAACAACAACAACAAAGAAAAACCAATCTCGTTTGCAGGTATCGCAAAGAACCTGGAAACCTTCCTTATAACAAATGAGGAATTACAGGAATCAAAGAAGATGGCGACGAAAACTGGACACCGAGCAATCTGCAAGGCAGTCGAAACATTTTTCGAAACCCAACAGTACTGTACGGTCACGTACCGTACAGTAAACACAAAATCCCGTAAGGTTGAAAGAGCCACAGAGGCTCAAATATAAAAAAAGCCTTAGGGTAAATGTGGCAGCGGAAAACGCATATCACCCGAGGCAAGAAATATGCCACCGTGGACGTGCTTTTTGCCACACCCCAGGAGGCAAACGCTCAATCCTTAGTGACACTAAGGAGCGAGGAAATGGTGTTGGTGCCCTCCTACTGCGGACAAAAAATTGTGAGGGTCAAACTGACCCACGTCCCACCCGGGATGGCCCCTTCTTGGCGTGCCGCGTCTGTTCTCGTCGGAATCGAGGACAAAACAATCGTACTGCAAGTACAGAAAAGAGTACGAGATGATTGGGTCGGCACATCCATTGAGATGTTAATCCAAACCAACCAGGAATGCATCGTAGCTATCCCGGATGTGATACACTTCGATAACGGCACTAAGTTGATCATAAGTGTTGAGGACAAACGACCGAAATGCTTTCGCTGTGGATCGAAGACTCACCTCAGGGGCTTCTGCAATGAGAAGACCCTGAGAAAGGAGAAAACCCCCCTCATTCCGAAACCGGCTCCACTGCTACCAGCAATAAGACAGGCGGCAACCAGGAAGGATAGGTCCGTGGCACCCATACCCACGCCACGGAAATCAAGAACATCAGCAGCAGTGGAAGTATTAACAACAACAACAGCAACAGCAATACCAACTGCAGCTGCAACAGAGACTCCACCGCAAACATCACCAAAAACAACAAGCGAAAGAGTGGAGCTGGTACCCCACCTCGACCTCACAACATCGGACATGGAGTGTGAGGTGGGAGAGGGATGGCAAAAGGTCGCAAGAAGGCACAAACGCAGAAACAGCGCATCGTCGCCTACGAAAAGGGAGGAAAGAAACGAAAAAAGGGTAAAGGCTACTGCAAAAAGACTTACAGCAGCAACAACACCAACACCATCACCACCCACAATAGCACCACCATCACCACCGGCGGCAACTCTACCGCCAACAACACCTTCAACACCACCACCACAAGCACCAACATAGCAAACACAACAAAACACACACACCCAGCAACAACGACAAGAAAATAGCAGAACCACACCCCACCCCAGAAAAACAAATGCACAGCAATAAATACACACAAGAAACTAATAACTTACATACTTGAACACACAGACATTTCACAACACGACTACATAATATCACCGCCAATGAAAACACCAACGAACATAAGACTGGTAAGAATTACATAGAAGCAATACACAAACATTAAAATGAAATTCCCCAACGCAGTTGGTGATTTCAGAGACCTAGGGGGGACTCTTAACCGGAGAGTATATTCGGACATACTCATAAAAGAGCCGACGACCAGCCGAAAAGACGATTCAACAGTCCCTTCACCAGACGATCAAGTGAAAAGGGATGGAGAAACCATCCTTCCTCTGCGAGAAGTAAGGTAAGTGGTCTTTCCCATCTTTTCCACCCCATTTCAACATGACCTAACTCAGAATAGGCAGCATAAATGCGCATGGTTTGGGGTCGTCATGGAACCAGGGCAACCTGCTCAACGATCTCAGGTCACTAAACATAGATGTAGTGGCCATCAGTGAGACCAGAATCTCCGAAGCACGGGCCTTCGCACCGATCTTCGGCGGCTACGATGTGTACGCATCTCCCAGCCGTCCTGGATCAGGGGGAGTAGTTGCTGTGCTTTTTCGGAGAGGTTTGAATCTCGCCATACGGGCCATCTTCCTGGACCCAGAAGGTAAGTTGGTGCTGCTGGACGTGACCAGCGGAGAAGGGCAAGCTTTCGGGCTAGTGGCCATCTATGCCCCGACAGGAGCAGGGCGGTCTGATTTCTTCCGGCGTCTGGAGACCTTTCTAGGAACGTCCCGCTCTTTAGTGTTAGTGGGCGACAGGAACGGGATCTTAGATGCACGCTGGGACTGTGTGGAATTAGCGGATAGGGTATGAGGGTGCAAGAGCCTCACCAACCTGCTCAGGCGTATTGAACTGTCCGACAGGTACCGATTGGATTACCCGAATGTGCCAATGTGGACAAATCGCATCGGGTCATCCAGATCATATCTAGATAGAGTATTTTGTAGGGAAATAGATAGGTTTAGCATAAGCTGTGCACAATTCAAGATAGTCAGCTACACGGACCACAAATGTGGGATGTGTGTGCTTGACTTAGATAGGCTTCATAGACGAGGACCCGGCTACTGGAAGCTAAACGCGTCCTTACCAGCGCGCAAGGCCTACAGAGACCGGATTAGCGAACTAGTTAAGCGAGCGTTGACGGAGGCCATCGTCAACAAGAAGTGGTGGTTTGCTCTGAAAAGAGCGATTAGAATAGAGTCCATTAGGTTTAGTAAGGCTTTAGCTATAGAGAAAAATAGAGCAGAGGAAGAATTAGTTAGAACATTAGACGAGGCGCTTATCAAAGGCATCGCGACCGACGTACTTGCGGTGAAATTGGCCCTTGACCAATTCTTCAATGCAAAGCACGAAGGCTGCGTTGTCAGAGCTAGGGTGCGTGCTCTCAGACACGACGGGTCGAAAGCCGTTCAATGGGCCCGAGTGGCGGAGGCGCGTCGTGGTAACAAAGCCAGGATCCGGTCTTTGGTGGACCACGACGGGCGCATGCTACTCGATCCCGGGCAAATGTGTGAAGCTTTTCAGCGACACATCGCTCAACTGTTCGGGAGCAGCGGCGGGCCGGTTCGAGGGATGGACTTTAGTGTCTACCTCGACGGACTGCTGCGGCTCTCGGCCACAGAGGCGGAGTGTTGGGAAAAGCCGATAACAGCCGCTGAAGTACGGGAGGCATACTGCACAAGGGGTAAATCGCCTGGTTTGGATGGTCTGCCCTATGAACTTTACGTACAAATGCCAGACTTGTTCGGAGGCCTCTTGGCGGACGTCTACTGCAACAGAACGGGAGAATCCCAGCTCTGTGAGCCGAGGAGCGGTGGCGCTGCTGAGAAAGGATCCGAGCAAGGGGGATAACATAGATCATTTCAGGGCCATAACTCTGCTAAACACAGAGCTCAACATTTCGGGCAAGGTGCTAGCAACGAGGTTGGCGCTTGTCGTTGGTGGTCTGGTGGGAGAGGCGCAGACATGCGCCATTCCCGACAGATCCATCCACGACAACCTCCACCTCATGCGATACATCGTAGAGAGGGTAGCTAGGTAACCTGTCACGGGTGGGTCCTTTATCAATTTAGATCAGTCGAAAGCTTTCGATAGGGTCGACCATCATTACCTAGCGGCTGTCGTGAGGGCGGCTGGTTTGGGCCCGTCTTCAGAGGCTGGATCGCTGCCATACACAGCGACATCTGCTCTGTGGTGAGACTGAACGGTCACCTTTCGGAACCGTTGAACATCATGGGCTCGGTCCGCCAAGGATGTCCCCTCTCGTCACTCTTGTACGCATTGACTCTCGAGCCATTACTGCACAAACTGGAGACGTTGAGGGGCGTCCCGCGCGGTTTAGGATGCGGATGATACGTGTCAGCATATGCGGACGATGTCACCGTAGTGGTGTCGAACACCAAACATATCGATTCGATCGGCACTACACTAAGAGAATACGAAGAGATGACAGGAACAATGATCAAACAGGAAAAGTCAGTGGGCCTGCAGCTCGGCACCTGGAGAGGCAGGTCCATGCCGTCCATCAGCGTCGTCGGGCGCTGGACGGACGGACCGGTTAAATTGCTCGGGGTCTGGTTCGGTCCGGATCTCCAGACGGACAAAAACTGGGACGAGGTGACGAACAGGGTGGCTTCTCTCACCCAGAAATGGGCCGAGATGAAGCTATACCTGAAAGGTCGAGCGGAGGTGGCTAACGCGTATATCGCGTCCGTCATCTACTACCGCCTGACCGTCGTACCTTGGCCTAAGCCCCGCATGACTGCGCTGGAACGTTTGCTCTTTCGCTTTTTGAGGAAGGGACACGCTCCGATGGTCAGGCGGTCCATCTGCTGTCAACACCCGCTACGTGGAGGGCTCGGAATGCCGTGGCTGATGATGCGCAGACACGCGCTCAGGCTACGACATCTCCACCTCTTCCTCGACGGTGATCAGGTGTGGTCGCCGTTTGCTAGACGCGTCTTTCCCCAGCTCGGCTCTTTGACGGAGCTGCAGTCCTGGGTCAAGAGAAGACCGAGAAGGAGCGCTTGGAGACTGGAATGTCTTCAGGCGCTCACAGCCTTCTACCAATCGGGCAATGTGATCGGTGGAAACTCCAACTTGGCGTTCTATAGAGGATAAGTGGAGGGTAAGAGCGACGACGTCCTTGGGGAAACTCTAGGCGTCGACGAACATCAACTAGCCAATCTCTTCGGAAGAACTTTCGGGCCGGGGCCTATAGACAACTTCCAGAAATCCCTGGCCTGGCAGTGCTACCGAGGAGCTTTGCCAGTTCGGGATAAACTCTACAGGCATGGAGGTGCCATCAGCCGGGCATGTCCGAGATGCGCGCAGGGCGACGAAACCGTCCTGCACGCACTCGTCCAGTGTCCGAGCATTGTTGACTTGTGGGTTTATGTCGAACACCTGCTGTCGCGTGTAGGACGGATCCAGCTATCAGCTGAGTCCATCGTGAAGATTGCCCCGCCCTCTTCCTTTAGCCGGGAAGGGCAGGCAGTTTTTATCTGTCTGGTGGCCATGGCGAAAGAGATAGTATGGTGGACACGTTTGAAAGAGCTGAAGACGAGCACTTACCTCTTCGGTTATGCCCTGATTAACTTTTTCTAATTTCACTTGAAAAGGAAAATCAGGGTAGAGAGGGAAGTGCTCTCTTCCCAGCATTTTGTTGAAAGATGGGTGAGAGAAGCAAGAATGGGCCGAGTGAATGGGCCTACTCTGAGTATGTATCTGTAAATTAAAGGTGGAAAACTGGGAGAGGGCACTTGCCCTGGTGGTCATGGTCACTGTGGCTTTTTAATGGGCTTTCTCCACGAATGTCCCTCTGAAGTCTCCCCCCTATTGGGGAATTTTTTCATTGTTCTATTATTACATCCTCTGTTTCTAGTTTATTACACGCAGAAATGCCCATTTGTGCCGTCCTGTATTTTCCTGTACTGTCCTTAATGTCTACTTTATGTAAACCCTTGTGGTTAATAAAGAAAGCATTATTATTATTATACTGAGTTCAAATCCCGCCGAGGTTGACTTTGCCTTTCATCCTTACGGGGTCGATAAAATAAAGTATCAGTAATGCACTGGGTTATTGCTGGCATTGTGCCTAAAGTAGAAACAATTATTATTATTATTATTATTGAATGCCATGGTTGACGGAGGCTCGGCTCTGTAAGGTATAGTAATTTTTAACCGTTAAAACAATTGTAAATTGTTTAAAACTTGAACCAAATTGTTGATAAAGACACCCTCCTCCTCGTGAGAGGGGTCTTTCTGTCCGTTATTTGGCCCTTCGGGGTTAAATAGCCAGTTATTGGGGTTTTGTACCCAAAATTTCATTTTAAACAAAAAAACATGGCTACCAAAAAAAAAAAAATTTCATACGTCACTCCCACTCATTCCGTCTTCTTCTTCCTCAATCATCACTACAGGAGAGAGAAGATTGTCTCTCTCCCTCCCTTCTTTAAATGTGTCTCTCTCCCTACCTTCTCTTTCGCAAGCGACGAAAGAAAAGAAAAGTCTCGTGCAAAGCGTGCAAGGTTTCTCCACGACGACGACGACAGCGACGAAACAGGTGTGCGGGAAATACGAAAACCCAGTTCATTCGTCTGACGTCAGGAATAATAGCAGTAGCAGCCGTAATAACAACAGCAACAGTGACAATGAAAACAACAGTAGCAGCCGCAACAGCATCACCAGCAGCATAAACAACAACAGCATTAGCAGCAGCAACACCAACAACAACCACAGCAACAGCGGCGAAGGCAGTAGTCGTAGTACCTGCAGCAACAACAAAAGTACCAGCAGCTCTGACGACAACAACAACAGCAGAGAAAAACCAATCTCATTTGCAGGTATTGCGAAAAACCTGGAAACAATCCTCATAACAAATGAGGAATTAGAGGAAGCGAAGAAGATGGTGACAAAGAACGGACACCGAGCAATCTGCAAGGCAGCGAAAAATTTTTTCGAAACCCAAGAGCACTGTACGGTCACGTACCGTACAGTAAGTACAAAATCCCGTAGGGTGGAAAGAGCCACAGAGGCCCAAATACAAAAAGCCTTGGGGTCTGTGTGGCAGAGGAAAACGCACATCACCCGAGGCAAAAAATACGCCACCGTAGACGTACTTTTTGCCACACCCCAGGAGGCAAAGGCCCAATCAGTAGTGACCCTAAGGAGCGAGGAAATGGTGTTGGTGCCCTCCTACTGCGGGCAAAAAATTGTGAGGGTCAAACTGACCCACGTCCCCCCCCGGAATGACCCCTTCTTGGCTGGCCGCGTCTGTCCTCGTCGGAATCGAGGACAAAACAACTGTACTGCAAGTACAGAAAAAAGTAAGAGAAGATTGGGTCGGCTCCTCCATTGAGATGCTAATCCAAACCAACCAGGAGTGCATCGAAGCTATCCCGGATGTGATAGACTTCGATAACGGCACTCAACTGCCCATAAGTGTTGAGGGCAAACGCCCGAAATGCTTTCGCTGTGGATCGAAGACTCACCTCAGGGCCTTCTGCAACGAGAAGACCCTGAGAAAGGAGAAAACCCCCCTCCTCCCGAATCCGGTTCCACGGCTACCAGCAACAGGACAAGCGGCAACCAGGAACGATAGGTCCGTGGCACCCATACCCACTCCACGGAAATCAAAGACAGCAGCAGCAGTGGAAATATTAACAACAACAACAGCAATACCAAATGCAGCTGCAACAGAGACTCCAGTGCAAACATCACCAACAACAACAAGTGAAAGAGTGGAGCTGGTACCCCTCCCCGACCTTACAGAATCAGACATGGAGTGTGAGGTGGGAGAGGGATGGCAAAAGGTCTCAAGAAGGCACAAACGCAGAAGCAGCGCATCGTCGCCTTTGAAAAGGGAGGAAAGAAATGAGAAAAGGGTAAAGTCTACTGCAAAGAGACCCACAGCAGCAACACCACCAACACCATCACCACCCACACCAGCACCACCATCACCACCAGCGACAACCCCACCGCCAACAACACCTTCAACACCACCACCACAAGCACCAACATCGCAAACACAACAACAAAACACACACACCCAGCAACAACGACAAGAAAATAGCAGAACCACACCCCACCCCCAGAAAAACAAATGCACGGCAATAAACACACACAACAAGAAACTAATGACTTACATAATTGAACACACAGACATTTCACAACAGGACTACATAATACCAGCACCAATCAAAACGCCAACTAACATAAGACTGCTAAAAATAGCACAGAAACAATACACAAACATTAAAACGAAATTCCCCAACGCAGTTGGTGATTTCAGGGACCTAGGAGGAACCATTAATCGAAGAGTATATTCAGACATTCTCTTAGAAGAGCCGACGACCAGCCGAAGGGACGATTCAACGGTCCCTTCACCAGACGATCAAGTGAAAAGGGATGTAAAAACCATCCCTCCTCTACCAAAAATACGGTAAGTGGTCTTTCCCATCTTTTCCACTCTATTTTAAACATGACCTCACTCAGAATAGGCAGCATAAATGCGCGTGGCTTGGGGTCGTCATGGAAGCAGGGTCACCTGCTCAACGACCTCAGGTCACTAAACATAGATGTAGTGGCCATCAGCGAGACCAGAATCTCCGAAGCACGGGCCTTCGCACCGATCTTCGGCGGCTACGATGTGTACGCATCTCCCAGCCGTCCTGGATCGGGTGGAGGAGTTGCTGTGCTTTTTCGGAGAGGTTTGGATCTCGCCATACGGGCCATCTTCCTGGACCCAGAGGGTAAGCTGGTGGTGCTGGACGTGACCAGCGGAGACGGGCAAGCTTTCAGGCTAGTGGCCGTCTATGCCCCGACAGGAGCAGGGCGGCCTGATTTCTTCCGGCGTCTGGAGACCTTTCTTGGAACGTCGCGCTCTTTAGTGTTAGTGGGCGACTGGAACGGGATCTTAGATGCACGCTGGGACTGTGTGGGATTAGCGGATAGGGGTGGAGGGTGCAAGAGCCTCACCAACCTGCTCAGGCGTTTTGAACTGTCTGACAGGTACCGATTGGATTTCCCGAATGTGCCAATGTGGACTTGGACAAACCGCATAGGGTCATCCAGATCATATCTAGATAGAGTATTTTGTAGGGAAATAGATAGGTCTAGCATAGGCTGTCCACAATTCAAGATAGTCAGCTACACGGACCACAAATTCGTGATCTGTGTGCTTGACTTAGATAGGCTTCATAGACGAGGACCCGGCTACTGGAAGCTAAACGCGTCCTTACCAGCGCGCAAGGCCTACAGAGACCGGATTAGCGAACTAGTTAAGCGGGCGTTGACGGGGGCCATCGTCAACAACAAGTGGTGGTTTGCTCTGAAAAGAGCGATTAGAATAGAATCGATTAGGTTTAGTAAGGCTTTAGCAATAGAGAAAAATAGAGCAGAGGGAGAACTAGTTAGAAAATTAGACGAGGCGCTTAGCAAAGGCATTGCGACCGACGTGCTTGCGGCGAAATTGGCCCTTGACCAATTCTTCAATGCAAAGCACGAAGGCTGCGTTGTCAGAGCTAGGGTGCGTGCTCTCAGACACGAGGGGACGAAAGCCGTTCAATGGGCCCGAGTGGCGGAGGCGCGTCGTGGCAACAAAGCCACGATCCGGTCTTTGGTGGACCACGACGGGCGCATGCTACTCGATCCCGGGCAAATGTGTGAAGCTTTTCAGCGACACTTCGCTCAGCTGTTCGGGGGCAGCGGGGGGCCGGGTAGAGGGATGGACTTTAGTGTCTACCTCGACGGGCTGCCGCGGCTCTCGGCCACTGAGGCGAGGTGTTGCGAAAAGCCGATAACAGCCGCTGAAGTACGGGAGGCAATGACTGGCTGCACAAGGGGTAAATCGCCTGGTTTGGATGGTCTGCCCTATGAACTTTACGTACAGATGCCAGACTTGTTCGGAGGCCTCTTGGCGGACGTCTACTGCAACTGGCAACAGAACGGGAGAATTCCCAGTTCTGTGAGCCGAGGAGCGGTGGCACTGCTGAGAAAGGATCCGAACAAGGGGGATAACATAGACAATTTCCGGCCCATAACTCTGCTAAACACAGAGTTTAAGATTTTGGCCAAGGTGCTAGCAAAGAGGTTGGCGCTTGTCGTTGGTGGTCTGGTGGGAGAGGCGCAGACATGCGCCATTCCCGACAGATCCATCCACGACAACCTCCACCTCATGCGATACATCGTAGAGAGGGTAGCTAGGGAACCTGGCACGGGTGGGTCCTTGATCAATTTAGATCAGTCGAAAGCTTTCGATAGGGTCGACCATCGTTACCTAGCGGCAGTCCTGAGGGCGGCTGGCTTTGGGCCCGTCTTCAGAGGCTGGATCGCTGCCATGCACAGCGACATCTGCTCTGTGGTGAGAGTGAACGGTCACCTGTCGGAACCGTTCAACATCATGCGCTCGGTCCGCCAAGGATGTCCCCTCTCGTCCCTCTTGTACGTATTGACTCTCGAGCCATTACTGCACAAACTGGAGACGTTGAGGGGGGTCCCGCGCGAACTAGGATGCGGAAGATCCGTGTCAGCATATGCGGACGATGTCACCGTAGTGGTGTCGAACGCCAAACACATCGAGGCGATCGGCACTACACTAAGAGAATACGAAGCGGTGACAGGAGCAATGATCAACCAGGAAAAGTCAGTGGGCCTGCAGCTCGGCACCTGGAGAGGCAGGTCCATGCCGTCCAACAGCGTCGTCGGGCGCTGGACGGACGGACCGGTTAAATTGCTAGGGGTCTGGTTCGGTCCGGACCTCCAGACGGACAAAAACTGGGACGAGGTGACGAGCAGGGTGGCTTCTCTCACCCAGAAATGGGCGGAGAGGAAGCTATCCCTGAAAGGTCGAGCGGAGGTGGCTAACGCGTACATCGCGTCTGTCATCTGCTACCGCCTAACCGTCGTACCTTGTCCTAAGCCTCGCCTGACTGCGCTGGAGCGTTTGCTCTTTCGCTTTTTGTGGAAGGGACGTGCTCCGATGGTCAGGCGGTCCATCTGTTGTCAACACCCGCTACGTGGAGGGCTGGGCATGCCGTGGCTGATGATGCGCAGGCACGCGCTCAGGCTACGACATCTCCACCTCTTCCTCGACGGTGATCAGGTGTGGTCGCCGTTTGCTAGACGCGTTTTTCCCCAGCTCGTTTCCTTGACGGAGCTGCAGTCCTGGGTCAAGCGAAGACCGAGAGGGAGCGCCTGGAGACTGGAATGTCTTCAGGCGCTCACAGCCCTCGACCAATCGGGCAATGTGATCGGTGGAAACTCCACCTCGGCGTTCTATAGAGGATTAGTGGAGGGGAAGAGCGACGACGTACTTGGGGAAACTCTAGGCGTCGACGAAAATCAACTAGCCAATCTCTTCGGAAGAACTTTCGGGCCAGGGCCTATGGACAACTTCCAGAAATCTCTGGCCTGGCAGTGCTACCGAGGAGCCTTGCCAGTTCGGGATAAACTCTACAGGCATGGAGGTGCCGTCAGCCGGGCATGTCCGAGATGCGCGCAGGGCGACGAAACCGTCCTGCACGCACTCGTCCAGTGTCCGAAAATTGCTGACTTATGGGTTTATGTCGAACACCTGCTGTCGCGTTTAGGACGGATCCAGCTATCATCTGAGTCCATCGTGAGGATTGCCCCGCCCTCCTCCTTTAGCCGGGAAGGGCAGGCAGTTTTTATCTGTCTGGTGGCCATGGCGAAAGAGATAGTATGGTGGACACGTTTGAAAGGGCTGAAGACGAGCACTTACCTCTTCGGTGATGCTCTGATTGACTTTTTCAAATTTCATTTGAAAAGGAAAATCAGAGTAGAGAAGGAAGTGCTCTCTTCCCAGCATTTTGTTGAAAGATGGGTGAGAGAAGCAAGAATGGCCCGAGTGAATGGGCCGACTCTGAGTATATATCTGTAAACTAAAGGTGGAAAACTGGGAGAGGGCACTTGCCTTGGTGGTCAGGGTCATTGTGGCTTTTTACTGGGCTTTCTCCACAAATGTCCCTCCGAAGTCTCCCCCCTATTGGGGAATTTTTCATTGTTATTTTCATTGTTATTTTTGTTACATCCTCTGTTTTTGTTTTTTTTTACACGCAGAAATGCCCATTTGTACCGTCCTGCATTGTCCTGCACTGTCCTTAATGTCTACTTTATGTAAACCCTTGTGGTTAATAAAGAAATCATTATTATTATTATTATTATTATTATTATTATTATTATTATTATTATTATTATTGTTATTATTCCTTGAATCTCAGTCATTGATGTTAGTTAACTGGAAAGTCCGTTGGAATGAATATCAAGCCACTACCTGCAGACTCAGATATTCAGGACGTATCGGAGGGTTCTTGCTGTTCCCAGCAAGCATGCCTTTTGAAGCGTTCCAAAAAGCGTGAAGGGCCGATTTTCTTTAACCATCCCTAGAAACTTTTGGAGATAGTCCCCAGTGCGCCTATGACAATCGGGATCACTTTGACTTCATGGCAGTTCCAAATCCTTTTTACCTCCCACTTTAAGTCCTGGTATCGGTTAATTTTCTCTCTCTCCTTCTCTTGCACCCTCGTGTCGAATGGGCAGGTCACATCCACAATCAGACACGATCTTTTTTCTTTGTCCACAACCACCAGGTCAGGTCTATTGTGTTCCAGTTTCTTGTCCGTCTGTATCCTAAAATCCCACAGCACTTTCACCTGCTCGTTCTCCATCACCGCCTCTGGTTTATGCTCATACCATTTCTCAGAATGTGGTAAATTGTTTACTTTGCACAGGTGCCAGTGGATCACCCTGCCCATCACATCATGTCTCCAGCCCTTATAGTGGGTCTGGGCTAGGTGTTTACACTCGGATACAATGTGAATCACAGTCTCCTCTCTCTCTCCACAGATCCTGCCCAGTGGGCTAGCCTCCTCCTTGTAAATATGGTGTTTCAACCACTTCGTTTTGAGGGCTTGCTCCTGTGCAGCCATTAACATTCCTTCTGTAGCCTTTTTAAGATCTCCTCTTCTCAACCAGTTCCATGTCTGTGGATCTCTAAATTCAGTTTTCTCAAAGAAGGTACTATGAAGGGTTTTTTCCTGAAGGCTGCTCTTTCTCCTTGATGTTATTTCCTCCTTGGACATCCCCTGGCCTATTGTCCCCTCCTTCAGTACAGTTCTGAGCATTGGCTCCTTACTATCAGTCACGTATTTGTGTAGGTTGTTTTTCTCCATCTGAACACAGTCCTCTATTCTGATAAGACCTCTTCCACCCTCAGATCTCCTTAGGTAGAGTCTATCGACATCACTCCTCTTGTGGAACATGTTGTAGATAGTCAATAGCTTCCTAGTCTTCCTATCCATTTCTTTTTGTTCAGCAACATTCCATATCAGAATTCCCGCACTGTACCTAATAATAGACACAGCTCAGGAATTTACTGTGCTTATGGCATTTCTGCTGTTCAGATGTGACTTCAATACGCTCCTTATTCTCCGAATGTATTCAGTTCTTAACAATTCCTTCATTTTTTTGGTTCTTTATGCCATCAGCCTCCAGAACGCCCAAATACTTGTATCCTTCCTCAGAGTCAATTTCCTTTATCATCTCACCTGTTGGTATCTGGATTCCGTTACTTCTGCTCAACCTACCCCTCCTCATCACAATGACTCCACACTTACTAATACCAAACTGCATACATATATCACTGCTGAAAATACGGACAGTGTCAACAAGCACATCCAACTCCTTCTCACTCTTCCCGAAGAGCTTAAGATCGTCCATGAAGAGGAGGTGATTGATTATTATTATTATTATTATTATTATTATTATTATTATTATTATTATTACAGTTGCATTTATCTTGCTTTATGTTCATACGAGTTATCACCAAGTGACCTCAAGAGACAACAAGTTCCACCATGTTCAAGAAAGAACATACATACTTACACATGCATCTTTAGTGTTTAGACTTGTGATGTACTTATATTGACAGAATCTTCCTTAGTATATGGGCAGTTCCCATTAGTACTATCTTTTGTATTTCTCCTATACGCGGGTTTCCTGGGATTTGCGATAAGTAATCAATAGACCCCTTAGGTATCATTCCCAGAGCGCCTACAATCACTGGTATTGTTTTAGTTCTCAATTTCTACATTTTTCCAATTTCTATCTCCAGGTCCTTATACTTGCTCAATTTTTCAAATGTTTTTATAGATACATTCTTGTCTATTGGAACAGACATATCAATTAGCAGGCATACCCTCTTTTTAAAGTCCTTCAATATTATATCAGGTCTATTTGCATCTATTTTTCGGTCTGTTTGGATGCTAAAGTTCCACAGGATTGAGATGTCATCTTTTTCAAGTATGGGAGGTGGTTGATACTCCCACCAATTCTTTTGATGGGGCAGATCAAAATGCTTACACATTATCCAATGTATGTATTGTGCAGCTCTGTCATGCCTGTTTAGGTATTCGGTTGGAGCTATAGGACTGCACATTGAAATGATATGGTCAATGGTCTCTGGTTGTTTTTTGCATACACGGCATAATGGGCTGCATCCATTTTTTATTATGTTGGCTTGGTAAATTTTTGTTGGCAGACACTGATCTTGTGCTGATATAATCAGTCCTACAGTCTCCGATTTCAGTCCAGAGGATGCCAACCACTGATGGGTTAAAGTTTTGTCAACATCAGGATTGTTAGCTCGCTCTGGGTATTTTCCATACAGAGGCTTTTCTTGCCATTTCTTAGCCAGTTTCTGTAGCAGTTCTTTCTTTGCAGTTACTTTTACCTGCTTTGCTTTTTCTGTGTTTTCCATTTCAGCGGTAAATGGGACTTCTGAAATTTGTAGTCCATTACAGTATCTGTGTGCATCTTTTGTAATGGAATATGATCTTTTGATGCTTTCGTGTTTCAAAACGAGTTTGATCATCCAATCATGTGATTCCCTTAGATATGTAGATAATCCAATTGTCGCAGTTTTCAACGCAATGTCTAACTGGATTAACCCACGTCCTCCTTCTTTCCTAGGGAGATATATTCTATCTATATCTGCCTTAGGGTGATGCATTCTGTGCATGGTTAAGAATTTTCGAATTTTTGTATCGAGCCTACGGATCTCTGTGCTTGACCAATTGATGACATTGTAACTGTAGGTTACTACTGGTATGGCAAGCGTGTTTATGGCATCGATCATATTCCTTGCATTCAATTCCGCTCTTAAGATTGCTCTTACTCTGCGGTAACATTCCTTCCTTATCCTTTCCCTCATTGTCGAGTGCTTGATTCCGTCTCCTTCACAAACACCTAGATATTTGTAAGTTTTTTCTTGATCAAGTTCTCTTATCACGTTCCCTCGATCAAGATTAATATCTGAACTCCTCAGCAGCTTTCCTCTGGTGAACGTTGCTTTGGCGCATTTATCTAGTCCAAACTCCATTTTAATGTCATCACTGAACTGCTCCACAGTGGATAATAGCCCTTGCAATTGTTCATCATTTTTTGCAAATAGTTTCAGGTCATCCATGTAGAACAAGTGATTAATGATTTTGTCATAGACTGTATATTCATATTTTGTTTCATTGAGCATTTTACTTAATGATATAAGTACGATGCAGAATAAAAGCGGTGATAAAGAGTCACCCTGAAAAATTCCACAATTAATATTATCTTCTCCAGCTTCCAGTGATTTTGTTTCATTTTTCAAAAGGAGTGTCGTTTTCCATGTCTTCATACTGAATGACAAAAACCTCCTGACAACGGGGGATATTTTGAAAATATCTAAACATTTTTCAATCCAACTGTGTGGCAAACTATCGAATGCTTTTTTATAATCTATCCAAGCAATCGATAGATTTTTGTGTCTATTATGACAATCTTCCAGTATCATTTTGTTAACCAGAAGCTGATCCTTACAGCCATATGAGCCTCGTTTACACCCTTTCTGCTCAATGGGAAATAGGTCATTTGTTATCAGGTGGTCATATGTGTATTCAGTTAGGACTGATGTTAAAATGTTATACATTGTGGTCAAGCAAGTTATCGGTCTGTAATTTTTGGGATTGTTTGTCTCATCATTCTTCGGAAGCAGGAATGTAATGCCGTTAACTAGCCATGATGCTATCTTTTCTGGCTCCTTAACTATTTCATTGTAAAGTTGGGCTAACAGCTCATGAGACTCTGTGAAGGCATTTATCCAAAAGTTTTGTATTTTGTCTTTTCCTGGGGATTTCCATTTGCTGGTTTTTCTTAGAGCCAAGCGCACCTTTTCAACTGTTATATTTTCCCATATTTGTTCCTCAAGGTATCTTTCATTTGTCTGTCTATCCATGGGGCATGTATGTTATGAACTTTTTCTTCGGCCCAGATCTTTTCCCAGAATTCTTGCACTTCCTCCTTGGGTGGTATTGATTTAGCAGTTATTGTTGACTTAGCAATTTTTCTGTAGAAGTTTCTTTGGTTGTTTTTGAACATATTATTGTCCTTATAGAATCTAGATCGTTTTTCAAAGCGCCTTATACGAGCAGCTTTGGCCGACACTTTTTGCTTCATTATTTCTATCAGCATGTCTATGTCACATGTTGATTTTATACTGGACTTTTTTTTCAATTTTCTAAGTTTAGTTTGTTTAACTTGTTCACCCACTTTATAGTTTGTTAAAATTTCTATGTCAGATCGGAGAAGGTTTATTTGGCGATTGATGTTCTCTTGCCAAGTAGATTTCTTGTGGGAAGTCCTTTGTTTTTTCATCTTCACTCCACATAAGTGAGTTGTGACTTTAGCCGATGCATAATAGAGATGATTTAAATCAGTAATGTTTAGTTTGTTTGTGATGATAATGTTTTTGAGAATTATGTTAGTCTTTCTTGTGTATTATCTTTTGGTTCTGTTTGGAGTTCTGGATCTTAGGGAGGGTGTCTCGTTGCCCCATGTCAGATTCTTTCATTTTCATCCATTCGAACATAATTTCATCCTTCAAGTTGGCAAGTTCATTCTCATTCATTTCTTTATCATTTACGATCTCATTATTTTCATTTGGAGTTTCATCCTGAGCATGCACTCCCTCCACTTTTTCGATCCTTTCTTTAATTTGTTCTGTTGCCAGTGATTCCGCCCCAACCCTGGGGTTCGAAGTGTTACAGTTTACCTCATTTTCACTGACACATGTTTCATTTTCCCTTCGCTGACTTTGTGCTAATAGCTTGATCTGATCAATTTCTATATCAGTTAGTAACTTTTTTTTTACAATATTTCTTCGTATATTGGCTAGTTTGTTACTGTCAATATAGCCTCTGTTTTCGGGATGTTTCTTTTTCCAGTTGATATATGTCTGTTCTGTATTCGATGTATTTGATGGGTAGTACATGGCAGTGTAGAAAGCCTCAAGGACTTCTTTATTATCTTCCCTTGACCATGTATCTCTCTTTTTCTTTGGATTTCTTGGTGGTGAGCATGGAGGGCCAACAGTAGGAGTATTCCGGTTATGGGAGGTCTCCAGCTCCGAAGTGATGGGAAGGTTTGAACCATTAGCTGATTTTTCGACCCCAGTCTGGTTCCTCTCTGAGGGACACGGCCCTTTTTTACCCGGGTGACGGCCGATCCGGTATGAGATTTTATCATTAGACATTTACTTTATTTTGTCGCGTTTTATCCTTATCCGCCAAGGGGTAATCATTTCGTGTTACCACTTCTAGAACGAGTGTCAACCAAGACTAGAGGGGTCGTTCTCCCCTAGAGACACGGCTATTCCCCGCCGGCCGCCATCCCGGTATTTCTTGGTGACGGGGTTTTCTTTTTGTTGTTTTTTTAAAATTGTTATTATCATGAGTGGTTCCTTAATGTGAGCATTGCGTGGCTTAAGAATGAAATTATTAATAATTGTCTCCACTCCAGGCACAAGGCCAGCAATCACCCAGTGCATTACAATAATATAATATACTTTTTGCTGTAGTTGCCTGTTATTGTTGTTGGCTACGTCGGTGGTGGTGCCGGGGCTTTTTATATTGTTGGTGAGGAAGGGGTGAGCCAGCAGTCCCATAGTTGTTGCTGTTGACGTTTGGCCGGTGGCCAGATCACTAAGTCAATCTATTTATATCTTTTGCTAGCCTCTCCCTTGTCTAGTGATACCGCCACCTTCCCCTTTCTCTCTCAAGTTAACAGGGGAATAGTGGTGGTAGCAATGAAGGAGTGGTGGCGGCGGCGATGGGATAGTGGTAGCAAGATGATGGATGGAGTTGTGGTTGCGTTGTGGTTACTGGGTTTTGTGATATGTAGTATCTATGAGTTTGTGTTCGTATGTTTAATATATATTGTGTTGACATATTCCCGTAAAATTGGGATTAAACATTTTGTTAAAATTTGAGACAATAATAATAGTAATTATTATTATCATGCCGGGATTGATGGTGGTGGTGGTGAAATTGCCGTTATCTGGCTGTTATATTTAGTGTGATGGGATAGGTGGTGTATCAACTTTCTGGTGTTGGTGAAATTGCTGTTATTTGGCTGTTCTATATAGTGTAGACAGAGGGTGTTTTCTTCCATTCATAACCATTTTCTTTTTTCGAATACAACATATATAATACAAAATTGAATATTTGAGCGATATAACAATATAATATGGATCCGAAATTGTATGGGGCTTCATTCGGTGGATTATGCAACATTTGTACTAAGAATTGTTATTTCACAATTGATTTAAATATGTTAAAAATCAAAAACTTACGGCAGCGATTTCATGACCTTCTACCACCTCGTGCGTCTTCTTCCCTTATTCTTCTTCTTCTTCTTCTTATTATTATTATTATTATTATTATTATTATTATTATTATTATTATTATTATTATTATTATTATTATTACTATTACTATTATTATTATTATTATTATTATTATTATTAGTAGTATTATTATTATATATAAGTTCAGTGCTCCAGTTGGCCTCAGCCGGACGGCTGGAATAGGTAAAAAGAGTAAAACGGCTAAAAGAGTAAAAAAAAAAAAATATATATATATATATATATATATATATATATATATATATATATATATAATTGTTTATACTGTTGGCTCGAATGTATAATAAACAATACAATATAATTACCTCATTACCAGACGTTTCCCGAATAAGACGAATACGAAAAACGTCCTCATTCGATCATCGGACAAGGCAATTTAAAACAGTGAAATATTTGAAAAATCTCCTCAAGAAAGGCAAGAGTTTAACGGGCAAAAAAAATAAAGCAAGAGATATATAAAAAAATAAGGAAATATAGTTGGGGTATGTGTATAAATGTGTATATATTCACTCACAAATGTACATATGTGTATATTTACAAATGCATGTGTATAGTGAAAATGTGTATGTGCGTAAGTACGTATATGAGGGCAAGCATAATAGTGTAACAGCAACATCACAACTTATAATTAAGGACAAAATGAAAACACACACACACATAGAACAAACAACCAACCAGTAACATGTAAATAAACAAATAAATAAACAAATATAGACACACACATACACCCGGATGTAACACATGCGCAAACTAAGCACACAACCCACACAAAAACAAGAGGGCGTAGGACAGAACAAAGGAGAGGCACAAAAACAAAGAAAAGAATCTCCAGTCACTGAAGAGGTCACATAATGTGTGACGAAAGAACTTTGACAATATATGAACAATCATCTGGTTGTGGAACCAACCAACCAACCGGGAATTTAGAAATTCCTAAACTTATGAATTTAATTTATAATAAATTGAAGTGAAACAACTGGTGCGTGTGTCTCTTATTGGCAACATGACCTTCCCAAAGTATAACGATATATATATATATATATATAAATATATATGCCCTATCTTTCTTTATATTTAAGTATATATCATACGCATACAACAAAGCACAAATTTTCACATTTATGAAAATATTTTCGTTGCTTTTTTTTAATTACTTACGTCCTCCAAACACCTACAACTTAACAAAATGCTAACGCCGCTGGTTATAATTATTGATCTTCTCTTTCATTAGCTCAATACATACGATAAGATATTATTCTTTATCCTGCATCCTGTGTCTCCATAGCTAGTCGGTTAAAGTACCCGCCTCTAAGAAAACATTAATTTATTTTCTTTGGCTCTATTTCCATTATCTGTAAGTCCTCAGACAACCTCTCCATACTCACCACTATCATTATCAACTCCCTCATCGCACATTTTTGAGTCTTTACACAATATAGACACATCTTATGAAGAGAAGATTAATACTATTCACAGAAATCACTTCTTAATGCTATAGTTTTTATTATTATTATTTTATAAGAAAGATATATCGAAGGAAAATACATTGCAAATCTTCTATAATTCGTTATTCTAGTTAAATTTATAACAGCGGACGAATAAGATATTACGGAACCAGAAGACATAACATTGGTGTTATCATTATTTTTAAGTTTTAAGAGCGGTAGTTTGGCAGTATCAGCAGAGGGTCAGATACCATGCTTTGCAAGCAAATAGTTATGGCCCTTATTGTCTGAGTTCAAATCCCGCCGAGGTTAACTTTGCCTTTCATCCTTATGGGGTCGATAAAATAAAGTACCATAAATACACTGGGAAAATTGCTGGCCTTGTGCCAAAAGTAGGAACAATTATTTTTTAAGTTAGCTAGACTATGTATCGCAAAAACTTCCATTGTTAAATCTTGTATGATTTTTTAGTAACTTTACATTCAATATCTAATTTAAATTTAACAAAAAATAAATGAATACTATCAAATTAAATGTAAAGGACAAAATGATGATTGTGCCGAGGTTATAATCGGTCTGCAACCCTGCATCATTCTCTCCCTTATTACTGGAGATTATTGTCTCACATTAAATATTATCTGTGATCCTGAGCTAGAAATGAATCTAATAATAAAACACTTCTGAATTATATACAGTAGATTAGTTTTCATCTTTAGACCTCAATTTTATTGTCGTGAATTTCAATTTTACAGCTTCACACCTCTGTTCACGTTTTTGTTACTTCGACATTACATTAAGAAGAAAAAATGGAAAATCTGGAATCAACATTCGAAAGGAAAATGTTTTGGACACTACACTGACTTAGAAATGAAAGACAGAACACATGTGATGTCATCTGATTCCATATTTTCTATATTTTCTAGTTTTTTTTCTAAAATAAAGAAATATAGCAAGTTTTGATGTCTTCTGCTTTCTTATATTGTTCGACTGAAATATAAAAAATGAAAGAGGAAAAAATATGTATATAGCGTGAAGAAACGCCAACTGGTTCGACAAACTAATATTCTACACAAAAGTATGGAACTATATACACACACAAGCACATGAACGAACACTCACACATACATGTGTGTATATGTGTGTATATGTGTGCGCGTGTGTGTGTGTGTGCGTGTGCGCGTGTGCCAGTTTGTTATCAACTTTTCTAGGAAAATAATATGAAATATCAATATTTTACTTTGCCTTTCATCCTTACGGGGTCGATAAAATAAAGTACCAGTAATGCACTGGTTAATTACTGGCCTTGTGACTAAAGTAGAAATAATTATATTTTAAGGTGTTAGGCGGTGGATTGGTAGTATCGATAGAGGGTCAGGCACCATGCTTTCCTGCGTAGAGTTATTTCCTTTACGGTTTGAGATCAAATACCGCCAAGGTTGACTTCGCCTTTCATCCTTACGGGGTCGATACAAAAAAATACCAGTAATGCACTGGGATAATTGCTGGCATTGTGCCAAAAGTAGAAAAATATTATATTTGAAGGTGTTTCATTTTTAAAAGTTTCACTTCAATTGCAATTTATTTCTATCGTCTAATTTCTATATCGAAAGGACATTTAAAAATTAGATTGACATACCATTTCGTTGCTTAGGTATTTCAATATTCATAGTAAAATAGCCTGTTTTTCGTGAACCTTTTCCTTCTTAAGTTCGTGTTGTTTTTAACATGTCTTTAATATATATTTTGCCATTAGTCGATCTGGAATTTAGTACATTCTAAATTACCTCTTCTATTTTCTAAATATATGTTGTAATCATTTCTGTATAGATATTTTACTCTTAGTTTATGGTATATAATTCAGAAATTTAGTTAGCTGAGGCAAAATCAGTTTACATGGATATGGATTCAGACTGAAATATTGTGTTTTATACACATGATAGGAAAGATAATTAAAAACCTTTAATGTCCTCGATTTTAGATTGGATCGTTTTCATTGATTACATGGACCGTATATGGTCCAACAATTTGAATCGCTTTATCTATATATCTAAAACAGAGAATGTCTGTCTGTCTGTATGTCTGTCTAACTCACTACAACTCGAGAACCACTCAACCGATTGTTTACAGACTTTACACATGTAATACGTATGGTCCTGTGAGTGTTTTGAGCCAAAGAAATTTCAAATTTTCAATGCTCTAGAGACCGCATTAGGCGATGTAGCGATCTCTCTCTATAATTCATAGTTTTTTTTTAGATAGATACATAGATATAACGTTGCGCCTTTATAATATTTATCTGTATGTCTGCATTACGACATTATGACGCTATATATATGTGTGTGTGTGGGTATATATAGTGTGGTATATATATATATATATAGTGTGTAACGTTTTTCGAAATATTTACTTCTGCGTTCCCAGATTGATTTTTTTAGTTTCAGAAGATCCCGTTAAGGGTGAAAGCAGCGATTCTTTGTTTAAACTTTAATCTGTTATTTTAATTTATATATATAATTCATTATTCGTCTACAGATATGTTTGCATACACAATAACACAATATAAACAAACGTTTTTATTTCACGAGGCTCGATAAGGATAAATATATATCAAATATATAAGAACACTAGAGCAAATACCGAGCAACGCCGGGCCATTCTGCTAGTTTAATCTAAAGAAATTTCATATCCTAATTTGTCATTGGGTATCATTGTATTAATAGTAATAAATCCACATTATTTTTGGATTTATTTAATGTGTTTGTTAACTAAGATGCGATCAACATTTACCAAACATCATTCTTTCTATTCACTGTCATCATTGAGATAGATTCTGTTCTCAGGGAAAATAACATTATTCTTCGGATGAGTAACCTGCTTGTTGGAGTGTATAGATATCAGGGCTTTACAAACTATTGGTAAACTGTTGTCTGTTGTATGGTATGCTTTTGAGAGGATTTTGTTTAGAGGATTAATATTGTTTTTACCCCTAGTAAGCCCTGGGTATTCAAACACCTTCTCGTATAATTCAATTATATGTTATTGCTACGGCGTTAAGAGTTATGCTTAAGTACGTTCTAGATGCCAGGCTTGATTCTCTTGGTAAATAGCTCCGTGACCTGCTCAGCCATTGCTCTGGTGCTATTTGCTTTTCTCTTCTCTTAACCTATCTCTTGTGCATTCATGCAAAGTTGTGTGCCTTGCCTCCCTATTTCATCTCTATACGCTTGAATTTCATCTGCATTCTGTTAATCCTTCTGCCCTGAATTTCCTATTGATATTTTGAATGACTGTTTTACTATATGCGTAAAACAAAACATGACGTTTACAGATATTTGCACGATTACCGAATCTTATATGGTGTATTTTAACCAGAATCATAAGCATTAATTTCCTCCGCTGTCAAGAGAGCTTCCCATCACTTAATATTAAGATTTCTTTTGGAATTATTTCATTGAAATTTTACACATATATTTGAGATGATTATCTCAATATATCACTGACGACGTATACGTCAAATATAATTTCTTCTTGTAAATGTTGTATTCAGCTTATTTTATATTTGGTTATTGAAATTTATATGATTTATTTTATTTGGGGAAATATGCCGGGATTGGAAGTATAATACTAAACTTATTAGCCTTCACAGCAAACCAGAGTTCCTTTCTCTCTTTTTCAAATGTGTTTCACTGAGATACTAGTAAAATTTTGCAATTATTTTCTAGAGGCGCTAGTATAGTATTTTGGATCATTCTATCGGAAATTGCCATAAACATTGTAACGCAAGTCTCATTGTCCGTGTCTTATGTGTTTAGTCCCTTTAGAGATGCGTTATATATGTCGAGAATAGTAACAATTGATTACACTTTCGGTGTCACAATTTTTATGAATTGATTTTCTCTCATTACTCTATTCGTTAGGTTATAATAGTTTCTACTTTTGGCACAAGGCCAGCAATTATCCCAGTGTATTACTGGTACTTTATTTTATCGATCCCGTAAGGATGAATGGCAAAGTTAACCTCGGCGGGATTTGAACTACAAACCATAAAGGGCCGTAGCTCTTTGCTGCAAAGCATGGCGTCCGACCCTCTACTGCCAATCCACTAATGTTGGGCTGTAAGAAAAATATCTGGAATTTAAAACATAGTACAATTCAAAATAGGTTACACAAGTGGATATTAGCCAAAACTAGATCATATAACGAGAATAAAAGAGCGTGTGGACTGTGTACCGCTGAAGCACTTGAAATCCTTTACACCAACGAAAGATATTTAAAAACAAATCTAAGGCAATTTCGGCTTATAAGCATAAACAGAAGAAAACAATATTGTATTGCAGCCCAACACTATGTGTATATGTGTATGTATACATTTGTGCGCACGCATGCAAACGTACATGAGTGTGCATATGTACATCTGTATAGATTTATCCGTGTCTCTGTAATTTTCACCATATCCTCGTTAACGCATGAATCCTCACCGGTCAGCGCATGCTTATGCTTGCTTATGCCTAAATCCGAAAACATTGCTATTAATGTCCTCATTATTATTATTATTTTACTTTTATTAATACCGTCAGTATTTTCTATATTTCTATGTTTAATAAGTTTAATACTATTAATATCATTTTCCATATATGTTAGCTGGAAACTATTCGGCTACTCTAAAAAATATTACTCTCTTGATTTTTCCAGAGCAAGAATATGTTTTTCTTATAACAAGCGTTTTGTTCCTTCGCTCCATATAATGACGTAATCATCCTTGCATAATTTTCGCTCGTCTCAAGAGAAGGTACTCACGCACTACAGTTATGCCTTCCTGTTTTCTGAAGGCAATATTTGTATATGCTCCTCAGATACAATTGTAATGGAGGAATTATTAAATCAAATATGAATATACTATACTCATTTAAGCTTTGATTGGTATTCTACTTATATGTATTTGCACATCTAATCTATGTAGAACGCGTTCTTGTTTTTTATTTACGGGATATTGGGGGTGGATAATGTGAAACTATAACTATTATTATTATTAGTAGTATCCCAAATTGTGTATTTGTTTCTTGTTAATATATATATTGATTGGTTTTGCTATCATTAATTTCCCTTCTTCAGCTGGTCTCATTGTTTGATTTTAATGCGCATATTTTCATTTTATATTCTCTTAAATCAATTTATTAGAGTTCTATGGACGTTGAAATGTTGTTGTGTCTTTAATTCTTCATGATACATTAGACTTTATCATTTTTCTTCGTTTATTCGTGTTTAACGGACTAGGAAATACATGGTTCATTTATCAAAGGTGATTCACCGAGATATACATTAAAGCAAAGAAGTGATACAACCTAATTCGAGTAAATATTGTATTCAGATAGTAAGCGTCACCGAAATTTAATATGTCAAATTAGTTACTATTAGGTATGCACTCTATCAATATTTTTACAATAATTTCAGTAATTTACACGTTCGTCTGATTCCGAATCGAAAGCAATACAATTATTTTAAATAATTCGTATTTTCCCAAGTAGTAATTTCATTATTTTTGTCTACTAATCCAAATATTACTTTATTTCACATTTCTCTACTATTATGTATCAAATCATCAATTTTAAAGCGATTGGTAGACTGATATCACTGTCATTCAATTGTATTTAAAACACGAACTGGCTAGCTATTTATGAATAAACTTTACAAATTACATCGAAATGTAATTGCAAATCTACTCCATCTTCTCAATTCCTAAATTTATAACATGCCAACCATTAGTTAATGAGTACTAATACAAAGTCCAAATTCATTACATTACAGATCAACGGATAAATAATTAAAATAACATATTCAGAGAAAGGATGAACATACTGTAAGAAACAATATCAGTTTAATACATTATATTAGGGACTTAAGTGTCAGGCAAAATTTACAGCAATTATAATAATAATTGATCTTAATCTCCACAGTATAATGTTAGAATGTGCTGTTATTCCGTGCCAGGTAATTCTTTTAAACAAAACGGAGTGAACAACGATGCTGTGAGTGGACTGTGTACATTAGTTTTCATTAATATCAGGAATAAGATTTACTAATAATATAAATGTTGGAAAATTATGAACGCCCATCTCTACATTTATCGTCTTAGTTTAATCGGTTATATTACACTGAAAATATCGCATTTAAAACATAATTTCAGAACGCTCAAGAGCGAATTCTCAATTTTAAATATCAATGGTTATATAAGAATAATCCTCAATCTCTACAACCATCGCGACAAGATAACGTAATGCTTTATATGCAGAACAGCCTTTATTCTTGTTTGCTATGCTAGTCCCAGAAACGTATTAATGTTATGTATATAAAAAACGTATTAAAGTTATGTATATATCAGCACAAAATTCCGAAGTACTATTCATAATTTTATAATTCTACCTAGCATGATTCCTCTTGTTATTAATACATAATCTTAACACATTCTGTCAGTTTTCTATATGAATCAAAGTTTCTTTAAAAATGGGAGGTACTTTATGGTGCGTAGTATTTGAGATATGAACTAAAATTTCAGGGTGATAAAATTAACTTATTCCTTACTACTGTGCAAAGACGGTCAATCTAGCCATAATGTGATTCTTACATAGAATGACAATCTCAGGGAAGAGTATCATAAGAAGGTAGTCTGGGGGGTAAAAATAAATTGTTTACACAGAATTGATATCAGATAATCTAATCAGAGCCCCTATTAAAACCACAAATAGATCATCCCATGTTCAAACTCCCTTCATCAATAACATTTATAATTCTCCTAATACATGCATACCGTCTTCGATATCACATGTATGAACTACACATTTACTACAATACTTAGAGCCAGACATTCATCAATAATTAACAAGGACATTTTCCTAAGCTTTGAATTTGACAATTTATCAATTATTTCTGTCAGAGTATTTATTGGCAGTCTTTTGTATACACATGCCAAACTGGCTTCGGAAAACTATCTTCTGCATCCGTCAAAGTACATTTCTTCAGAAAATGGCTTCACTAACAGCAATATTTCATTGGCTAATCTCTACATCTCTTTAACTTCTATAACAATTAAATTAATCTTTTTATACGTTTTCTTTAATTATTAATATTTTTATTTGGCTACATTTGTTTCAATTTGATCACGTGCTTTTTCTAATCACGAAAAATGCAAGATCTGGTGTCAGTGACGCATCGGTCGATACTATACTTCTCTACTGATATCCCAACTTCTATATTTGGTTTGCATGGGTTTTCACAATAGTATTTGGCCAGAAACGACATGTTGTAATAATGGACGCAGAATGCATCGTAGTTGCTCCTCGATTGTAATCATATTTCTTTGGCTGTGGTGTGGTGAAAGGATTTAGCTTAATGCTAATATTGTGCAATATCATGTAAACATATTTTGAACGTTAAAATTATCAACGAGTTTCATAGGTAAAACAATTCGTTCTGGCGATAATTCGCTGCAAAGCACACGATAATATTGAAAATGAAATTTGTCCCTGACAACATGTATCGGCAAAGTTCAAGATTAAAACTTTGATTTAAGTAAGAAGCAATAGATAGCGTTCAGTATACCGCATGTATATTTTTCAACGTGACAAATTTGACGAGTTACGGAAACCTCTATATGGATGTGAAATGTACGGCGTAATACAAAAACAATAACTCTCATGAAAATACTTCAATCATAAAATAAAATAAAACAAAACGCAAACAAAAAAGCTAGGTTTAATTGGACATCCGTACAGTAAGATGTCAGATTATATTGCCAATTTAGACGATATGTGCGTGTATAAGAGATTGAGTGATTAGTTATATGGGTACATCATTGTTTGTCTCTATACGTGGCAGAATGAATCAAAATTCAATGTATAGGTAGAGTGATATATACTTATTATAGATGTGATGCTATAGGAGGTAGTCGGGTGTCCGGTTCGTGCATAAAGACAGTTATCAACAACTTTTTAACAGAATATCTGGGTATCAAAGCAAATGGTGTATGTGCACATATATAATTGTTTCTACTTTTGGCACAAGGGCAGCAAGTACCCAGTATATTACTGGTACTTTATTTTATCGACCCCGTAAGGATGAAAGGCAAAGTTATCCTCGCAAATTTATATATATATATATATATATATATAAACAAATAGTAAAACGGAAAAAAATACAGCAGGAAATGCTGGATGGATTTTTTCAGTATTATATCGAAACATTTATTTCCGCATTTAATCGTGGTACCGGATTCAGTGTAATATGATTTTTCAACAAACGGAAGTGTAAAGTTAATTTAAATTGTATAATTATACGAATAATAATAAAATGGAGAAGAAAAATTATTAGTTTTTACATGCATATTTAGAGAGGAAAGTTCATGTTTCTGTCCGTAGCTCATTCTCGGTCTCTGCTAGTGTTGATCAACAAAGGGGGTAGCAGTTTAAATTGTTGGGTCTGACTACTGGCCTCGGCTGGTAGAAGTGGGGGAGAATGGGAAGGAGAGGAAGAAGGAGAAGAAGGAGATATGAGGGAGGGGGATAAGAAGAGGAATGCGAAAGAGAGGGAGACAACGAAGAGGGGGAGAGAGTGACAGGGTTTAAGTGTGGCATCAATCTGTTGTGGTGATAGTCACCCGCAACTACGGCAAGGTCATGCTGTACGTGTGATTGGTTTGAATGCTTGAATGAACTTTGAGTTGACTGCGGAAGTAATTGTTTCTAAAAATATCTATCTTGGTATTCCTGTCTGAGATGCTGGCATTCACTGTTCAACTGACAACTGTCAGAGCTAGTGAAAATATATGATATTTTCGAAAATATACAGAGACTGATCTGCCTGATTTGCATATTTGCAGACACGGCTTAAAAGAGGCTGTTGGCATGATTGCAAAGGAATCGAATATTATTATTAATATTCGAAAAGCTCACATTTCATTTATTATGTTCATCCATGTAGAGCGATAATGTTTTTTGTTATATATATATGAGTGTGAGTGAGGGTATGTGTGCGTGTGTGCATATATATATATCTAAATATACACACGCACACGTACACTCACTCACACTCATACACACACATATGCGTATATATATACAATATATATATATATATATATATATATATATATATATATATATATATATATATATATATATATATATAGAGAGAGAGAGAGAGAGAGAGAGAGAGAGAGAGAGAGAGAAGAGAGAGAGAGAGAGTGCGGCGGATATAGATAGGAATAATGATTTATTATTTCAAGGTTTTATTTTTTATAGAATTATTTATGTCAATGTCCACTTAAGATTTTCACTGAGACATGTCTATATCATCAGACACTAAAATATATCCATATAGAAGTTTTATTTTTTCCACGATTACAGTGTGCTGCCAAATTCAGTTGATCTTCACCACACTGCATTATAATATATATATATATATATATATATATATATATATATATATATATATATATAAAGAGTCAGGACCCCGACGGCTAAGCTCCGGCAGTTTCGCCACCTAGATCCGAACTGTTCGGATCTAGCTGTCAAAATGGCCGGAGCTCAAACGCCTAGGTCCTGACTCTTTTCCCATTACCCACTCTACTACCCTAAGTATCGACTACACTGGTGCGTTCTGGTCCACCTATTACAACTGTCTTTTTGCTTTATATATATATATACATATATATATATATATAAGTGTGTGTGTGTGTGTGTGTGTGTGTGTGTGTGTGTGTGTGTGTGTGTGTGTGTGTGTGTGTGTGTGTGTGTGTGTGTGTGTGTGTGTGTGTGTGTGTGTGTGTATAGAGAAATAGGAGGAGTTTGTCGAGTAGACAGAGAAAGAGAACGTATATGATATGCATATTTAATCGTATCTCAGGATACAAATATGCGCACATACTTACCTACCTATTAATTTAGTGTGTGACAGTTTTATGCTTTAAATTATGGTGTGATATTGTCTGTGCGGTCTACATGTTAATTAACTCACACGAGTAAACAGATAAATGACATAACTTAGACCATGTACGTATTGTTATGTAACATAAGCACCACCCAACTTACATATAGATCTCTCATATATAACGTAGTCAAATCTACATTAAAATGTATTGTCTTCTACTTCAATGATTAAACCTCACTTCACCTGTCCTCAACTGGTAATTGTGTTTATCCACTGCCACTTTCTTCGACCGTACCTGAGATCAAACTTCACATTATCCACATCGATCTATTAAGATAGGAGTAATTGCACATATGAATTGTATTTCTCTTATTATATTTATTGAGAAGAATAACAATAAATAAAAAAAAATGTGGGTTGATTTATTCTCAGTTTTACAAGAGAGTGATGTTAGGGCAACAATGTAATAACTCTAACTAAAATCTAAACCTATAAGTTATGACGCAAAGAATATTTCACCTCCCAAATACCAAAACCAAATTTATTATGATTGAAAATGCCGGCGAAGCAGTATCAAAGAAATACATTTCATCATGCTACCAATTCAATGTGTCACGACGGATCAAATTGTAAGGAAACATAAAACGCAAAATGCGAACGTATAGGAGCAATTCAATAGTGTTACGTTATAATTATTATTTCTCTAAACAAATCAGTGATTCGTAAGAATAATATCATCATTCATTTAAGAAACATTATCTAATTTAATATTAGTATATCTTCTGGATCTCACAATATATCTTTCTTTCAAGCATATAAAATTCCGTTCGCTTGTTACAATCCGGTATTAAATGAATAGAAAATGATATCTTTGAAAAAGTTCATTATATATATTTTGTTCACTTCTACGTAGGTACTTTTTGCACGTCAATAACGGGAACATAGTTTGTTTGAATGTCATTCTAAAAGTCATTTGATTCCATAGAAATTTGGCCAATAAATACATCACATCTGTTTTCTGATATTTCTATTATTTCATTTTTCGGACAGGGAAAGTAGGACAGAACACGTAAGCCTTTCAAAGTTTACCAGGCTGATTTGAGGAAGGGAATAATCTCAAGCATGTACCAGGATAGACAACAACTTGCATACACTTTTATTAGCTAAAATCACTCACAGAGTCAGATCAGGATGTTGAAACTGGTGACGGAAGAATTTTACTCTAATTCCTAATTATGTACTTACTCGACTGGAATATTATACGTCTACTGGGTGAACTTTCATTAATCGTTTATCAACTCGGTGAAACGTAATATGACGAAATATGTCAATAAATCTCTCCTATTTTAATTTTTTTTCAGTCAGCGCCATTACGTGGAAATTTTTACTGCGGTCTACAAGTATACAATATAATATACTTTATTTCAGCCATACGATTAGGTACATTCTTGCGTCAGATTTAAGCAACCAATAGATCGCAATGTAGCTTTATCAATTATAACGCTGTTGCTACATTTTGGACCAGTTCTTCTACTTGTGACGAAATTCAGTTTCATAGATTTGGGTAAATTTTATATGCACTCTATGTTCTTACCTAGTAGAGTTAGGAGAACACTAAGAATAAGCAGATATTTGGATTGGGAAATCAATTACGGTAAAAGAAGGTCAAGTCGTAGACATAAAAAATAGATTAACTGCATTTTGTTTTACTTATTAAATGCTTAGCCTTTACGAGTTTAATGTGTTTATTTATATCTGGCAGAATACACTCTCAGTAGACACATACCTGAATAAATTACGCACGCACACATAAACCCGCACACAAATATATACATACATACATACATACATACATACATACATACACACAATTATATATATATATATATATATATATATATATATATATATGTGTGTGTGTGTGTGTGTGTTTGTGCACGCGTTTTTCTCTGTGTGAGTGTATAGATATACATAAATGTGATGCAATAAACTAGTAGCAGACACAAAGACACATTGTGTTTTTATGTGTAAGAATGTGTATATATGTGGGTATATATTTCTATATCTGTGTATATATCTAAGTGAATGCATGTAATACCGTATTTTAATGTATAGGAATTTGAAAATATAAATATTTCTTTTATTAATTTATCTACGAAATGATATATGAAATAAATACAGCCTTATCAATTTTATCATTTCAAAGTTAGTATATCAATGATACATTCCGATCGGTTATCATAGAAACGGGCAGCTGACTAATCTTTAAATCTGGCATTTATCCAAACTGCTTTGTTGAGAAGCAGATAATTGAACGGTCTCAATATTTTCGTTTGTAAACCTTAGTATTAAAATTGAATATGACATATCAATCTGAAATGTTGTTAGCGACAAAATGAAATTTCATGCTGATACTGCTTAGTTATTAGAACAGAAATCCAGATTATAAAATTTGACATTTGTGTTATCATTCATACTGACTATTAAATCTTGTCATAATTAAATAATGTAGGTTTGTCGGTATATCTTTCATTTTGTGAAAATTCAATAATATAGAATAGACAGTTTATGACTAAATGTTTCTGAGCAGAAATTAGCTATCAAGTTAGGTTCATATTATGAATGAGGTATATGGTAACCCCGTGTTTTGTGCAATAATTAAATAAATGTAATATATATATATTGAATATTTACACTGCAGCAGTAAATTTCTAAATACAACTCATTCGAATCCTCTTCGTATATTAACATAATCAATGCTACCTCCATTTGCACAATATGAATCTCTGTATATAGTTCTTAATCAGAAGCGGTTAAGCCGAGAAATCCCCGATGTGATTGTTTTATTGATTTTTCGAATAGGCTCTTGACCGAAAATGTTTTGCTTCTTCGTAGTGAATTTCATTACATGATTTACATTTTAATTCACAGAGTTTGAAGACAAATCAGAAAAAAGAATTTGAGGTCAGTACATGAGTAACAGAATATGAGGTGTTTGTTCTACAATCCTATTCATTCTGCAAATCTATGCGCCAACGTAATTGCAATTCAGATAGATATTGCTTGTGATATTGTTTACTAATAATGGTACAATGTATCATGCCCTGTGAATTAATGAAAACAAAGTATTGAAACGTCTGTTATTTTCTCCCATTTGCAACAAACATAATACCATATCAAACCACGGCGGTGATATACTGGAAAATGAAGTGAGACAGTAGTATAAGCAGGATAAATACTTTCATATTCACTCAAGATTAACAGCCAGCGCTCTTATAGTATTATTAATGATAATATTGAACGAAGAATATACCAAAACACATGTACCTATGTATTGAGGACATATATATAAGAAAATATATGGTACAGATGATTTAGAAAAATCTTTCTTAATTTACTGGCCATACACACAAGAAGTAATTTCTTAGATTATCATAGATCCAATCATTTAAAGATCAAATCAAATGTTTATCCAGATACTAATTAACGCCATCATAAGAAGAATCTATATGCGTAAGTAAGTAATCTTTTTTAAATATGGTTTTTGAAAATATGCCACATGATAAACCGTTTATATCAAATGCAATGGTATAGTATAGTATAGATCCATAACTATCCATGGTATAGTATAATATGGATCCGATGGAGTCGTAGCTGCGCTGTAGTAGCATACAGCGTTTCATCGAAATGTTACGCCTAGCGATGTACAAGCTGGTACATTTTTTATAGACAGCGAATTGATGAAAGTCAAAGTTGGCCTCGGTGGGCTTTTATCTCAATATGTCGAGAGCTGGAGGGAATACCGTAAACCATTCTATCTAACATTTTAACGCTTCTGTAAAATCGTCGTCTATATAATATAAATGTCTACCATTAATTAGAAATACATACATAAATGACTAGCATTAATTAGAAATACATGGGCGGTGGATTGGCAGTATCGGTAGAGGGTCGGACGCCATGCTTTCCAGCGTAGTTACGTCCCTTTATGATCTGAGTTCAAATCCCGCCGAGGTTGACTTTGCCTTTCATCCTTACGGGGTCGATAAAATAAAGTACCAGTAATGCACTGGGTAATTGCTGGCCTTGTGCCTAAAGTAGAAACATTTAATTAGAAATACATACATAATACATACATAATATATAATTGTTTCTACTTTAGGCACAAGGCCAGCAATTACCCAGTGCAATGGCTGTGGATTGGCAGTATCGGTAGAGAGTTGGATGCCATGCTTTGACACAGAGTTACGGCCGTTTCTATTCTTAGTTCAAATCCTGCCAGGGTTAACTTTGCCTTTCATCCTTACAGGGTCGATAAAATAAAGTACCAGTAATGCACTGGAGTAATTGCTGGCCTTGTGCCAAAAGTAGAAACAATTAATTAGAAATACATACATTATTGCAATTGAAGTTCTTTCGTTGCTGTTGAGATGAACATTAAATCCAAAATTATAAAATACAGTCCTTGTCTGAATACATATCTGATAATATGAGAATATTGATTCTTTAATATGACAACAGATACATAAGCATGGGTGTGTATACATATGTTTATCAAAGAAAGATTTATTAAAATATAATATCGCCATGTCGTAACCAATTCCAGAATGAACCCCATACAATTAACGACGGGGGATTTGAAGGTTACTTACGAGAGGTGAGTTTGCACAACTGCTGAGAAAACAATTAGCAATAGGATTCTTGAAATAATTATGTTTCGATAATCTAATAATAATAGTATGTAAAGACAAGTACTATATTACCTAAATAGTTATCTTAGTGTGAATGTATTGATGAATAGAGAAATTATAAAATAGAATGTTAATATCATCTTCAAATACAAAGAAACAATTGCGCATAAATATCGAAAAAGCAATACCAAATACTTGTGGATGGGTTGGTTATAATGTTATGAGTTAATATATTTGGTACGATACTTAAATATATACTTATTTCGGAAATAGTATATATATAAATGGGTATACACAATATATATAGCTGGCATAGGCCTACGCATTACTTGAAGAGATAGTCAATTTAATCGAAACAGGATTTTAGCTAACAACGTAAATAACCGTGTCTACATATTACAAAACATTTTGTCTGGCACTATCGATTATACTATTCACAGTCAAGCGTAAAATAGTTCGTTTATCAGCAATATTTTATAATCGTTTCATATTCAGATAGAAGAAATGAGTATAACATTTCAGGAGGTTTCCTTAGCTGAGTTTATATCAAAAGCTTAAAATACTGATATATAATTCAGAGAGGAAACGAACAAATGTTGGGGAAAAGAACAATCGATTAAATCAACGCAAATAGATGACTGGTACTTTATTTTATCGATCATCCCGGAAAGATGAGAGGCAAAAAGGATATTGAAGTGTTTGTAATCCAGAATGAGAACAGCCAGAGAAAATACTACAATGACAATATATACGATGTTCTACCAAATTCTTCAAGTCTACATTATAAAGCTTATAATATTCCATGGTCTAATATTAATATTTTTGAAACATATTTTTTGTTGACTAATCATTGATAAACTCAGATTTGTAGACACATGGGTAAAATCATTGTTGCCGTATTGATGTCGTACTTTAGAATCTAAATTAACCGATATGTTTAAGATTTAGGAAATATATGGTTGCTGTTTCTAGCACGAAATGCAAACGAGAAGATGCGCTTCTTTTGTCGGACATTTATGCCTTTAAATTCTGTATCCTCCACCATACTGACATACAGATATGATTATTGAGTTAAATCTAAAGTTGTTATATTATATGCTATTATGTTTTATATCAAGCAGCAATATAATTTACATGCAATCATTTTGCGGCAAATGTTTAGTTTCATGTTCTATTCGGTTTTATCACGATAAGATTGGTGTGAATTTCAATCGAAAATGAAAAATGAGTTTTAACGTAGCCATAATAAGTTTTATTTTACTAACATAATGCTTTGCATATAGCAAAGCTATAATTTGTTTTGACACTGATTTCTCTTCCCTTGGAAATATTTTAGTCTATATTATTACTGATTTTAATCATTATACGGCGACCATGCGTTGGCAATACATATATTCCTCCGATTTTGCCACCCGTGGTATATATATTTAAATATATACATATATATATAATAATAATTGTTTCTACTTTTGGCACAAGGCCAGCAATTAATCCAGTGTATTACTGGTACTTTATTTTATCGACCCCGTAAGGATGAAAGGCAAAGTTAACCTCGGCGGTTTTTGAACTCAGACCATAAAGGGCCGTAACTATTTGCTGCAAAGCATGGCGTTCGACCCTCTACCGATACTGCCAATCGAATAGTAATAATGATAAGTGTGAAGAGTAAAATCCAAAGAGGGCTAAATATATATCAAATATATAAAAACCCTAGAGCAAATATATATATATATATAATTATATATATATATATATATATATATATATATATATACATATATACATATATATATACATATATATATATATATACATATATACATATATATATACATATATATATATATATACATATATATGTATATATATATAAATATATATATATATATATATATATATATATATATATATATATATATATATATATATATATATATATATATATATAGTAATAATAATAAAATTGAAGACTAAAATCCAAAGAGGGCTCGATAAGGAAAATATATATCAAATATATAAGAACCGTAGAGCAAATATTTATTAAAATAACCGATTAAAGTTTAAGCAAAGAATCGCTGCTTTCACCCTTAATATAGGGTGAAAGCAGCGATTCTTTGCTTAAACTTTAATCTGTTATTTTAATAAATAAGTATATATATATATATATATATATATATATATATATATATATATATATACCCAGGGAGGGTAACCTGAAGTTACTGTAGGTTCACCCACGTGAGCTCTCGATTTAGGTTCAAATCAGTGGCAATGTATAGACCTAGACAGTATGTAATAGGATGATTTGTTAAGTCTTCATCACTTTATTGATTGGTGACGTGCGTTCCACTATTGATCAGCTCAACGGACGATCTCTATCGATCTGGCCCGACTCTGGAATCGAAAGCTCGTCGGATCTCTGCTGTAGTAATGACAGAATGAATATATGCTTTTGATAGAGTCGGGCCAGATCGATACAGATCGAACTTTGATCTGATTAAAAACGAGACGTGCATCACCACTCAATAAACGTAATGAAAGCTTAACAAATCATCCTTGTATTATTATATTACACACTGGCTAGCTCTACACCTCGCCGCCACTGACGTGAACCTAAACATTGAGGTGAACCTACAGTGACTTCCCATTACACCCCTGAGTATATGTATGTATATATATATATATATATATATATATTAGAAAGTGAGGTTTCTTTTTTTTTTTTTTTTTTACACAATGAAAAATAACCGAGGTGTCCTACACGAGTGAAAGTATAAAGAAAAAAAGATGAAATCGAAAATGCAACTGGAGTCTTATTTTTAAAAAAATATATATATATTTATTTGGTTCCTTTACCGGTTTCGCAGTTGAGATGGAGGGTCTGTGGAACCAAATATATATATATAAATTTTTTAAAATAAGACTCCAGTTGCATTTTCGATTTCATCTTTTTTTCTTTATATATATATATATATATACATTTAATGTGGAAGTGGCTTCTACAGGACTGCAACTGTTTCATTTGTGAAATCATCAGGAAGCCTTATGATTAGTCCCGAAGGAAACAATTGTAGTCATGTAGAAGCCATTTCTATATTAAATGTATATGCTCTGCTATGTATTGAGTACTTTACTTACAGTAGTTACCCCCCATCTATCTATCTATCTATCTATCTATCTATCTATCTATCTATCTCTCTATCTATCTATAATGTATATTAACATTTAACTTCGACATAGCTATATCTAACGATATTTGGTAAATAGCTATATCTAACGATGTTTGGTAAATGAACATTTTAAAAGCAATGCTATGAATTGAAAGAGCTGATTCCAGTAGAAGCAGCAGATGATAAACTTCTAGGCATTTCAAACTCTAGCACTCATCAAGACAATGTTTCTCCTTACTTTCTGTTGGAACATGAAACAGGCTAAAATATATAGTTCTTTCACCTGTGGAAATGGGCTGATTAGCTAAGCCTTATCTATGTTCATTAATCTTGGGTAATGATCCCGAAAAGAAGCCAGACTAGCATTTTCGAATTTCCGAATTAACTCTTGTTCCTTTATGAACACATGTTGCCCAATTTTTTGTTAAAACTAGCTCCGTTGCATGATTTATTTATTAAAATAATTGCAATTTAGGATTCTGATTTTAGTACTCATTTATAATATTCTTTCATACTATCAAGAATCTGCTCTGAGTTACTCCATCACAATATGCCAGACCTAATAACCCAACGAGATTTCAGTATCTGCATGTCACTTTTGTAGCTGATTATACCTAATACAGACCGAGTGCTCTAAATCCTTGGATATTTATATCAATAATGCACTACAATGAAAAAAAAAAAAAAATATATATATATATATATATATAGAATATTTACGTATCGAAAGAGAGAAGGAGGGATAGGTGATACATGTAGTTATTTGCCAATAGCAAAGGATGCTTTTAAAAATGAGTTGTGTTTGCATAAATGCAAACGAATCGAATATATATATATATATATATATATAGTAAGGTGCATTATTGGTTGTGTAAAATGGTCCAATAAATTTATGTTAGCAATATTAAGGTCTCCATGCTTTTGTATATCTCCAATTCCATTCAAGGGAACAGCTAGATGATGTAAAACGGAGTATAAGTATCAAAATGAAAATCCGAAGGCAAGGTAAAATTCCAATCATTTAATCACGACAGATGTTTCAATAAGAGATAGATCGATTGTGAAGCCATGATCGATTATCACTGATCTCATCAGGTGAAAATGAATTGTCTTCAAATTCTTGATATGAGAGAGAAAAAATAACGATGTTCTCTAACAGAATCCATTCCCTCATATGGAGACACACCAGTCAGAAAGACGGCGACTGCTATTAGCTTCAGTTGAGGTCATAAAAGTTGTCAGACTTCTATCGCTGCAAAAAACGCTGGACATCAATCAAATATGTAGGGATACAGACAGTCACAGTTAAAAGTGAGTGGGTACACACCCACATACATCGGCTCGAGGTCAAAGAAAAATATATGCATATATATACACACATCAACACAGTATTAAACCCGTAGAGTTAGTGTGGGTGGGTACACACACACTCTGTCACACACACCGAAGCGATGTCCGAGGAAAGAAACAAATATAATAAAACAAATATAAGAATGTACCAACACAGTGCTCACCGAAAGTTAGTTCACAAAGCAACAGAAGCTATGTTGGTCAAATCTCAATTTGACGATGTAAATTGGAAATATTGGGTTAACCAACGCCACACACACACACACACACACACACGCACACGCACACACACAGACACACACACACACACACACACACACACACACACACACTCGCAAGTGAGTTCTGTTCAGTGTTCTGCTATACGTGTATAGATTGAATTGTAACATTCAAATCTTCAAGTGTATGTTATGGTATATACAAATCCGAATCGTCCAAAAAAGGGTATTTCCGGGTATATACACATCCATGTGAAGAGCAAGCAATCAGCTCATGTCGAACTCCTTGTGTACTGCTATCCCATTGAGAATCCGTGTCACCAAATCCGTGCGTGCAAGCAACCGCAATGTAGGCCGGCAAAGGGCTCCGTGTAGGGTTGGGTATTGGGTAAATATGTCCGCAAGTGCGATTTCCCGTCATATGGGCCAATGAGCTTTTAAGATAATTGTTTGAGTTTTGGCGGTGTGTTTGTTTTATCCAACACAGAAGGTGAAGTAAGAAAACACAGGACAGTAAAATCCAAAGGATGTGTGTAGGCCCATTAATGGTGTGTCAGTATTATTGTTCAATCCATAACAGTGAGTCCTCAATGGTTAGATGATCACGCATCAAAACCTGGTGTAGTGTTCAGTCGGTAGGAACGTGACAGTCGTAATTGTGGGAGCTCAATGTCTAAAGGAAACCGGAACTGCGTGTAGAGCTATGTATAGAGAGCGTAATCGGTCCTAACTAAGTGTGTAATCAATCTAACTATTTACTAGCTACGTATTCTAAAAGAGAGCACTCAGCTGTGAGAACTCCGTGGAAACAGGCCGAGTATCGTTTGCAAGTGCGCAAACAATCTTAGCCGTCTAACTACTTAAATGTGTGACTGTCCGTTTATTCAAAGAACTCTATGGCTAAAGTATATATATGTATATATATATATATATATATGTAGTATATATAGATATATATATATAAATATATATATATATTCGATTCGTCTGCTTTATGTAAACACACCACATTTTAAAAATGTTATATATAACTGAATTGTATATTGTAAATTTATAACTGAATCGTACCCTTTATGAGCGATGTCTCGTATGATTCACATGAAATATTTAGAGCAGTCTACAGACATTTATTATACAGGTTCTGTTCCTAATGATTTGCTGCGAATTTTGTCATTGCTTCTTAACAACTTTTCATAATCATAGAGAAAGTGGAACATTGAAAGTATGTTGTGAGATGAATTGTTTTCAAAATGATATGAATGACGTAACACACACGCAACACAGAAAGTGTACCACTTATACGCCACAGGAAGAGCTAACGTTTCTGTTTGTCCTCCTCATGAGACATATTCATATTCCATTAATCAGAGCAAACACTTGTTTTGATGATAACAAAATAAACGGGAGACAAAGCGTCTCCTTTCTTCAAAATGTCTCTCCTGATTAAAACTTCACACCATTCTCTCAAATGATTTTGTTTACACAAAATTTAAAAAAAAGTATTCTCGTTTGCCAATTATTTTGTTGTCATCTATCTAAAATGTGCATCGTTTTGAAAATTAATAACCTAAATCGATATTATGCAAAAATATTAAGGATAAACCATAATTAATAAAATCAATTGTATCGAGAAAGCTGTTACAAACATTATTATCTCTGTCATATTCAGCTATACTAAAACCTATTGGACTGACACACAATCTTTTTTTAAATGGTGAATGTATAATTTATTTTAAGATGACTTGCTTTTGTGAGTGCCCAGCCTAAAACTTTCCGAAGAAATATGAAATATTTGAAAGAATTATAACATGAATATATCTTAGAAATTAAAAGAGAATTTAACGCCAAAAGTTGATATATGAACCAAATGACAAATTGAAAATGACATAACTAGGTGCACTGTCGTTTAACACACCTTTTCAAACTAAATATTATTTTTTTTTTCATATATGAAATATATGTAATCATTTGAATAGCTCCATTACTAGAACGGAGAAATTGATGGATTAAACATTTTGAAAGCTCAACAAACCGGTATCTATTGTGTATTTTTTCTAAATTTGTAACTGTTGAAATTAGATTAAGTGTGGTAAATCATCTGCGTTGCAGTAACAAGTTTTATTAGATTGTGAGAAAGAAACATGATTATCGTAGAGGATCTTCAGACTTAAGTAATTAACTATAAAAATTAGGAATCTGTCATGTGTCCACACAACTAGCAGAATATATAGCTTCAACCATCCAGTTATATGATACCAGAATTTTTTAAAAGTAAATTAAATGTCGCTGAATTGGATAGACCATTTTGTGTGAAAATCATAACAATTATTGGAAAACGATACCAATGTACGGTATATCATAGGGATTTATTAGTTAGGATAGATCGAATTTATTTCTTCATAGAACTCATGTTGGAGTGATTGAGTGTAACCATTGGCTATTACGTAACATCTAAGCAGACATATACCGATGTTTACGATATTTTACTGTACTACAAAACAAGGTCTACGGGTCTGATGTCATGAAGCGTGACGTGGCTTCTATTATAACTGTGGTTGTGATATAAATAGCGCTGAGTACATCGAAGGATTTTACTAAACACTCGGTTATTTAATTACCTATTTTCCGCATTTAGTTCTAATTCAGTTCAATTTCAATCTCTGTCTATTCAACATTGTTTCTCTGAAATCATATACAAATTAAAGCGACTTTTAAAATTTCAGACAAACATGTAGTCAAGTGATCATTCAGAATTCATCATTAATTTTAGTATTATGTATGTTATGTCGGTATATAATTATATATCAACGCGTCATAAATCCTATTAAAAATGAAGTGTGTGTTATTGTCTCTTCGGCAGAAGAGAAGGCTACATGGTAGTTTATGTTATTGTAAAGAGCGGCCTTCCAAATCAATTCCATTCATAATTCTGCATTAATATTTCGGCTGTGTACGAGACGAATCCTCTCTTAGGGATACGTCGTGAATAGATGGAGACATTAAGTGTTGCTAATGATGCAGCGATTAGAATAGTCTCTAAAATTTAAGTAACATTTCTAATTATTTTGGTTACAAATTTATAAACCACACCACTAATGGTGAGTACACCCATATCTTACATTATTCTATCGAACTGTTACATTATTCTATCGAACCGCTTAAAGGTGAAAATGAAGTAGTTGGATGTGAACACAACATAAAAGATGGAAGGAAAACCATCACTAAGGGACAAAATAAACAATGTGTTCAGTCTTTGAACTACTAATTGAAAACTAATACCGAAGCGTTGGTGGCATAATACAATCTAGACATTCAATTCTATTAAGGATAAATGTAAAATTTCATGTACATATCACCGTACATCTCAAAGTGTGAGCAACCTTGAAAAAGAAAGCGGAATATTGGGTGAATAGTAATAAGAAAAACATTTTTTAAATACTTCAATACTGTTTCCACAGGAAAATATGGTCGATGCATAATGAGAATTTAATGTAATTCCAACTTCAAATTTAAAGTCTTTAGAACAATTGCAAGCCAATAGAGTAAAGTAATAATGTATCAATGCTTTTACATTAATGACACCTTTGAAATACTTCAGAAGATGAACATTAGGTGATAAAATCAGGTGAAGAAGCCAGAAAATGAAATTATATAAATACGACACCTATAAACATGACTATGAATGTAGAGAAATTTGCAATATTAACATATTGTTAGACGTTCGTCGAAACGTTATAACCATCACCTATTTATATCTATTATGCATATCACTTTTACTCTTTTACCTGTTTCAGCCATCCGCCTGAGGCCATGCTGGGGCACATCTACGTCTATACATGAATGCGCATATATATATATATATATATATATATACATTATTTGTATATATATATATATATATATATATATATATATATATATATATATATATATATATATATATATACGAGGTGGCAAGGCCTACCGTGAAAATCTTCTTTAGGATCCTCAAAAAACACTGCCCACCACAACATCGCTACCACAACGTAATCAACAAAAACACTATCAAACTCTCCTACAGCACCACACCCAACTTCGCACAAAACATCGCCTCCTCAAGCAACAAGAACCTTAAACCCTATGGAAGAAACAACTTAGACATTACTGGAGAGCCGACCAGGAGGTGTAACTACACTGCTAGATCTACGTGCCCCTCAACAACATATGCCTAGAACGTAACGTGATCTACCAATGCAACGTGAAGACGGAAAGCTCCAACAAATCCTATATAGGATTACCCGCTTGTGACTTTAAGACCCGGCTCTACCAACACCGACATCCGTTCCGAAATGTTGTTTACGAAGGACCAACTCCTAAACAAAAAGACGAACATGTAACTGAATGTAAACACCGATTGCATAGGAATTATCTCGCCGTCAAACCCCCTCATGACCCGGGTGGGTAGACAATGGCTGCAACATCCTTCTTTTCCCCACTTGCCGAACAAGAGAGGGAATCCCCAGCTAACATAGCATTGCTATAACTAGAAATAAATCTTATGCTGGAAATATTGCAGACACCTTGTTTACTTGGAATGACTAGAATAATATGAAAGATGCTGGATATAAACTGAACAGAAACAACATCATGATATCTCAAACCACTGGATGTGGTCCACTATTTTGTCTCAACGAGGAATTAATATGAATCATGGGGAAGGAAGGATATGACAATAAAAATAATGGCGTCTGATTAAGGCTTAAGGCCAACAATTTGGGGGAAAGGGTAAGTCGATAAAATCGGCCTCATTGCCATAGTGGTACAACGGTGGTAGTAGTAAGTCGTGGATATAGATCAATCCAATACAAAGAGTTTGGCTATTCATTTTATAGTCAATCGTTCTGGTTAATTCAGCATTGATTAATTTATTTAATATCCTTATGGATTAGCTCCAAGCGGGTGGTGAGGTGCGAAATGTCTTTGTCGCAATCATATTAGCGTCGTTAAGACTATGTAGCTTATATATATATGTGTGTGTGTGTGTGGTCCCTCATGTACATATATATATATATATATATATATATATATTAATAGAAACAATAAATAAAAACAAAGAACAAGTTCCTTATATTAAACAAATTCATCATTTTACGATCGTTTCTAGGATATATTTATGTGTTGGTACGTATATCATATAGATCTATGTAAAAATATTACAAACTATCAGAGGAAATATACATACCTTCACATATATATGCTGTCTTCAGAAATGATGAGATTTGTTTATTGAAAAAAAACAACAAAGATTTAATATAATAGATATGTTTGGGAACAGGTTTTGAATTGACCAATAGAAAAGTAGTAAAAGGTCAAGTTGATAGAATAGTAGTAGTAGAAATTTAATTTAGGGGTAGAGGAGTGCAGACTTATGTTTTGAATGGAAATAATACTTTGAATGAGAAGAATACTTTGGGGATGAAAAGAGGTCAAGTCGGTGAAGGGAACACTAACATTTGATGTTATTAAAGAATAATGTTAAAAACGAAGGAAAGTAAAATTTTAGGGTAAGGATATTAGTGAGAAATACCAATCTTATTTAAACCACAAGGAATCTTGATCTATAACAAGAAATTAAATTAATTGATAGGTATGCTTATAGGGATACATTTATATTAATTCATATGGATGTGATAAATAAGTTTTAGATGTTATTAAAGAATGTTGTTAAAAACGAAGGAAAATAACATTTTGGGATAAGGGTAGTAGTGAGAAATACCAATCTTATATAAACTACAAGGAATCTAGATTCAAAACTCGAAATTAAATTAATTTATATGTATATTTTTAGGTATTAATTTTAGGAAAAGTCTAAATGTGTTTCTAAATATATTGTTCATAACTCCCTCTGGTCGAGTAATCTTTGAAGTGTGGTGACTGCTGGAAAGCTGCCATTACTCATACTTCTCGCCTCCTTCACCACCTCTTCTACGGCTTCGATATAAATACCCCCTCCGCCTCCGTGGTATTTTCTTCGGGGTTATAAGAGGCTTAGCTCTGTTTCTCGACCGTTATATCGCGTGACCATCTCCCCCTCCGCCTTTTGGGATTCTTTCTCACGTCGTGTAGACGCGTTCTTGAAGCTAGTAAAATGAGGTATCCTCTTGATAAGTCGGCAGAATCGCAAAGACTCTATATCTTTATGATGTATTGTTTTTGTTTATGCCACGAAACTACGTAGTCGAGGAATCTAGGAGCAGTTTAGGTATGATACATTTTATTACTAATTATATCTAAATGTTTCTTCTCTCTTCATAATATATATATATATATATATATATATATATATATATATATATATATATATGTATATATACATATAGGTTAAAGGGGAAAGCCTCCCCACTCTTTGGTCACGAATAACCATGGGATTTGTGCCTTGAAGTACAATCCGGGTAAGGTTTTTTTCTGGAAGACCATGCATACAAGTCACCTGTCTCCACGTCACTGATGTCGAACGCCAAAAGCCGATACAGCCTGGCACCAGCGACGCAGCAACACATCGGTACAGCTGAGTGAACTGGAGCAACGTGCAATAATGTGTCTGACTCTACCCATTAAGGCATGCGCCTTTATACATATATATATAAACACACACACAAACTCATACACACACCCACATACACACACACACACACACACACACACACATATATAAAAAAAATATATATACATACATACATACACATATATTTATATATATATATATAGTGGTAGAACACTGGAAGGTAATATCCGTAGTGGTAGCGCACTCAGTCCATGGGACGAGTTAGGTAGAAGTGGTTACACAACAGTTGGTTCACCATACCGAGAACAATTGTCTCACCTTACCGGATCCTCAGCTCGTAATTGGCATGGTTATACGGATAACCATGCGCATTACGAGCTGAGGATCCGCTAATGTGAAACAATTGTTCTCAATATGGTGAACTAACTGTTGTGTAACCACTTCTATATATATATATATATATATATATATATATATATATATATATATATATACTAGCAGCTGAGCCTGGTTGCGCTCGGGGCTACTCGTGGCCACTCTTTATTAAGTTAATAAGTTGAGGGGCGACGTGAAGAGAGTGGTTTGACAGAGAGACGTTGGGGACAACGTCCCTGGTGTTGCCCGGGTTGCCACAAATAAAGAGACTGTGTGGACTGCCGACGTGGGAGCATCCGACGTATAGTTGACCATGGAAAATACCTGCTGTGTCAGATTTAGGGCAACCACTTGCAGCTATTGTCCTTGTGCTTTGTTGATGCTCATTGCAAAGCAGAATTTTATGGAAACTGCCGTCGCGTAAATTCATAGGGGACGTCAGAGGGACTAAGGCTCATAGGGGTAATTAACCTGGTCACGCCTGCAGCGGATCCGCCCAAAATGGTTGTGTCCAGAATTTGGGTCCTTATTTTTGTTTTGATTAAAAGCGTTCCGTTGCTTAGTTCTGGTGCATCCAGGTTTCTCAGCAGCATAACTGGCACAACAACCTTCAGTTTCAGATCACGAGGAGGAAGTCCTGGATGTAGTTGACTGTTGAGGAATTCAATTGGGGAGATGACGGCGTCGTCCGCCTCTTTATTGGTGTCAATCGATTGAAGGAGACTTCATTTCCGGGAATCTGATCGAGTAGTTTTTGGTTCATCACGTCAACAGTGACATTGTGTGGTGCCAAAATAACCCTCCCTTTCAGCCAGGTGTGATCACGGAATCGTGATTCATGGTCTGGAAATACAGATGACATTAATTCGTCAATGTTTGACACAAAGTTCCCAAAAGGCAACGGATATGCTCTTCATCCACTCCAGGTGTAGTTCCATTACCAACTTCCAGGAGATGTTTTGAGAAATCGATGGAGACAGCATCACCTGGCACATGCACTCTCATGTTGGTAGTCAGATGTAGTTTGTGGACATACTGCCATACGTAGGACGACTTGATGCATGCGTTCACTTCGTCAGCTCTAGTGCCTCTAGTGATAACAGGAAGAGTCTGTCGAAAATCACCAGCCAGCAGTACTGTCGCAGCCCCCATGACGCGTAAGTTCCGATGCAAGTCCTTGAGAGTTCGATCCAGAGCCTCAACGGCCGCCTTGTTTCTCATGGTAGCCTCGTCCCATATGATGAGGCAGCACTCAGAAAGAAGATGTGCTTTAGGGTCGCTACGATCTATTTTACATGTAGGATTCTCCTTCTTTGCAATGTCCAAAGGCAATTTGAATGCGGAGTGTGCCGTACAACCGCCATGTAACAGTGTCGCCGCAATAACACTGGAGGCATACTATAGAAGCAGTGTAAAAGTATTTAAGGTTAAATACTGAACCACTAAGAGCACGTAGTCGTTTCAATAAATAGTTGCATTAAAAAAGGGAGGCATTGAATGTAAAATGCTAAACTAAAAGCGAAAAAGTAATGTCATTGTTTACGTATAATGAATTGAAAATGCTTCATTAAGAGATGGATATAAAAGTATTTTAGGTTAAATAGTATAGGGAGTTGTGTAGGATACATACATACTTACATACATACTCACACACACACGACGCACAGCTTTATATAAGTATGGTGTGTGTGTGTGTGTGCCATGCGAGCGACGACAGATCAAAGATATATAACATGTTACTGAAACTTAACTGAAGTTTGATGTTCCCTCTCTGTCTCTCTCTCTCTCTCTCTGAATATCTAACACTTTAATTGTATCTCTCTAACGGCCTATCTCTCTCTGCAGTGTTCTAATATAGGGAGTGAATAGCGACAGAGAGAGTAAAGCAGTTACATTATAGAGAGGGGGAATGATCTATTATAGAGAGAGGGAAAAGCTAAGAAACTATAGTGAGGTAAAATCGATAAAAAAGACCGTATTTTGACACCAGAGACCACGTTTTTCAATTTAGAGAACCCCAAGTAGACCTGCCGCTTCCTCGACACCTTTTACATTAATGAATACATTTTCATAACAATCAGAGCATTGGTACTACCCTTTTGCCAGTATAAGACAATTTTCAGCCATTTCACATTTATATAATAGATATATATGTGTGTGTTTGTGTTTGTGTATGTGTGTCTGTATATATAAATTTGTATATACATATATATATTCATATATATACAGAGTAAAATGCACGTAAGCTAATCAGGAAGAGAGAAAAGTGATTAGTTATGCAGATTACAACGCAGTAGAGAGAAGGTTAGTGAGCCTCAATGCATATAGATTGCTCGACTAGCGAATCATGCGATTAGATGAAAAAAAAAGAAATAGATTAACAATCGTATTATAAGTAGAGCAAAAAATCAAATTTTAAATATTATATATATATATATATATGTTTATTTTTATTTAAATTAAGAGAACTTCAATAGTCCGCCCTCCTGTTATTTTAATCAATGTAATATTTAATACTATTCCCTATATCACCCACTGGATTCATCACGAACGATGAATGAGCTGCGCAACGTCAAGTGCTTTTCCTCCCTTATGGTTAACTATTCCTATATATATATATGTGTGTGTGTGTGTGTTTGTGAAAGAGAGAGAGAGTATGTGTGTGTGTATGTATATTTGTCTATGCAGGTGTGTATGGATATCTTTTTTCCGTTTTTGAGGAATATGATTTGAATACATTCTAAAGCCTACAGTATATTGCGGCGTGTACAAAATTATTTGCTCTACCACACGTGTATGCAAGTAAACGTATTAAATCCGAACCTTTCAAAATTTATTCTTGGAAAACCAATTTCGAAAACAGCAAATTTCAATAATATCGTATGGTTTCCGTGTATTTAATAGAAATAAAAAAAAATCCTTGGGTGCAGATGTAATGCTTTACCCGATAATATTTTATCAAAGAACAATGAAGAACTGAAAGCAGACTTTTGGCTAGTGAGTTAGAGAAATGTGTTTGACACTGTCTAACAATTAAAGAAATCAATGTTTATGAAATACTCTTTACAAATATTGCAAGCTATTCTAAATAATGAAAAGAGAAAACAAAATTGATTTTTTTCTCGTTTCTCTACTTCGATAATGGAGAGCCATCATATCAGTTTTTACTTCAGTAATAGCCAATAAAGTTTCAAACTATTTTGGCATTACATCTAATAGCTTCGTCTAATCTCCAAATTAATAAGATATTTTTATATATTTTTTTAATTTTTAATATTTTTATTTTTTATTTTTCCTCTCTTGTTCATTGTCTCTATCTCTCTTTATGTATTTTACGTTTTTGAACTCATTTTTTTTATCGATCGCCTGTTCCTAACGTGGTAACACAAGGAATAGTTTCTGAGTGTTTCTTCAAGGGTTCGAGACTACGTTACTATAGCTGAATAATTAAAACGGTCATTTTTACTTATATATCAATGAGCCATGTTCCATTTCTATCGAGCCAAACAGCGCCTTTCATCCTTGGCTAGTCGATATAAATAGACTACCTCTCAGATTCTTGCATGGAAATAATGAATTTTTCCCTCATCTGAAATTGCTAGACTACTTCGAATATTTCTTCAATGCAATAACTAGTACATTTCTGTGCGGCGTAGGTATGCTCAGCTTTATTTTTGGTGCATTTTTTTATGTTAAATTAGCAGTAATTTTCCGAATAAGTATGCTGTGCGCTTAGAGGTGTTAATTGTATACCCTTTATATATCTCTTATTTAAGTATGTGCGTGTGTTTACCCCTCACAAAACGCGAATTTATCAGTTCTTCTTCTTCTTCTTCTTCTACTATTCATAAGATTCCAAACGCATGCCTTCAAACGGGTCCAGTCAGAAGCAACCGTCGTCAGCAGACCCGACTGAAGCCCAAAGCAGGACCAGCGAAGCTCATTGGTGTTATCCAAACATCCTGCTCAGTGTCTACCCCTGGGGTTCCAGCCGTTTCAGTTTGCTCGTAAAATCTGTCCAGTCACTGTTTCCTGAGACATTCTTACCACTTAACCATATTATCTGAGCTATGATCTCTCACAATTCGGAGAAGCATGCGATCACATTTCCTAGATATAGGTGTTTTATTTCTTGATCGATGACTTGTTAATAAATGATATTCTATTAATCAAGAGCTACAACTACTTTATATTTTACGCACACACATATTTTGGAGAATATCAGCGATTGTTTATAGGTAAGATATATTTCTTTTTAATATTTGGATGGCAATTAGTTGCTATATAATAGATGTGTGATTGTCATTCAATATAAACGCTTCCAGGAAGACTAGCAGTTCATTAATGTGTTATTTTTTGTGTTGTCTATTTGTCTAAAACTATAAGATTATGTTATTAATATGCCAATTATCAGTAAATTGTTGCTGTTCAAACATAATGCATACTTGCAGTGGAATGTACATATTTGTTCAAATGAATTTCGAGAGCTGAAATTAAAAGTAAAAAGTGAAATATACGCATCTGTTGAAGCAATTATAGGAACATGACTGAATCATGATCGAGTAATTTGAAATATTGGCAACTACTTTTCTTTATTGCACGAGCGTGCGACTAATATTTATACTTATTTTTTAAATCTACTGAAAGGGGCAATCCGTCCTACTTCAGAGTAGAAAATAATACGTATTTAACGAGTTATGCATATACAAATTAGACTAATTGCTAACTGATTGTATGGAGTACTAATACGAAATGTGTTATACACGTGAAATCTGAAGAGTGAAGTATTTTTTTCTTTGCTCAATAAAACGCAAAGGTGCAAACGGTTCCTCACCAGCAAAAATAACAAAACAGACAGAAAATAATTCAAGGAGGGACATGGTAACGATTGATGTTGCTGTTGAATTTTTGAAAATTGTAATGGTCAGGAAGCCAAGAAGCTGGAAGAGAATGCAATAAGCCAAATGTGCGAGGGAAGTATCTGTCAGTATAGAATATGCGACTACATTCAGGTATTTCAAATGTTAATGGATGAGACCTAGCCGTTAATTCAACTTGACTATCGGAAGAACACATAGTTTATAAAATCTATCAATTGCCGTGGTGGTAGATGTTAAATAGAATGCCACCGGAAATAATTCCACGGCCTGAGTGAGTTTTCTCCTAATTCAAAACCTTACATAAAGCAAACATATTCATGGGCAATCATCATTTCAGTCTCATATGTTTCACAACCATATCCCATTTATCAATATAAGCAGGTTTATTAAATAATATCGTTAATTAACTGACATATTATTATATAATGGTGCTGTCTTTATTATCCTCAGAAGTCTATATAGCACGCTTAATACAGTTTCTGTTATCTCTGTCACTAATCGATTCCATCATATTCTTATATCACTTACTCTTTGTAGATACTACATACATTTCAATCTAGGAGAATATGCAAAACTACTTAAAATAATAACATTTCTGATTCATATATCTCTCCATGTATTCTCCTCTTAGAGATGAATGAGACTCTTAGAATTTCTGATACCCTTTATGATTTAGAAACACGTACCCTTTGCAGTAACGCAAGTATATTTCTGTGGAAACTCTCACTTATAGGGTTACTTCATTCCTCTCTTGTTATTGAAACATACCTCCTAGCAATAAAATACATGGTTGACTCCTAGTGAGGAAAGCATCTACAAAGTGTTGGTTGATTGTTTAAGTTATTTCAGTATTACTTTATAATACACATATTATAAGATTATTCTCATCAAACGAAGCAAGTCTAGTTTTCAGTAGATAGGCTAGGGTAAAACCTACAAGGCTGGCATATATAGCCAGCAGAATCGCT
>OZ024740.1:333889366-333909366 GCA_964016885.1 Eledone cirrhosa | reverse complement strand
TAAATCTGTGCTCCTATTTACAGGAAATGCTATATTTTTATTTATGTTTTTTTAGATTCAATTTAGATGGTAAATTATTACTAGACGAAAGCTATTATATTAATGCAAAGGGTCAGCCACGATCTTTCTCGTTTAACCTAAAATATTGCAAAAAGTATCAACCAATTTTATATAAAACCCCAAATAAACATTTTTCACTGATTAAAAGTTTTAAATTTATTTTCATCTATACTTTTCAATGGCTTGAAAATAATCTTTTATGCTCTTTCCTTTGATAAATATATTTCAATTCATTTTCTGTCTAGCATTTAAGGCGTTATAATTTTTTCTATCAACAAGTTTTCAAACTATTTTCAAATAATAGATTCACATTCTCCAAAACTTTACATACGCATAAATAACGAGAGACTAGTTGAAATTACATGTTTCATAAATGTTCTTTCTATATGATCCGCCCAACCCATTACCTTGACAGGATTTCATCATTTTACGATTTTAATTTTGTCTTTTTTCCATTCCAATATTAAATGCTAACACTATAAGGAATTTTATTCTGTTAAAGCTTTGATTTTTTTTTGTATTTTGCTCCCTAACTAATTTTGTTGAAAGCGTAACTCTCCATCATTTTGTATTATGTCATAAATGCGAGCAATCTTTTAATTCAATTTCGGTTCATTAGTTTGGCAAAGAACAGCAACCTCTTCACGACATAATGAAGTAATACGTTGTACTCCAGGCCGTGTTTGTTCCAGCATACACGAGTAATATCACTGCGTTAGCAAACACTTCCGATAAAAACTGTCATCTTCCTACATGCTAATTTTAATATAAATCGCTGAAATATTTATCGTTGAACTATTTATACTAAGGTTGGCATAATCCGGAAATGCACTATTTCTACAGAAAATAAATTATATTATTCACTGTCAGTATGAACTAATCCAAGGATAGACTGATCTAATATGTTTAAAAGAGATGTCAAAAAATCACCGTGTTCATATACAGTAAAGGATTACATACTATTGCGTATTTAATGAATTCCGTTCAACAGTACTAGGTGAATATGAATGGAGGGCCAATTGTTTTGTGATTTTTAAATCTACTTTTCGTTTGAACCTCACAATGTAATTACAACCAGTCTTATTAGTTTTACGCTTTATATATAAAAAGGGTAAGAAAGGTCGACGTGTCGGACCCATTTTCAGGAGTACAAACATAGAGACAGGATCACAACAATAGATACAGAAAATTAATGAAAAACGATATGGAGTATATACATATATATATATATATATATATATATATATATATATATATATATATATACACATTAACCCAGGGAGTGTAACGTGAAGTACTGTACGTTCACACAGGTGAGCAGTCGATGTTTAGGTTCCCTTCAGTGGCGAGGTGTAGAGCTAAACAGAGTGTAGTATAATAATACAAGTATGACTTGTTAAGCCTTCATTACGTCTATTGATTGGTGACGCGCGCTTCGCTATTGATCAGCTCAAGATTCGATCTGCATCGATGAGGCCCAATTCTGGAATCAAAAGCTCGTCGGACAATTGCTGTTGTAATGTCATTACACACACACACACATACACACACAGACACACACAGACACACACGCGCATATATACACATGTATATGTGCGGGGACATAGAAATAGTCGGGCTGGACACCAGATCGCGCGGTTAAACCACTGGGAGTGAATGACCCCTAGACTTTGTCAGGGCATTCTTCTAGGAGAAGGCATCTCAGGAAAGTGGGATAACTCCGATATAAAACCTGCGGCTCAGTAGTTACCGATGATGTTGATCTTTTCTTCTCTTCGGGTTATAGCTACTGTCGCTCAGAGAGAGGGATTGGCTCAGTGTACAGTATTTCCTCACTTTAAAAAATATCTCTACTCACAGGTACTGCACGATTGCATTAATTAATAATTATTAATAATTGTATATTGTGCAATGGCCATACTCGATAACAAGGGGACAGCCATCATATATATATATATATATATATTTATATATTGTTATACTTTGGGAGGGTCATGTTGCCAATAAGAAACACACACACCAGTTGCTTTCACTTCAATTTATTATATATTTATAAATTTACAAATTTACAAACTTATAAATTTCTGGTTGGTAGGTTTGTTCCACAACCAGATAGTTGTTTATATATAGTCATAGTCCTTTCGTCACACACTCTGTGACCTCTTCAGTGACTGGGGATTCCTTTCTTTGTTTCTGTGCCTTTCCTTTCTTCTATCCTACGCCATTTTATTTCTGTGTGTGTGTTGTGTGCTCAGTTTGCGCATGCGCCACATCCGGGTGTCTGTGTGTGTTTGTGTTCATTTATCTATTTGTTTATTTATTTATTTATTTATTGTTGGTTGGTTGTTTGTTCTATGTGTGTGTGTGTTTTCATTTTGTCCTGCGTGTGTTTTCATTTTGTCCTTAATTGTAAGTTGTTTGTTCTATGTGTGTGTGTGTTTTCATTTTGTCCTGTGTGTGTTTTCATTTTGTCCTTAATTGTAAGTTGTGATGTTGCTGTTCCACTCATATTTTCTATTTAATTTTGGTTTTAATTCTTTTATGCTTACTGCCTCTGTAATTTGCCTAAACATTGGGTCTTTTCTGTGTGTAGATTCTATTTTTATTTCTATGTTCTCTAATCTACCCCTGTGTTCTATCTTAGCATGTTGGTAGAGCACAGATGATTCTTTATTATCTTGGAGGTCTCGCCAGTGTTCATTTATTCGTTCCCCTATACTACGAGCTGTCTCACCTATGTACACTATATTTTTGTTTCTACATTGTCCTTCAGTACATTTTATGCTATACACTACATTTCTAGTTTTACAGTTAATATGGGGGCTTATTTTACAGGTTATACATTTCTTATCTATACATGAGGGTCTTTGGAACGGGTATGTCTTGCTAATAAGTGTTTTTACGGAGGTACCTGGTCTTTCTACTATCTTAATATTGAGATTATGTTTATTTAGGGCCCTTCTAAATTTGTAGGCTAGTTCGCCTCTAGGGGTTGTATTGATGAACATTACACTCTGGTATTTATTGCTATCATACCATGAGTTTATTTCATTGGCCTTGTTCCTAGTTCTTTCTATTCTATTCCAAAATTTGCTCCTATACAAGGGGCAGGTCCCATTTATGTCATTATTTACCATTTTTTCCCATTTAGTTCTGGCTCCTTTATACACTCTGATTCTATCTCTCTGATTGTAGCCAGAGAACTGCATACGGTGGATGCAGTGTTGTATGTGTCTCTCTAGTTCTTCGGGGTTGCACATGCGGGACACATTTCTCATCACCCGTACCAAATCCGCAATCAGTATGTTGATTTTGGTATGGTCCGGAATGGCCGAGTTTCGGTGGATCAGATGTTTGGAAGTCATGGGTTTGGCATAATGGGAATGGAGGATTTGTTTTTGGTTGTTAATGGTATCTAACCAGAGCTCTGTGTCTAGTACAGGTAATCGATGGCTGGGGTGTCTACTTGGGTAGTCTATAGTAACTCTAATGCTCTGGTGGATGGAGTTTGCTATTTGCTGGATGCTTTCCATTGTGTTTTTCTCTAGTTCCTGACTGTTCTTTAGTGGGGGTGTCTTAACTACGATGTTTATATCATCTACGTAGCGGGAGTACATTATCAGGGTTAAGCTGTCTTCTAATTGTTCTTTAAGTTTTTGTTTAAGTCTACTGTCCCACCATACCATGAATAAGTTAGCTATGTCGCCTGCAATGCTAACACCAATGGCTGCTCCTTCCTCTTGGGCATATGTTTTACCATTAAATTTGAACATATGTTCCATAAGGGTTAATTTTATGCTGGCCCCTACCGCATGTGCAATCATTTTCTTCAGTTCATCGTGGTTTTCGGGTGTCCGTATGGCTCTGGTCCACCCGTTCCATCTATCTGTGTGGGTTTTCTTGGCCATTGAGGTAATGGTAGGTGGTCTGCCTCTTGCTGGTCTTGTAGGGCACAGGTTGCTAAGGTCATAAGTGTCTAGGTAATTATTACTATGGGCAAGCTTAAGTAGAAGTCCCAGCTCACTGGTATCAATCCCACGGAACTCAACCTTGCTCTTGCTGATCATTTCTACGCATTTCTCCACAGCAAAATCCACGTCAATAGAGGGATACAGGAACACAACATCCATACTGCCTATTATGCAGTTTGTTAGTTCCCAGATCGGTTACCCGCGCCTATTTTGCTGAGGAGGTCCTCCGTGCTGTCACACACATCTGGGGACATCTCAATGATGGGGCGTATGATCAGGGACAGGAAGTAGGACAATCTGTAGTTACTAGCAATGTTAGCGCCACAGACTGGCCGTGTTGGTTGTCCCGCGACAGGGTCCCAGCCCGTTTTATGGTCTTTTCGAAGCCCATACAACGCCGGCACGTCATTGTTCCAGGCCTGGAAGTTGTTGGCAGTCCTTTTGTTGGGCTGCATTATATTCGTCCACATCACCATATGGGCATTGAGGGCTTTTTCTCTATCCTCATGCTCCTGTGGTGTTACCTCTCTTGTGTTAGTGATGTGGATTTGCATTGCCTGGATGTAGTTTGGCAGGCTGTCAACCGACATTCTGCCAGACTTGTCTGTTGGAAAACATGCTATCTCTCCATTACGCGAGCGCTGCATGAGCTTACGCAAGCCATTTGCAGATTTTTCTCCCAGTTGCTGGGCCTCTATTCTATTATGCTTCTTGCTATACTGTTCTATAATATTTCTAAGTTCGGATTTAGCTATACTAAATTGTGCTTCTGTTTGTTCATCGACCTGCGACGGCAACTGCGTGCGTTTGTTAAATGGCAAAGTCGTGGCGTGGACTCGTCGTAGGTCGAATGATTTATCGGAGGGGTTATACAACGGAGAGTTCCAGGCTGCTGCTTTATGTGTACTAGTGCTATTATTATTGTTAGTTGTTCTATTTCCACCAACAGCCTCATGATTGTTTCTATGTCTCTCAGCGAGAGCAAGGTTGAGTTCCGTGGGATTGATACCAGTGAGCTGGGACTTCTACTTAAGCTTGCCCATAGTAATAATTACCTAGACACTTATGACCTTAGCAACCTGTGCCCTACAAGACCAGCAAGAGGCAGACCACCTACCATTACCTCAATGGCCAAGAAAACCCACACAGATAGATGGAACGGGTGGACCAGAGCCATACGGACACCCGAAAACCACGATGAACTGAAGAAAATGATTGCACATGCGGTAGGGGCCAGCATAAAATTAACCCTTAAGGAACATATGTTCAAATTTAATGGTAAAACATATGCCCAAGAGGAAGGAGCAGCCATTGGTGTTAGCATTGCAGGCGACATAGCTAACTTATTCATGGTATGGTGGGACAGTAGACTTAAACAAAAACTTAAAGAACAATTAGAAGACAGCTTAACCCTGATAATGTACTCCCGCTACGTAGATGATATAAACATCGTAGTTAAGACACCCCCACTAAAGAACAGTCAGGAACTAGAGAAAAACACAATGGAAAGCATCCAGCAAATAGCAAACTCCATCCACCAGAGCATTAGAGTTACTATAGACTACCCAAGTAGACACCCCAACCATCGATTACCTGTACTAGACACAGAGCTCTGGTTAGATACCATTAACAACCAAAAACAAATCCTCCATTCCCATTATGCCAAACCCATGACTTCCAAACATCTGATCCACCGAAACTCGGCCATTTCGGACCATACCAAAATCAACATACTGATTGCGGATTTGGTACGGGTGATGAGAAATGTGTCCCGCATGTGCAACCCCGAAGAACTAGAGAGACACATACAACACTGCATCCACCGTATGCAGTTCTCTGGCTACAATCAGAGAGATAGAATCAGAGTGTATAAAGGAGCCAGAACTAAATGGGAAAAAATGGTAAATAATGACATAAATGGGACCTGCCCCTTGTATAGGAGCAAATTTTGGAATAGAATAGAAAGAACTAGGAACAAGGCCAATAAAATAAACTTATGGTATGATAGCAATAAATACCAGAGTGTAATGTTCATCAATACAACCCCTAGAGGCGAACTAGCCTACAAATTTAGAAGGGCCCTAAATAAACATAATCTCAATATTAAGATAGTAGAAAGACCAGGTACCTCCGTAAAAACACTTATTAGCAAGACATACCCGTTCCAAAGACCCTCATGTATAGATAAGAAATGTATAACCTGTAAAATAAGCCCCCATATTAACTGTAAAACTAGAAATGTAGTGTATAGCATAAAATGTACTGAAGGACAATGTAGAAACAAAAATATAGTGTACATAGGTGAGACAGCTCGTAGTATAGAGGAACGAATAAATGAACACTGGCGAGACCTCCAAGATAATAAAGAATCATCTGTGCTCTACCAACATGCTAAGATAGAACACAGGGGTAGATTAGAGAACATAGAAATAAAAATAGAATCCACACACAGAAAAGACTCAATGTTTAGGCAAATTACAGAGGCAGTAAGCATAAAAGAATTAAAACCAAAATTTAATAGAAAATATGAGTGGAACAGCAACATCACAACTTACAATTAAGGACAAAATGAAAACACACACACACATAGAACAAACAACTTACAATTAAGGACAAAATGAAAACACACACAGGACAAAATGAAAACACACACACACATAGAACAAACAACCAACCAACAATAAATAAATAAATAAATAAACAAATAGATAAATGAACACAAACACACACAGACACCCGGATGTGGCGCATGCGCAAACTGAGCACACAACACACACACAGAAACAAAATGGCGTAGGATAGAAGAAAGGAAAGGCACAGAAACAAAGAAAGGAATCCCCAGTCACTGAAGAGGTCACAGAGTGTGTGACGAAAGGACTATGACTATATATAAACAACTATCTGGTTGTGGAACCAACCAACCAACCAACCAGAAATTTATAAGTTTGTAAATTTGTAAATTTATAAATTTATAAATATATAATAAATTGAAGTGAAAGCAACCGGTGCGTGTGTTTCTTATTGGCAACATGACCCTCCCAAAGTATAACAATATCGGTTTCAACACACGATTTCAGATAAAGAATCTTGCTAAACAAATTCAGAAACGAAATATATATATATATATATATATATATATATATATATACATATGTATATATATATATATATATAGTTTTAATATAGGTGAGATTCTACAGGACTAGAACTGTTTCATTCTTTTGAAATCATCAGTAATCTGGGTATCAAAAAATAAATATGGTATTTATAGGTCTCTTCAGGTGGTAGGAGAGGGTAGGGAGTGGGATGGGTAGAGGTCATTGGTTGATAGAAAAAGGAATTCATTAAAAGTTAATTCTTTAAAGCTATAATTTATATTTAGAGTAACAAAGGCAGAAATAATACTATAAACAAGTTAAGAATGGGGTGCCACTCCTTATTTTTAAGTTTCTCTAAGCTAACAATGCCTATATTTCAGGTGTCTATAAGATCGTTGGAGGTCAGTCATCGTTGATGGATTTAAGGAAAAGGGAAATTCTTTAAAAGCTAATTCTGTAAGGTTCTACTTAGTGACAAAGGCCTAGAGAATTCTATAGACCAGTTCAAAATATTGAGTGCATATCATACCATTATCTTCAAATTTCTCTTAAACTATATTCCAAAACTCGATTTGTGTGTGTTTGTATGTGTGTGTATATGTGTGTATATGTATGTCTATGTGTATATATATATATGTTTGTGTGGGTGCGCGCGAGTGTGTGTGTGTTTGTGAATGTGTCTGTTGACTTTTGGAACATAGTTTAAGAGAAATTTGAAGATAATGGTATGATATGGACTCAATATTTTGAACTGGTCTATAGAATTCTCTAGGCCTTTGTCACTAAGTAGAACCTTACAGAATTAGCTTTTAACAAATTTCCCTTTTCTTTAAATACATCAACGATGACTGACCCCCAACGATCTTATAGACACCTGAAATATAGACATTGTTAGCTTAAGAGAAACTTAAAAATGACGAGTGGCACCCCATTCTGAACTTGTTTATAGAATTATTTCTGCCTTCGTTACTCTAAATATAAATTATAACTTTAAAGAATTAGCTTTTAATGAATTCCCTTTTCTATCAACGAATGACCGCTACCCATCCCACTCCTTACCCTCTCCTACCACCCGCAGAGACCTATAAATACCATATTTATTCTTTCATACCCAGATTACTGATGATTTCTAAAGAAAGAAACAGTTCTAGTCATGTAGAATCTCATCTATATTAAAACTTTTATACTCTGCTATGTATTGAGTACCTTACTTACTGTGGTTACCTCCGATTCAACCCGGAGTAACGTATATATATATATATATATGTGCGTGTGTGTGTGTGTACATACATACATACATATATATATATATATATATATATATATATATATATATATATATATAGATATTATAATAATAATAATAATAATATTTATACTTATATATACACTATATATAATTATAAACAGGACAGGTCAGTAATTCATTACCAGCTTATTTCATATATATATATGAGATGTGTATAAAGCATATACGATATTATTATGAGTATACATATGTGTATGTGTGTGTGTGTGTAAAAATGAATAAAATATATATCAAGAAAATATTTAGCCTAGTGTGCTTAGTACGAATACGCACATTGCGTTCTATAAACGGCACTAGTGCTACTCGGATTTAACGAAGCCCATTACAGTTAATTATATTTGACGTTTGTTGTGTTAATGCCTTTCCCGAAACTCGGATTTAACGAAGCCCATTACAGTTAATTATATTTGACGTTTGTTGTGTTAATGCCTTTCCCGAATCTTTGAATTCCTTCAGAATATTCCCAGTGGCAATTAGCGATTGGCGCCATGTAATCATTTCACAACACATTTCTTTCTTATTTTATTTATTTTTTTTTTGTTACAGAAATATCAACTCAACTAATTGAAGAAGTTGATATTACTCTTGAAAATAGAATGGATCTCATACATAATTATCAGCATTCTCCTAGAAATCTTAGGTTAAGTGCATATCCAAGATATCGATATATTAACCATATACTGGTATCTTTTCTAAATGATTCAAGAACTTAAATACTTGTTTAAAATCCTGCTAGTAGATTTTCTATACTTGTTGCTATATTAGAATATTCCGAAAAGATATACATTTAATTTTAGCTGCTGGCAGAATACTAATTGAATGAATTTCTTGTGAGATTAAATCCTTTTAATGAATAGTTATCGGCAGTCAGCAATATATTTCAAATCCCAAGATCATATTTACTTGTTGCCATTGGGTAGTCCCATGTTAAATAAGATCGATAATTGTCAGAACATAAAAATATCATCTGCAATAATCCTTATGTTTAACTGTATCTGAGACATTTGGGTCTTATATGGTTTTCTTATTTAACACGGTTTGGTTTGTTTCTTGTCAGAGATATAACTTAGTTCGTGCCATTCGAAATAAAAGCGAGAGGCACAATGTCTAGATCTAATTCCTGCATATTATATCAATCAATTATTACTCTATTCCTAAATACACTGTACGTTTATGTTTAAATATATACACATTTACAGATATAAACATCTGACATATATAATCACGTCGATTAGCTATGCTGACGCATGTTCATTCTTCTCAGGTCATGCTTGTCACTGCTTACTCCTATATTTAAAAAATGCATAAATATTAAATCCTTCCCATCTGCATTCGTTATTGTTTCTAAATCTGAAATGTATATGAATACAATACATTATGGAGACGACTGGTAGTGATACAATATATAATGTATTATTGAAGCCGTAATATTATGAAATCAAATATAAGATGTTGTAGGAAGTTGTGTAAAGATGTAGAGGAAGACGAATAGGCTAAAAACCAAAGGTCATAATTGTTTTATCGAGAATGAGTGCAGCAATGCCTACAATAAAAAAAAATGTCAATATACATACAAGAATTCTTGTATGATCTCATAATAAAATCATTTACGTCTTAGCAAGTGAGTCGTTTATATTAAAGAAATCAAATTTGTTAAGCTTAAGTAAATACTTATTCTATGTACTTTGATACCAGAAAAATGTGATCGGTGCACTTTATAGTTAACAGTATACATTTTTTCTGCTCACAATATATATTATTCAGAATTTTGACTACATCTCCGTGTAACACCGTGTATATTTGCCATCACGGACGAGGAAATTAAGCTTATTTATTTCTATATTAAGTATTCACTAATACTATGTGTACATAGCATAAATAGGCGTGTTTCTGTAAACCGGCATAATCTTAAACACTTCTATGTGATAATTCTAAGCAGAGGTCCTGTGGCAAGTAACATGACCAGTTGATCAAACTGAGCCAATGTAATATGTATATTGTTTTCACAGGATTAACATTAAAACAAAAATATCCAGTCCGGCCTTCTGCTGTTTAGCATGTATATGTATGTATGTATATATATATATATATATATATATATATATATATACACGCGCGCACACACACACATACAGAAATACATATATATATATATATACACGCGCGCACACACACATACATAAATACATATATATATATATATATATATATCGCACTTCCACTCACTCACTCTCTGTTTCTCCCCTTCTCACTTCCTCCCGTTCGCTAGGAGTGGGATTCCTTCTTTCTCACATCCCATTCACAGCGAAAGGTCTGTTTGCTGAGCGCTCATGAAATTCACCCAGATTATACTGATCGGATAACCATGTTGCTTGTTTTTCTTCCCATCTTCGGTTAGCTTTTCCTTCTTTGTTGTTTACTTGTCTCACTCGCTTTACGCGTTTCACTTGTCCCAATAGCTTATTTTAGTTATTGCTCGCATCAACCTGAGGTATATGATTTTTAATGCGATGAAATACCAATGATCGTTGGCAAATCACTGATGAGGGACTCATTTTATAATATGTAATCCATGTGCAACCATGCAGTATTCTTCTCTCCATGTTTTTCACACATATATATATATATATATATATATATATATATATATATATTATATATAGTAATAATAATAAATTTGAAGACTAAAATCCAAAGAGGGCTCGATAAGGATAAATATATATCAAATATATAAGAACCGTAGAGCAAATATTTATTAAAATAAACGATTAAACTTTAAGCAAAGAATCGATGCTTTCACCCTTAACGGGATCTTCTGAAACTAACAAGTTTCAGAAGATCCTGTTAAGGGTGAAAGCAGCGATTCTTTGCTTAAACTTTAATCTGTTATTTTAATAAATATATATATATATATATACACATATACACACAGACACACTCACATTTATGGGTGTGTGTGTGTGTGTGCATGCGCGCGTGTGTGTGTGCGTGTATGAGTGTTTATGTGTGTATGTATATGTGGGTGCACATTTATTTATGTCAGGATATTTGCGTATTGTGGACGCTCACATCGAGATGAATTTACGAACATAAACTTGTTCAATGAACTCTGTGACCTACTCATTGAATTTACATTTTACGTGGATGAGTATTCTTCCAACACTTTTGTTCGTCATGTAAGACTATGCTCAATTAGAGTGGAAATGTAATGCAGTTGCACCTTTCATATATAAACAAACTCTATTTGACAGATTTAGATGCAGTTACTGTGTATCCAATGCTAAATACATTCCTTGGATCGATCCAAGGCTCTGCTAAAAGAAAATTTACTGATCCCGTAATTACAGGATTATGAATGGAATTTCTGAACCAGAGACATGTCTATTCTGTCTTCTAATCCATTCACGAAGTTACACTGGCATGAACACAGCATTTTCATAGACCAATCATCAGGAAAATAGATGTTTCAATTGATGAAATCGAAGCTCTGACCTTATTTGATATACAATTCCCTTGTTAAATGGGGCCACTCTCTTTAAAAATACCATTGTTGTAAAGTATTAGAAATAATAAACAAAATATGATTTGACTTGATATAGAACCCCACGATGGTATTGTGTTATGTTTATAATAGGTTTACTATCTGGTGGTAGAGTAGGTTTGTTTATTGGTTTCAAATATTTTAAAACCAAGATTGGTAAAATTGTTCCGAGGCATGTCAAACTCAAGTGATTCAAAGACATTCCATCTCATCATCACAACAGCGACATTAAAAAAAAAAGCTGTTTCAGAGTTAGCGAGCTGTGCAATGATATTATGATTTGGATACAAATTTTAAAGCATGTGTCAAACGAAAAGGAAATGAAACATCATTGACATTGAGAGATATATGAACTACATTTGCAATCCATGTGTCATAGTGTTCTTAGCTGAGATGATTTATACCAAACCATAGGGAAAGTAATAATTTAATAGAATGGTACAGGACCAGTTCATGCCACTATAAACAAATTGAAATTATTCCAAGTGGTATATTGTGAAGAGAAAATAATTCGCCGTGTCTACTTGCATCTGAAAAATTGGTCGGGTGTAAAACGTTGTAGACATTTCAGTCTATTACTTTGTTAAATTCATGCCTCCTAAACCGTAGAAGTGTATTTGCAGTTCTTTATACACACCAATTAAGAAATATACAATTAAAGATTATCCAACTAGTTGTTATAGCCGACATTTTAACGACTAATGTAGTTAATAGGTGTACTCAATCCCACGCAACTCCACATATGGCACTAGATTTTATTGGCTTAAAACAACATGGCACCCGTTTCTTCTAGTTTTCCAATTGTATTTGCTTCTTTACCCATGCGATCTGTGAATTGATTTTTAGTTTCGTAAATGTGTTTGATAATTTAGATTGCCCATGTAATCTTCTCCCCTACTCAACATTCATGTACACAGACGTAACTTACTCCATTGTAATATGTTGATCTTTAAAGAAAGTGATGAATGCCGATAAAAGGATGATGAAAAACTAATGAGTTATAGTTGCCCTATGGATATTGTTTGATACTTACTGTACTATGTGTATATTATAGTAGATGCCATCGTCCATTATAATAATCTATTCTAGTTTTTCCTATATCAGCGCAAGAAATCAAACATCATCTAATCTTTCCAACTGCCATTCGTTCCTTATACCTAACTCAATGAAGGTAAATCCGAACTATTGTATTCGACATATGCTACTTCTTAATTGCGCTGAAAATGCTATTAATGTTAAACTGTATTTCAAAAATCTTCGTACAAATGTTAGACCTTAAATCAATCGTTATCGAAATATAAAATGCGAATTTTTCATCATAGTAATGCAGCAATAAAGGAAAAATATTGGAGAAGTACACAGTAACAATCCCACACTTAATCCCACCTCCACATACTACTTGCCTACGAGGGCATATCTCTTTCTATTATACAATATTCAAGTATGCATCTATTCGATAATACACATTCTGGCACTATTTGGAAATTTGAAAACGAAATGTAGTTCGATAAATGGAGAAATTACATAGTCATTTAAATAAGGATGATTCTTACCTACACCAAACAAGGAAAGCAGGAGATGCATATATCCATTGTATAATATCTAGGGGTGATATGTATTGAATTATATACACGCCATCTCGTCTTAGTACATCTGTTCGATTATGTCAAAACGAACAATTTTTCCCTTTCGTTTCCTTTCACTATATCACAAGCAATCTATTGACTATTATTAGTTTTCATGATTATTTATCTTTATTTATTCATGATTATTTATCTTTATCTCATTATGTGCTAACGTTGTATTGTTTGTGCACTCATATTCATGTTTCTTTTTTAGGCAGTACAAATATAACATATTTACAAATATGGCGTTTGCTTCTCGGTTGCGTATACTTGCATACAAACACAATTACATACATATGAATATCTATTTCTCTCTATCGCTCTGTATATATATATATATATATATATATATATATATATATATATATATGTGTGTGTGTGTGCGTATGTGTATGTGTTTACGTGTGTTTACGTGTGTTATGAGTACGCGTGAGTTTATTTTTGCATTGTTACTTTCGAATATATATCATATGTGTATATTGATCTGAAACTATTTGAAGTATTGTATTCACTACTCATATACATTTTATATGAATATCTCTTAATACATGGAATGTTAGAAATTCATTAGTCCGACCGTGCATGGATGTAGCTTATAATGTATTTTGGCGCATCTGAATGAATATATATATAAGAGTGATGTTATCCTGTATATATGCAAGTGTGAATAGGTGCAATATACATGTAGTACTTAAACATGTTAGGGATTCTTTTTGCAAGTCATGTTGTTTGTTTTTTGTGGAGGTTTCCATCTAGGTTCATATTTAAAGTATATATATGTATGTATATATATACTTTATATATATATATATATATATATATATATATATATATATGCGTTAACCTAATATGTCCCTTCCATATACTGTACCGATTGTGTTGTTGCTTGTTTATCTTTCACACACACACACACACACACACACACACACACACACACACACACACACACACACACACACACACACATATATAATATATATATATATATATATATATATATATATATATAAGTGTGTTTCTGTGTGTGTCTGTGTTTGTGTGTGTATGTGTGCGCGTGTATATATATAAATGTGAAATTTATGAAAGTGTGTGCGTACGTATATCTATCTATCTATCTATATATATATATATATATATATATATATATATATATATGAAATATATGAAAGGGTGTGCGCATTTATATATATATATATATAAATATATATATATATATATATATATACATATATATATATGAAACTATAGATAGAGGGAGAGGTAGAGATATGCATGCATGTTAGTGTGTGCGCACGTATACACATATCATTTTGACAGACACAGGTATATTCTTAATGCTGGAGAAAACCAAAATCCCTTATGCGGGAACACATTCTTGCTCATTTATGCTTGTGCGTAAGTGCCTACGTGTGTGTGGAGGGAGGCATCAATATGTTGGGCATATAATGTCCTTCTGTTCCCGAACTGTATGGCAAAAAAGCGAACGTCTCAACAATGGCTGCTTACTCTATATAAAGAAAAATATTACGTAGAGAGGCTTTCAATTCATAGGCCAGAGATGGGACAACTGATGCAATGAAAAATAGATTTCGGCAATATGCTATTTCTTGCCCATACCATTCGGTTACATCTATCTCTATTGGACGTAAACATATATGTAATTATATTAACAAGAAGAAAATATTCAGCAATAGAGTCATGAAACTTTCTTCTAATTGCCTTATCAGTTGTCAATATGAAGCAGGGAAGAAGACACTTTAAGAAACAAGCATATGGGACATATTTTTTTTTTTGCACCTTAGTTTGATTGGTGACATCTAAGTTAAGCCAAATACAGACATATCACACCAAATTTCAACATATGTTGACACAGAACTAGCAGCTGTTAAGAATTGTCATCACATGTATTCCCATTCCCCGCAGAGTGATAATCACTACGGATTTTCTGTAGCCAGAAGGTGTTTTACGATTCAGTAGTGATGAGTCATTGCGATGGCTTCAACAAAAAAACTGTAGTTCTGTTTAATGAAGTCCCTTATGTAGTGTAGTCCAGGAAATAGAGACCCTCGGGACTATCATGACTCAGTATGGACTCACATATAGGTATAATCATAACTCAATGTCCCACAACACAGAATAATGAAAAAACAATGCTCTTGATTTTGAAACCGAAAACGATGTTCTTGGGTCTGACATTGGGACATACATGCGTGTTGATTCTCTTCAGTTATTATTTCCCGTATTATATGTTTAATATCAGAGAACAGCTATTGCAATGTGTATTTATTAGAAATTCATCTCCCACCTGTATACCATGTTTCCGTTTTAAATAGGTACGATATGCACATTAATATGTGTAGGCGCTGGGTTTCAGAAACACTGCAATTTAAAAGATGAATAAGGAAACGTATGTCGGTGGATATTGGAACATGGATTCTACAGCCGAGTTATTTTACGTGAGGAGACATCTTGGTAGAAAACATGGAATGAACAGTTTACAGAAGGTGTAAAATTATCAGCTACCATTTTCTTCGTGTTGATAAATTATACATATTGGTAAACCACGTCTTTGAGACCAGCAGGATATAAACATTGAACAAATATATATATATAGAACAGATTAGTAAGACGAGTTTACGGTAAATTTAAAAAAAATAATCATCTTTATGTCATGCATTGAAAACTTCCACTTTCGCATTCTCTAACGTGTCTACTGGTCTCATTCACCATCATTTGAGAATTATTCATCTAGTGTAAGTATATTGTATATAAATTCCTTTTTTCATAATTACGTACGTTTTTATGAGTAGAACTAGTCCAGGCAACTTCAGATTTTCATGACAAAACTCCTGCAGAATGAAATGGAAACGAATAAAAGATGACTGTATTAATGTAATGATGATTCTTAACAATTGTACTTGGAAATATCTCCTTAGAGAGAGTCGTTTATAGCAGTTTTCGATACATAATGGGATATTGGTTTTATGAACTTATATCAACAATTTCAACACCCAAATTCAGTGCAAACATAATTCAGCACCGAAACGTAGTGCAAGTAACTCTCTAATTATATTTTTCTTTAATTTAGCATGGTTAATCTCATGTTTAAGGATTAGAGATACGATAAGAGTTGTGAAACTGAAATATTTGTTTATTGTATATATTTAAATATTCGGTATACGTTTCAATTTTGTTGCAAAGAACACATTGTGGTTTATTTAGCTCTTGTATTTCTCAACAAATGTGTACTATGTAATTAATTTTCTTTTTAAATTATATTATGTATTTTGTAAAGTTAAATAGCTGCTCGCAAATAAATCCAAAATATTCGCTATGAATACCAGCGAGTAATATCTTGTCTAATATAATAAAAGCACTTTATCGGCTTTTGTAATTTGCTCATTCCGACAGTCAATTGGAATCGATTTAATGGAAGTTACCCATTCCATGAAAGTGCTGGCCTTGTGCCTTATGTAGAAATAATCAATTGTAACTTGTACATAGTATTTTTTTATCCTGTGGCTAATAACTGCGTGGTATTTTATATCAGGATTTGTTGCTCATCCTAAAACTACTAAGAAAATCTAAAGGATACACTGTTATTAAATCGTTAATGGCTTTGATTCTTTGTTTAATCAATTGAAGTAGTCTTTAATAATAAAAACATGATTCTGGCCTTGTTAAATCTTGACGCATTTATAACATTATAACAAAAATCGGATGAATTTACTTGATTAATCTCTCTAAAAATTATTCTGGACTTATGCCAAATGGGAAATAATTTTTTTCAGCAAATTTGAGTAATTGTTGTATTTTATTTTTATCGTTTTTCATAGTATTGAAAGTAATCTAAACTATAATAATCTATGTAATAAACCAACGCTACTTCCAGTATGTTGTGAATATGTGTAAGCTCAGAAGTGATTATGATTTTTCTGTATCTATTTTACTAATATATAATATATGTAATATCATAATAAATATTTCAAATGTTAATGGATTGAATTTGTTGTGTATTTCCAGATTTCAATATTTGGATGTTCCAATTCGTGTCTGTTGTTTAGTCAATTATCACATCTATTCAAACGATTTATCATGAAAGACGTCCCTGATATCCACATCTTATTTGTTATTCATAAGTTTAATTAACGCTAGTGATTCCAGTGAATACAGACTTATTAATATTATAATTACGTTCATTTAGGGTGGTGGATTGGCAGTATCAGTAGGGAGTCGGACGCCATGCTTTCCAGCATAGTTACGTCCCTTTACGATCTGAGTTCAATCCCGCCGAGGTTGACTTTGCCTTTCATCCTTACGGGGTCGATAAAATAAAGTACCAGTAATGCACTGGGTAATTGCTGGCCTTGTGCCTAAAGTAGAAACAATTATAATTACGTTCATCTATGATGCGTCCAGAATTGTGCATAAGTTGATCGTAACATTTTACTGATGTCAATTCCAGCAATAAACATTAACGTTAATATAAAGTAGAAGCAAGAATTTATCACCAATGATATGAAATGAAATATAGGAATCTTCGCGAATATGTTACACAGTAAGAAGACCGAATATATAAGGGAAATCGTGTCAGTACAATGAGCAGAATAGCTAAGTATTAAAACATCTGATTTGTTGAACAGGAAATTTATCCAAAATAACACAACCCAGCAATGAACTTTGAACACTATTACAATAATTTAGGGCGGTGGATTCGCAGTATTGGTAGAGGGTAGGACGCCATGCTTTGACGTATAGAGTTACAGCCGTTGCGTTTCTGAGTTCAAATCCAAGCAAGGTTAACTTTGATTTTCATCCTTACGGGGTAGATAAAATAAAGTACCAGTGATGCACTGGGTAATTGCTGGCATTGTGCCTAACGTAGAAACAACTATTACAATAACTAAATTATGCATTGACTACTAAAATATGTGTTATTTTGGATAGATTTCTTGTTCTACAAATCAGATTTTTTAACACTTAGCTATTCTGCTGATTGTACTTACATGATGTTTCTTATATAATCGGTCTTGTTTCTGCGTAACATATACACGAATTTTGATATATTTTATGTCATATCATTGGTGATAATTTCTTGCTTCTACTTTATTGTAACGTTAACGTTTTGAATTGGGATTGCATTAACCGTTGTATTACTTTGAATTTTCCTACGGCATTTCTTTTCAGATTCTCCATTTCTAAAATCAGCACTTACCTACATATATCAATAAATGAATGCAAAATGAAAAGAAAAAGAAACTTGAGTGGAATTAAATAAACGAAACGATACGAGTAGATTTTATCCTTAATATTCCGCATGCTCTTATCTAAATATGATTATATAAGTATTCAACATGAACAAAATAGTCATCATCAGATAAAGAGAAGTTGTAGCTGGGATTAGTATACACAATGAAATATGGAAGTGACACAAATAATAAGAAGCACCATGTATATACACATACATACACACGCCCATACACACACACATACATACATACATACATACATACACACACACACACGCACACACACACACACACACACACACACACACACACACACACACACACACACACACACACACACACACACACACACACACACACACACACACATATATATATATATATGAATGAAAAATGGCGTGCTGCGTTGTTGCGAATATGAACATATGAATAAAAATAGAACGAGAAAAGTCCGTCATCAGTAGTCTGCTGATTATCATTGGTATTTCTTCGCATTAAAGAGTAGATAACTAAAATCAGTGGGAGGGATCACTAAATTAAGTGATCGGGGCAAAGGAAAGTGAACAAACAACATGCAAGTACCACAACATAAAGAGAGGAAAAGAGACACAAATCAATGAATCTTGTGGACAAATCAAATAACGAGAAGAAAATAGACACGTCCGAGCCACGAAAAAAGTAAGAGAGGAAAGAATTAACGCAGATCAGACGGGAGGAAGTGAGAGAGGAGGTGTAGCAGAGAGTGAGTGAGTGAAAGTGTGAGGAAGGGGCCAGCTGAGAGTGTGTGACAAGCAGCGGGGATGGAGGAAAGTAAGAGGTAAGGGGGAAAGAGAAAGAGGAAAGCAGTAAGGTAACAGAAAAATACGAACCACAGCGAAGGGAAAATATATGTGAATATATATATATATATAATACAGGTTGACGGACCCAGCATATTTAACAATGCCAGTACCGGGTGTATCTCAGCGCACACAATGGACAATGTGAGATACATTACCAGAGTATACACATAGTTATTTGCCTCAACACAACACACGTAAAACGGGTGCATATAAGGTTCCCGGACTCGAGTTTCTGCTGCATTAATGCAGCAGTAAGGTGCACTGCACCATCCGTCTGCATATATTATGCAACAATGCACAATCGG
>OZ024740.1:333869366-333884366 GCA_964016885.1 Eledone cirrhosa | reverse complement strand
ATTACACCTACTTTAAAATGTGTAGTAACATTTATATTTGAGATGGGTTCTTATGATAAAATAGGCAGGGTGAAGCTAAACACACATCAGTAGTTGTCACCTACCTGCAAGTAAATTCACATTTTCCTTTCTTTAAATTTTAGATGTACCCGAGGATTCATATATAAGTCCTCAAAATGAAACCTTCCTCATGAAATGTCGCTTGTTATTGAAGATTTCTGAGAACGAATTTGATACACGCATTTTGTTATTACCAAAATATTCCCGAAGTGGTACTGGGGTTAAGTAGAATATTTTCCTGATTAGAATTTATGTAATGTGTGTCATTAGCTTCGTAGAATTATGGACAAATATATCATTGTGATAAGCTTTCAGGGGTTCTTGGATTGGGCTAAGGAAGAAGATAAGGACAATGGCGATGAGGGGAGTGGGCAAGAGAAAAGATAGTGAATTTTTTGAGGAAGGAAATAATTCTTTCTACTATTGGCACAAGGCCAGCAATTACCCAGTACATTACTGGTACTTTATTTTATCGACCCCGTAAGGATGAAAGGCAAAGTTAACCTCGGCGAGATTTGAACACAGAATGACAAGGGCCGTAACTCTATTCATCAAAGCATGGTGTCCGACCCTCTCCCGATACTGCCAATCCAGGAAATAATGTGCCTGCGGTAGGAGTGGGTTATTGTTTGGAGTGGTTTAACAGAAGAACTAATATAATGTTCAGAAGGTATAAAAGGCGGAGCAGGCGAGGGGTAGACACAGACGCAAACACATATCTTAGAAGATAAAGTGTCATTTTAACGAAATATTAAAATCAGTTATATAAAACTAAAACAATAAATAGCTAATGCAATTAGTGAGTAAGAGAATGAATAGGATAAAATATAACGAAATTTAAGGTAATTAGAAATAGATTATTAAGTGAATAATATGGAAGAGGGACTTTTAGTAAAATGTGTATATTATATACTACACACTTAGATACACATATACGCAGAAACTTATACATCGATGCATGCATATATGAACTTTGTATTTCCTCATTCTATATGTATATTTATGTATGTATATATATATATATATATATATATATATATATATATATATATATATATATATATATATATATATATATATATATATATAGAGAGAGAGAGAGAGAGAGAGAGAGAGAGAGAGAGAGAGAGAGAGAGAGAGAGAGAGAGAGAGAGAGAGGTATGAAGTAAAAAAACAAAAACAATAACACACCTGAATAACAACACAAACCCAGTACGAACAGTGTGGTATTAGATTCATGCTTGAAAGTGGGGAGTGGGACGCACATATATATATATAGAGAGAGATATATGTATGTATCTGTGTGTATATATTATATATATATATATATATATATATATATATATATATATATATATATATATATATATATATTACATCTGATATATATCTTAATTATATATATATCTCAATTATACACTTTTTTGTTATTGATATTGCGAGAACTATCCCCCATGATTCGAACTAGCAATCCCAAAATTTAGAATAACATACTGAATCCACAATTTCACTTAATACCAGCTACCAATAAACCATAAATCTATATACACTCCCTCCATCAATCTCACTAAGTTGATACAACAGGGGAAAATACCTAATACAAGCGCTTATCTGTAAAACTTTAAATCAATCTTCGTTTTATTGTTGGTAGAGTGTCAGATCCACAACTCACTTGTATCTAAATCTCTCATAATTGCACTTAAAGTGTAGATTCCAAAACATGACTCTAAGTACATTTTATTATTTATCCCTTCATCTAACTCATCCCTTAACTACTACCTCTAATGTACCCTATAGTAGATTTCGCATGTCACTTAATACATCTGTATCATATCTGTTTGTTTACGATGCTTGTTTTATCACCATTACTTACTTGTATTGATGCTATTGTTTTAATTATTCACTATCAAGTTAGTTTGTTACTGATGTTATTGTTCTGGTCTAACACCACTCTCCTATAAAAGCCATGCCTTGCGTATCATCCTCATATCCACGTTCTCTGATGTATTGACTGGTTGTAAACAAAGTATTGGAGATCGATTGTCGCAACACCAAGTGATTAGCGAGCTCTAGACCGTCCAGATCAACGAAACAATTGTGTGTGTATATGTATATATTTCGCCGGTGGCTTTGTATCAGTTGGGTGAAGTGACTGTTTCTTCGGATGCGCGTTCATGCGGTTGTTCTTCCTGTTCCGTATAACCATGACCAGTACGAGCAGAAAGTCCGCTAAGGTGAAACAATTGTTCTCGGTATGGTGAACTAACTGTTGCGTTACTACTTCTATATATGTATATATGAATTTGTCTTGCAAGTTTTTTGATGTGAAATCGTGTGTCGAAACAAATATTATTATACTTGATGAGGGTCATATTGTTGTAATAATATTATGTTCGTGTATGCTACCCCTGGGGGGAAATTAGTTAACCAGTGTAGGCCCTGAGAAAGACCCACTTAAATATTAAAGTGGTAGAAAAGCCAAGAACTACCATAAAATCCCCGATCAGCAAAACAGAAAACCCACTACAATAATAAGAAATGTGTTATTTGTAAAATTAACCCCCAGATAAACTTTAAAACTAGAAATGTAGTATGTAGGATGTACAGAAACATGACAACGACATACATAGGTGAGACGGCGCGAAGCATAGAAGAAAGAATAGACCAACACTGCGGTGAACTAAGAGGACAAACAAATAAAACGGTTTAATACTATACGAACATGACAGGCAAAGACATGACGGTAATAGAGACAACATAAAAATTAAAATAATATCTAAATATAGATATGACTCAACAGGTAGGCAAGTCAGAGAAGCTACTGAGATAGTGCTTAGAAGACCAAAGTTAAACAGAAAAAATGAATGGGATAACAACAACAACCATACCCAATCAAATAATACAGACTTAAGGAAATATAAATAACTAAATAAATATATAAATATATCCACGAGTACAATAACAACAAGCACAGATAGTACACAAAGATAGAATACAAAAACCAAAACACATACACTCAAACGCGAACACACACAAACACAAACGCACGCGCAGAGACGGAGACAAGAATAAATAAATAAATAATATAAAATTGGCGTAGGCATTATAATACACTAGGAGGGAACATAAAAAAGAGTACCACTGATGATGTTGCAGATGTGCAACGAAAGAAATTTGATATATATATATTTATATCTATATTTTTAACCGTTGGTGAAACAATGATAAACGTTGATTGACTAATGAATTAACTATGGAGATAAAAAAGATACAGAAGCAAAAACCAACGAAAGAGTTATATATATATATATATATATATATATCGTTTCTGAATTTGTTTAGCAAGATTCTTTATCTGAAAACGTGTGTTGAAACCGATATTGTTATACTTTGGGAGGGTCATATTGCCAATAAGAAACACACGCAACAGTAGCTTTCACTTCAATTTATTATAATAAATTCATAAATTTAGGAATTTATAAATTTCCGGTTGGTTGGTTGGTTGGTTCCACAACCAGATGATTGTTTATATATTGTCAATGTTCTTTCGTCACACATTATGTGACCTCTTCAGTGACTGGGGATTCTTTCCTTTGGTTTTTTGCCTCTCCTTTGTTCTGTCCTACGCCATCTTGTTTTTGTGTGTGTGTTGTGTGCTTATTTTGCGCATGTGTTACATCTGGGTGTCTGTGTGTGTTTATATTCGTTTATTTATTTGTTTATTTACATGTTACTGGTTGGTTGTTTGTTCTATGTGCGCGTGTGTTTTCATTTTGTCCTTAATTGTAAGTTGTGATGTTGCTGTTCCACTCATGTTTTCTATTTAATTTTGGTTGGAGTTCATTTATGTTTATTGCCTCTGTGATTTGTCTAAACATTGCGTCTTTACATGTTTAGACAAATCACAGAGGCAATAAACATAAATGAACTCCAACCAAAATTAAATAGAAAACATGAGTTTAACAGCAACATCACAACTTACAATTAAGGACAAAATGAAAACACACACGCACATAGAACAAACAACCAACCAGTAACATGTAAATAACAAATAAATAAACGAATATAAACACACACAGACACCCGGATGTAACACATGCGCAAACTAAGCACACAACACACACACAAAAACAAGATGGCGTAGGACAGAACAAAGGAGAGGCTCAAAAACAAAGAAAAGAATCCCCAGTCACTGAAGTGGTCACATAATGTGTGACGAAAGAACTTTGACAATATATAAACAATTATCTGGTTGTGGAACCAACCAGCGAACCTAAAATTTATAAATTCCTAAATTTATAAATTTATTATAATAAATTGAAGTGAAAGCAACTGGTGCGTGTATTTCTTATTGGCAACATGACCCTCCCAAAGTATAACAATATATATATATATATATATATATAACTACAAAAAATTAACTCTAATTTGTCAATACTCAACAACAAACTAAACTCTACAAGTGAAGAAATAATCCCCAAATACACATCCTATGAAATCAACGACAATATCAATAACTTATGTGAAACAATAACAACACAAACTCTATTCAAACGAATGAAAATACACATGACACTAATACTTACCAAATAAAAACAAATTAATGCCACAAAGGTACACATTTCTTAAAAACAGGAAATTCTCTTTTTGGAAGATGTTACAAAACAATAACAAAGCGGAGATCTATGAAAAATGGATTAACTCATCCCCAATAATCAACCCCCGCTAATTACAAATTAAATCCATCCCAAACGAACCAGAGACACAAAGACACCACAGGGGGTGAATAGCACTTGATAACATAAAAACCGAAATTGAACTCCTTAAATTGAGAGCCCAAGCAAATGGAAATAGGATGAAATCAATCGAAGATGAGATTAATCTAGCAATTATCAATATAACCAAAGACACCACCCTAGAAAATATTTCAAAATTATGGTTAGAGGACTGTAATAAGGAAGAATTAAAATTCCTTCAACGCTGGGAAATAAACGAAACCTGGTTCTCTAACTATGAAACACTTTTCCAAAAAGAACACTCATCCAAGAACCATAATAACATGAAAATTCAATCAACACCCAAACAACACACAACAACCAACAACAACAACAAAAACAATACCTCCCCACATACCAACATAAGAAGGTATCACCTCGCCCCTACCTCCTACATCCTCCACACAACTACCACACGGATTCCCAAGCAACAAATATAGTAATAGAGAAACATCAGCTACAAGATAGACACCACAACTTCTCTCCTACCAGGAGAAACCCCCCCCCCCCCCATACACACACACACTTACAGCCCCCTAACATCCCCACACAACAAATCTACAACCATCATTACTTCCAACATAGAACCCCAAATACACAACTACCACACATGTCACACAGGGCCTCACAGCCACACACCAGCTATAAGGAAATCCTAATCTACCCTCCCCCACTAACCACACCCTACTACAATAACACCAGCAGGGGACAATAAAACCACACGAGACACACTAACCTCTACAACCACCATAGCTACACACCATATAACAGCAACAACAGGACACAATATGAACACACAAGACAACCCTACTACAACTACCACCAAGTCTACACACCCTACACAACAGCAGTGCTCAACACAACCACACGATACAACCCAACTTCAACAACCACCACAAATTCACACCCTATAAACACGTCCATCAAATCTACACACCCTACAACAACATCAGCAGGACTCAATACAACCACATGATACAACCTAAACTCAACAACCACCACAGCTACACACCATCTTACAACAGCAGGAGCCAATACAACTATAAGACACATCCAAACTTCAACAGCCATCACAACTTCCATAATCATTTTTTAGACACAGCACACAGACACAGGATTACAAGATAACACAAAACACACAGGGGACACCAAATGCAATAAAAATTGTCAATTTAACCTCTAAAGAATTAACAACAGACCAAATCAACATACTCTCCAAAGGTCTAACATTTACACCAACTCCCCAACAACCAAACTACCCCGAAATGAAGGAAGATATTGCAGAATTATGTAGAAAGCTTAGACTCAGCGAACAACAATATGACAAATACAATGAGGATGACTCAATAGCCAGAAATAGAAGCAACTACACCCCACCAAAATGCAAGAATAAATTCCTCGATCAATTCTGCGAACACATTACTAATTACCCATACCACCACCTACACAGACATAAACAAAAAGCAAACCTAAGCAAAAAAGAATGGAATGGTCCTAACAGTCTAAAAAACGACAAAACCCTAACAATCAAGAGTCAGATATAGGGAGTGCAGTAGTCCTTATGGAGACAGAATATTACACAACTCTAGTACTCTCAACTCTAGAAAACCAAACATATTATGAAAAGGCCCAACACTACATACAAGGGAAAATAATGAGAAACCTAAAATCCCTAACAGCCCTTTACAAAGCCTTACAGACAAGGAATACAACTACAACACCAATTTCAAAAGCAGAACCAGCCTCTTCTACGGTATCCCCAAGACACACAAAAGTGAAGTAATAGACAGGACCTGCAAGCAAGCCACAGACGTTTACATCAATATAGCCCCTCCTGATGACCTTAAATTAAGACCCATAATAGCAGATACCACATGTGAAACCCACCGCCTAAGCAACTTCCTAGATATTCTGCTTAAACCTTTCCTAAAACATATAAAAAGCTTCATAAGGGACGACCTTGACATGCTCAACCACTTCCCAACAACACTCAATAACGAACATACCCTACTAGTAAACTTTGATGTCATCAATTTATATTCCAATATACCACACAACCTAGGTATAGAGGCAATACAATACTGGATGGAAAATTTCCCTAATGAACTTCCACAGCGCATTCCTAAAGGAATTGTGTTGGAGGGACTAAAATTCATCTTGGAAAACAATTTCTTTGAATTCAAATGCCAAATACTGCAGACATAAATCTGGGACTGCCATGGGCACGAAAGTGGCACCCTCATACGCCAACCTTGTTATGGGATATTTGGAAACCATTCTCTACCGCAAAGTTCTAGACAAATACGGCAACCACTTCTACCAACACATAGGAAAGAACTGGAAGAGATATCTGGACGACTGCTTCATCGTCTGGCATGACAGTATAGATAGACTGTTTGAGTTCAAAACCCTTCTGAATGGAATCAACATTAACTTACAATTCACAATGGATTACAGCCATGAACAACTCCCTTTCTTCGACGACATCCTCATCAAGAAAACAAGCAACAAAATAAAAACAGACATATACTACAAACCCACAGACCCCAAACAATACCTTCCATTCAACTCGTGCCACCCTAGACACACCAAAATGGCAATTTCTTATAACCTAGCCAGAAGGATCTGCACAATAGTTTCAGATAAATACACATGCTACACACGACTAGAAGAATTAAAAAACACACTAATCACCAATGGATTCCATCGTGCCCTATAACTATACATCCAGGAAATCAGACTCCTCAAACACAGGAATGAACCGCAACAAAACTCTACCATACATCTCCACACACAACCCCCTCAACGACACCATCCTCCAGAACATTCCTTTACTAATAAGAGACCCAAGAATGAACAATATCGTCCAAACAAACAACCTCATAAAGAGCAAAAGAGAACCCAAATCCATAAAAACATCCTCACACAAGTCAAAATCCAACAAACCCTCACAATGAACCCTACAGTAACAAAATGCGGAAGGCCCAACTGTGGCATATGCATAAATCTAATAAAAGGTTCAACATTCCATTTCAAACAAGGACAACGTTTCACAATTAAACACAACTTTACATGTGCATCTGAAAACCTTATGTATGTTTTGACCTGCTCAGGTTGTCAAGAGCACTACATAGGACAGACAAAAAACATCCTCCATATGACCATCCATAAATCACAAATTAAAATACAGGAATACAGAAAGATTGCATTTAGTGAACATATCGCCAATTGTGCTCTCAACCAACATCCAAATATTAAAATTTTCCCCATTTACAAATTCATAGACAACGCTACTTTCATCCAACGTACCAATACGGAAACACATCTCATTAATAAATTTCAACTCCTACTTAATGCTTTAAAATGCTTTAAAAATCGGACCAATCTAAAACTGCAACAAACAATCAAACATTTACAAGAGTTACCTCCCTCACACCCTACCTAATCCTTTTTCTGAAATAAATTAAATATCACCCAGCAAGAATTGCTTCCCCCTGCATATTAACTCTGTAAAAAGGGAAATCATATCAAACCTAAGTCCACCATTTGCCTCCATCACCGAATTATGGATCAACTAAGCACTCTTGCTGTATTAACACATTTTGATCTGTTAATTTCAATGACTTTGCTTGTAAATAACATTATTTTTTCTTCCACATTGAATTTTACGTTCCACATTATGCACTCTTTTTTTCCTTTATCTTTTTCTTTTCACTTCATAAAAGTTGTTGCACCTTATACATTTCACTATCATATGATAATGCATAAAAATGCTGAAACCGGTAATAGACAATAATTAAATATATAAATAGATAAATAAATGGCATTGTTAAATAATAAATAAATCAACTAATACCTTAACACTTCACACAAATTAAAACATTTCGTTTTAATCATGTTCTAACCCAGAAAAAAAGAGTGAGAGGAACTAAAAAGGAAAAAAAAAATTGTTCTTCCTAATAATCGTCTCTTTCTCCCTGTTTTCATATATATATATATATATATATATATATATATATATATATATATATATATATATATATATATATATATATAAATATATATATATATATGTATATATATATATATATGTATATATATATATATATATATATATATATATATATATATATATAAATATATATATATATATGTATATATATATATATATGTATATATATATATATATATATATATATATATATATATATATATATAAATATATATATATATATGTATATATATATATATATGTATATATATATATATATATATATATATATATATATATATATATATATAAATATATATATATATATATGTATATATATATATATATATATATATATATATATATATATATATATATATATATATATAAATATATATATATATATATATATATAAATATATATATATATATATATATATATATAAATATATATATATATATATATATAAATATATATATATATATATATATATATATATATATATATAAATATATATATATATATATATATATATATATATATATATAAATATATATATATATATATAAATATATATATATATATATAAATATATATATATATATATAAATATATATATATAAATATATATATATATATAAATATATATATATATATATATATATATACATAAATATATATATAAATATATATATATATATATATATATACATAAATATATATATATATATATATATATATATATATATACATAAATATATATATATATATATATATATATATATATATATATATACATAAATATATATATATATATATATATATATATATATATATATATATACATAAATATATATATATATATATATATACATAAATATATATATATATATATATATATACATAAATATATATATATATATATATATATATAAATATATATATACATAAATATATATATATATATATATATACATAAATATATATATATATATATATATATATATATACATAAATATATATATACATAAATATATATATATATACATAAATATATATATATATATATATATATACATAAATATATATATATATACATAAATATATATATATATACATAAATATATATATATATATATATATATATACATAAATATATATATATATACATAAATATATATATATATATATATATATATATATATATATATATATATATACATAAATATATATATATATACATAAATATATATATATATATATATATATATACATAAATATATATATATATATATATATATATACATAAATATATATATATATACATAAATATATATATATATATATATATATATATATATATATACATAAATATATATATATATATATATATATATATACATAAATATATATATATATATATTAATATATATATATATATATTTATATATATATTTATATATATATATATATTTATATATATATTAATATATATATATATATATTTATATATATATTAATATATATATATATATATTTATATATATATTAATATATATATATATATTAATACATATATACGTATATACCTTTACAAGTGCCACACCAATGCCGAGAGCATAAAGGGTAAAATATAAAATAGGTAGAGTTGTGAGTACCTACAGACATTCTCACATCGAAATGGGAGATGAATAGATGGAGGGATATTTTAAGGAGTTCTAAAAGGAGTTTATATAGAGAATTGCATATATAAACATATAAATTCGTAAGTAAATGAAAGAAATATGATGAAATAAAACTAAATAAAATAAAAAAAATAAATACATCAGTAGATGGACAAATAATTCGGTAAATTATGTATGTTATGTGCACACAGTATACACACGTGTGCATAGTGGCATATGCACCCCCACTTATACATACATAAGTACATGTCAATATATATATATATATATATATATATATATATATAATAAAATGAGTCCCTCATCAGTGATTTGCCGACGATCATAGATATTTCATTGCATTAAAAATCATATACCTAATATACCTGCGATTCTGTTTTTTTTCTCTCTCTCTCTCTTACTGCTCCCTCGTTCTCTCTTTTTCTCCTACTTTCTCACTCACTGTTTCTCCCCTTCTCACTTCACCCCGTTCGCGACGAAAACATTTTCTCTCTTTCTCACATTTGGATTCATCCCGAAAGGTCTTTTTTCTAAGCGCTCATATATTCACCTAGCTTATGCTAACAGAATAACTATGTAGCTTGTTCCCTTCCTCTCTACGGTTAGCTCTCCTCTTTGTTGTTATCTTGTCTCACTCGCTTTACGCGTTATAATTGTCCTAATAACTTAATTTAGTTATTATTGCACCGACGTGAGGTATATGATTTTTAATGCAATGAAATATCTATGATCGTCGGCAAATCACTGATGAGGGACTCATTTTATTACATGTTATCCATGTGCCACCTGCAGTATTCTTCTCCCCATATTTTCACATATATTTACCTACACTGCGATTCTGTTTTTTTCTCTCTCTCTCTCTTACTGCTCCCTCGTTCTCTCTGTTTCTCCTACTTTCTTTCGCCCCCTCTGTCATGTCAGTTAACTCTTCCTCACACTTCCACTCACTCACTGTTTGTCCCCTTCTCACTTCACCCCGTTCGCGACGAAAACATTTTCTCTCTTTCTCACATTTGGATTCATCCCGAAAGGTCTTTTTTCTAAGCGCTTATATATTCACCTAGCTTATGCTAACCGAATAACTATTTAGCTTGTTCCTTTCCTCTCTACGGTTAGCTCTCCTCTTTGTTGTTATCTTGTCTCACTCGCTTTACGCGGTTTAATTGTCCTAATAACTTAATTTAGTTATTATTGCACCGACGTGAGGTATATGATTTTTAATGCAATGAAATATCTATGATCGTCGGCAAATCACTGATGAGGGACTCATTTTATTACATGTTATCCATGTGCCACCTGCAGTATTCTTCTCCCCATTTTTTCATATATATATATATATATACAGTATATTCGCACATGCATATGCATATACCCACATGTTCCAATATGCAGCACACAGGTACGTGTTTTCATATGTATGCCATATAGATCGTATTTACTAAACAAGACAAACACACAGATTGAGGTTTTTGACGTGTCGGCAATACGTTCTTCAGGAAACAGGAATATCGGAGAAAGGGAGTACATTTGAGAACGTAATGGATCTGTTCGCTCGAAGATCTGCTTATGTGTATGAGCTTATATATATATATACTAAATTTTGTATTTGTATTTTTAAGATTCCTTATGTGAATTGGTGTAAATATAAAGAAATAAAACAGGCTAAATGACATCTAAGGAAGCATGTATCTGTTAACACAATCGCATCTTACTAATGCAGCTGAAAATCAGTGATCATATATCTCTAATTGTCATCCCACTCTATTCAAGAAGTTTGACATTTTAGAAATGAAAGCTTCAGTGAAGGTATGTATATCTCACAGCTGAGGAAGTATATATTGTTACTCTGCAATATTTGGTGGTACTGTAACTCAGATCGGATAATGCATCAACCACTAATTAAACAACTGTGATTTACTTGTAAGATTGTGTCTAAATTAAACACCTACGCAAGGAATTTCTATTTCTGTTCATTCAATTGCTATAGAGTGATTAGTTTCTTCAATATTTGTGTCGCTACACAATAATGCTTCTTTGCTCATTTAGCTATTCTCATTAATTACAATGGGTGGAGTCTTTCTTCTTTGGTGAATAATATGAAATGCAACACGTTCAGTTAATAATATACAGGCAGTTCGACTGCTATTGTCATGATATGATTACTATTGTAGGTATACCTCTGATTAGAGATAATTTCAATGACGTTACGACCTAGCCTGTTACACGTGTATATCGACTTCACTTTGCAAATTAATTATTTTTATTAATATAATATGTTTAACATATATGACTTAATTCGTTGTACGCATTATATATGCTTATATATATAACGCCTGTCTTCGTCTTATAATGTTTATTTTATGCAACGGATTTCACGGCTTTTAAATTTGATACTTCATATGGATATATCTCAATATGAATCTGTTTTATTAGAAGAAGATTATACCATAATTACTTGTCTCTCAAGATATCGAGGACTATCATGATATCAATGTACATATATGACTAAAATATGCAAATTCCTTTTATTTTGATTAAGAAAATAATACCCAACTCTTCTTTAACAAGTCATACATAATATTATAACTTTTCCATTCGTGCACCAAAGTTATATTTTACAGGTAATGCATATATAGGGTACATCTTTTCAGTCAGTCAGATTGTTCAATTCCTGCCTGATAAATATATATATATATATATATATATATATATATATATATATATTTGCATTGTCGAGGCTTCCAAATGACTTAAAGATATTTATATATATATATATATATATATATATATATATATATATATATATATATAGCGAAATCTGTCCACGCCTTTAACCCTGGGTGACACCTAACAGTCAAATTCTAGGTCACCATCCTTATCGGCGTGGACAGGTTGATGCGTGGGCGGTCCCTCGAGGCGGGAGGCAGAGAGCGACTGGTATAAAAAGCCTGTATAGTCCCAGGTCTGACAGACAGAGGGAGCTGCGCATTACGCTATAGAATATATGAAAGATTCACCGCTATAGAATATGTGAAAGATTCACCGCTACCTACAGGCCGCTGAGCTCTTCAGACAATCACAGGCCATTACTCTCTCTCTCTCTCCTGGTCTCAGACTACACCCGCCTCATGAACCAACAACAAAATAACATCGTCAACCTTTGCGACTCGTGGTAACTTATTTGTTGTTCTTTTTGACTGAAGTGAAGTAAATATTTCATATATAATGGAAATCAGCTATTCTTATTATTTCATCTAACAACCACTACTAATACCCTTCATTACATATATATATATATATATAATATAAGTTAAAACAATGACATAAAAAATCAAGTCATTAGAGATATACTTCACTGCTTTAAGATCGTTTCTAGATGGTGATAATACATTGTATCTCTACTCAGTTATTGATCTATGTAAGTTTACAAACTATCAGATAGAGAGAATATTTACTTACTTGTATATCACCAGCTGTTTTCAAAAGCAATCAGAATAGACCCCACAACTTACAGTGGATACTTCTGTGTGTATATATATATATACATACATATATATATATATATATATACATATATATATATATATATATATATATATATAAATATATATATAAAAATATATATATATATAAAAATATATATATGTGTGTGTGTGTGTGTGTGTGTATATGTATATATATATATATATACATTATGAAGAGAGAAGAAACATTTAGATATAATTAGTAATAAAATGTATCATACCTAAACTGCTCCTAGATTCCTCGACTACGTAGTTTCGTGGCATAAACAAAAACAATACATTATAAAGATATAGAGTCCTTGCGAGGTCTGCCGACTTATCAAGAGGATACCTCATTTTACTAGCTTCAAGAACGCGTCTACACGACGTGAGAAAGAATCCCAAAAGGCGGAGGGTGAGATAGTCACGCGATATAACGGTCGAGAAACAGAGCTAAGTCTCTTATAACCCCGAAGAAAATACCACGGAGAGGGAGGGGTATTTATATCGAAGCCGTAGAAGAGGTGGTGAAGGAGGCGAGAAGTATGAGTAATGGCAGCTTTCCAGCAGTCACCACACTTCAAAGATTACTCGACCAGAGGGAGTTATGAACAATATATTTAGAAATACACAGATACATGCGGACACACACATATACATGAATGCATCCACACCCAACCGTGAGTTAATGGTGCCAACCTTACCGATGTTGCTCAATGAATGACACATATATATATATATATATATATATATATATATATATATATATAAACATATATATATATATATATATATATATATATATATATATATATATATATATATATATATATATATATATATATATATATATAATGCTGCTACATTAAGTGTGGCCAAAACTCGAGTCCGGGAACTAATATAGGCACCCGTTTACGTGTGTTATACTGAAACGAATAACTATGTGTATACTCTGGAATGTATTCTACATTATCTTTTCAGTACG
>OZ024740.1:333844366-333859366 GCA_964016885.1 Eledone cirrhosa | reverse complement strand
GATGTAGTTATACACATGATTAAAGACAATACACGTTGCAAATCTGTAAAATAAAAGGCAGTTTTGCTAAAGTACAAAAAGTTGTAATGAAAGCAGAGTTGTATACAAACATAAAAAAAATTCATTTTCTTGATCCCCTACGGCCCGCATTAGGTGAAAACCTGCATGTTTCCTACTTCATCGAGGAAAATGTTAAATATTATCCAGCCATCAGAGATTTCGATTTATTTTCTTTACATGTTGTCCAGGCATGCAGTTTTTCCAGGATTAGGTCTGTTGCCGGCCTGCGTTCCAAAATACCTTATCCCCTGCAACCCCGGGTACCACTGCTTGTATATAAATAAAATTAGAAGGCTAATGACCCAGAAACATGTTGATTGTTCCCTAATACCAGTGTTGAAAAAATGGATGATATTTTGTCATTGACACGGCACAGCTTTAATCGGGCCGTTTGTTTACAATCGAATCGAATATTATTATTAATCTTCGATATAACCCATACGTATATATATATATGTATATGTGCATGCGTGTATATATATATATGAGTGTGTGTATGTGTGTGTGTGTGTGTTTGTGTGTGTGCATATATATGTGTGTACGTATGCATACTTATGTGTGTGTATATATATATATATATATATATATATATATATATATATATATATAGCGATTGCAGCTCATTTTCTTTCTTTGATCTGAGCGCAATATTTTTATATATTTTCATATCTTCTATATATATAAAAGCGAGGATGTGTGTGTGTCTGTGGACAACTTTGGACAGCTAAGGCTTTTACAATTCACAACCGAATTTGACAAAATCTTATGTGCACGTTGCAGCTGTCGCTATGATGGTCACATTACAGAAATGTTTCCAATCGACCCACGTTGAGCAATAAAACATCGATAGCAAAATTATTTTTTCTAAAGTGCATGATGTAAGGTAGAAAATCCTTATTGGACTTTCAATGAATATGTTATGCAGGATATTTTTGATTATAAGTTCAAAATTTAACCAGACACATCAAAGGATACATTTTTAAAGAATACATTTTCTCTTATTCTACTCTCATTGTTTTTTTTTTGTTTGTATACAACTCTGCTTTCATTACAACTTTTTGTACTTTAGCAAAACTGCATTTTATTTTACAGATTTGCAACGTGTATTGTCTTTAATCATGTGTATAACTACATCCTGTTCAGTGTTTTCCTTCATTATCAGGATAGTTTTATGTGTACAAAGATTGCACTAAATATTCGTTTGCATGGATTGGCAGTATCGGTAGAGGGTCGGACGCCATGCTTTCCAGCATAGTTACGTCCCTTTACGATCTGAGTTCAAATCCCGCCTAGGTTGACATTGCCTTTCATCCTTACGGGGTCGATAAAATAAAGTACCAGTAATGCACTGGGTAATTGCTGGCCTTGCGCCTAAAGTAGAAACAATTAATTATTGAAGATTTCTGCTTATTTTGACGGGTTGGGAAAAAAATAATTTCCTTCTTTTACTTCCTATCTGTATATTCTTAGCATAATTTCAAACCCCGGGTAACGCCGGGTAAATCTGCTAGTTATAAATAAAACATAACATATATGCATTTATATACACCACTATCATAAATGACGCCATGTAATTTCTATTGTTAATTAATCCCTACATTATATGGAAAGGAATTCCCCCAGCAAATGATTTAAACGGAAAAAGTATATAGGATATAGTTTGTTCTCTCAGTACCGAGTGAGTAAGCGTCAATGTTAATGGATTGAAAAAATTTGGAGACTACCATCTGCCTTTCTCACACATCTATTAAGATGGCTGTGATATGATCACAGCGAGAAATATATACGTTTATTATACATAAATGCATCGTGTATGCCTTCCTAAACACCTATAACATACATGCACACACACATAAATATGTACACATGTTCATATACACACACACATATTGCATGTGTGTGTGTGCGTGTGTTTGTGTGTGAATGGGAAACCAAGTGAAACTTACTTCTATGCGGTTGGCCCTGGAAAGCTTTTGTTATAATGCATTGCTAACAAGTGTGCACAAAAAAGAATATGTTGTTGAACGATAATGATATAAGTGTATAGACAGGCCCATATATGTCGTAAATGTTCCTCGCATATTTGCTGACCGCCAGACATGATATGGCATGAATAGAAGAAGTATGTGTGTATGTATGTATGTACTTCTTGTTTGATAGCAAATTTTTCCCAAAGCATAACGTTATCTATCTATCTAACTCTTTATCTATATATATATATATCTGCCTTCTCTCTCTCTCTGTACTGTATATATATATATATATATATATATATATATATATATACAGAGATAGAGAGAGATGAATTTAGAGAGAGAGTATATATATATATATATATATATATATATATATATAAACGAAGAATACTATTGATTGATATGTATGAGGTAGATTTATTTGTAATCGTAAAACTTGTCGTCTATGTAATTCCACCAGACCATTCAACATCATCTTTAGGCATCATCTATGATTTTGCTGTGTTAGTTCGCTATTTTCCCGTGAATAAATTGACTGGAGAATATAATTTACTAATTGTAGTCATTATCTTGTCAGGTGTTTCGTTGGAGGTTAAGACTAAACGAACATTAGATAAATTGATACAAGAATGGCTGTCTTAATATTATATTATGCATAGTCGGTGATAGTATTACTGCTTATGATGTTTGTAAACGGCTTCAGACTATGATTTTAAATATCATGTAGTTAAATATCCTTTGTTTGATGCCTTGGGGAAACATTTAGTGAGCCCAAGAAACATTTCGTTCTATGTTCTGAAGCTTACGAATATGATAAGAAGTAGTGCACATTTTCAGACTAGTAGCAGTAGTAGCAGTAGCAGAAGTAGTAGTAGTAGTAGTAGTAGTAAAAGTAGTAGTAGTAGTTGTTGTTGTTGTGGCGGTGGTCGTGCTCGTGGCTTCGGTGGTGGTGGGCTGGTGGTGGCGGTGCTGGTGGTAGTAGTAGTAGTAGTAGTAGTAGTTATTGTATTATTAATAGTGGGCGTGAAATAAAATCTGTATTGACGAGTGGTTTTGGTGTGCTCAAATAGATTACATTTGTGTGGTAGGGAACGTCATGTGTAGCTATATCTATTTGAAACGTTTTGACAAACCGGAGTAAGAAACAAATATATTCCAAGAAATTGGAAACTCATTCTAGATTGAATCAACATGTTTAATTAAAATAACACTTTGAATATTTTCTTGGATTAAGGGACATCTATAGGAAATTTTTCTGTTTCAAATTCAATTCATAAGATTAGAGAATGTATTTCGTGCATTTTGTATTACTGTTAGTATGTCCAATATATAAAATAAGGTTTCGGACGTCATTCGAGAAGTATGTTATATTATAAGGAGGTAGGACAATCACTCAATCCCCCAATGCTGTGGAATTTAATTATAAAGTAAAGTGTAAGTTGTACTGAATGCCATACACGATGAATTCTTTAATCAGTGACATCTTCCATTTCAATAATTAAATATAACTATATAGCGCGTATTTGTGTGAGTTTATATATGAGTGCATACACAGGAGGTCATGAAAAGATATTTTATTATTATATCCCTACTTTCTTCTTGTGAAACAATATACTTGACGGGAGAAAAATATTACAATTTGTAAAAAGAAAAGGTGGAATTTCTCCAAACAAGGACTGTTATATCAATTTTTATAAGCAACCCTTTAAGGATTGTAATTTGTCTTAGATCTTCTAAGAGAAAATGTGTTTTGTAAATGTACATAATGTTTATGATTTCATTAATTATGTCACCAAACCTTAGACGCACGCTTGGACGGTGTGGGAGTATCCTATACGAGCGGGAGTGGGTGGGGTGGGGGAAACCTCAAGAACCTGATCAGCCAGTTCCAACTGTCTGACAGGTACCGACTAGATTTCCCTAATGCGCCAGTGTGGATCTGGACTAACCGCATAGGGTCATCTAGATCGTATATAGACAGGATATTCATTAGGAAAATAGACAGAAATAATGAAAGCTGTCCACGTTTTAAAAGTTTGTGATCTGTATGGTCGACCTAGTAAGACGCGTAGGTTAGGACCTGGTTACTGGAAGCTAAGCATGTCATTTCCGGCACGTAAGGCTTACAGGGACCAGGTCAACAATTTAGTTAAGAAAAAGTTTTCAGGGGGAGTCGTCAACAATAGATGGTCGGGGTCTCTCAGAAGGGAGATTAGAGTAATGTCGATAGAGTTTAGCAAAGAAGTAGCGTTAGAGAAAAATAGAAAGGAGGGGGAGTTGGTAGCTAAGTTAGACGAGGCTATTTGTAGTGGCATTGCAACTGACGTGCTAGCGGCGAGAATGGCATTAGACCATTTCTTCAATGCGAAATACTAAGGTTGCATTGTCAGAGCTAAGGCGCGTGCTCGAAGAAACGAGGGAACCAAAGCTGTTCGATGGGCCCGCGTGGAAGAGGCACAGCGTGTTAATAAAACCACGATTCGGTCTTTGACAGACCGAGACGGACACCAGCTGAGCGATTCCAAGCGGATGTGTGAGGCCTATCGCCAACATTTTGCTCGGTTGTTCGGAGGAAGTGGCGGGTCAGAGACGGTGGCGGACTTCAGTCCCTACCTTGATGGCTTGCCGCAACTCTCGACGGCCTACGCTGGGGGCTGCGAAAGGCTGATTACTTTAGCCGAGATTCAGGATGCCCATGTCGGCTGCATGAGTCGCAAGTCACCCGGTTTGGATGATCTGCCCTACGAGCTTTACATAAATATGCCAGACTTTTCTCCAATCTCATCGAAGCGCTCTACTGTAACTGGCAGCAGAACGGGAGTATTCCCAGTTCTGTGAGCCGAGGCGTAGTGTCGCTGATAAGGAAAGACGAGAACAAGAGGGACACGTTAGACAATTGCAGGCCCATAACTCTGCTCAACACAGAGTTTAAGATTTTGGCCAGGGTATCAGCGAAGAGGTTGACGCTTGTTGTCGGGGATTTGGTTGGGGAGGCGCAAACATGCGCGATCCCAACCAGGTCCATACACGAAAATCTCCACCTAATGCGATACATCATAGAGAGGGTAGGGTGTAAACCTGCCTTCCGTGGGTCTCTGATCAAATTAAATCAATCGAAAGCATTCGATTGGGTCGACCATCGGTACCTGGAGGCTGTCCTCAGGCGGCTGGCTTCGGCCCCGTCTACAGAAGCTGGATCACTGCAATGCACAGCGGCACCTGCTCGGTGGTCAAACATAATGGCCACCTCTCGGAACCGTTTCAGCTCTCCCGAACGGTCCGTCAAGGGTGCCTTCACTCGTCCCTTCTGTACGTATTGACTCTCGAGCCTTTACTGCGAACCGGGACATAGAAAGGCGGTGTCGACTTATGCGGACGACATCACCGTGATGTGTCGGACACCTCAGAAATCGAGGTGGTCGGCAAATTATTGGAGGAATATGAAAGGTTGACAGGAGCAAAACTTCACCCGGAAGTCGGTGGGCTTGCAACTCGGCACCTGGAGAGACAAGTCCATGCCTTCCAACAGCGTCGGTAGGCGCTATACGGACGGACCCGTAAAGTTGCTCGGGTTTGGTTCGGGCCAGACCTCCAGGTGGATAAGAATTGGGATGAGGTGACCTGGCAGGGTAGCAAGTCTCACCCAGAAATGGGTTGGGAGGAAGCTATCACTGAAAGGTCGGGCGGAAGTGGCGAACGCGTACATCGCATCCGTCATCTACTACCGTCTGACCGTCGCCCCTTGCCCCCGTTCACGCCTCACGATCTGGGAGCGGCTCCTCTTCAAATTCTTTTGGAGGTGTGAGGTTCCGCTGGTGAGGCGCTCCATCTGCTACCAGCACCCTCTACGTGGAGGGCTGGGCATGCCGTGGCTAATGATGCGCGGTATCTCTAGATATTCTGCCTAAAGGGTGAACAGGTGTGGTCGCCGTTTGTCAGACGGGCCTTTCCGCAACTCGTTTCTTTGACTGAGCTGCAGTCCTGAGTCAAGAAGAGACCGAGACTGGGTGACTGGCATCTGGAATGTTGCCAGGCACTTACTGCCCTCTACCAGGCGGGCAATGCGGTCAGTGGAACTTCCACTCTCGAGTTCTATAGAGGATTAGTGGTGGGAAGTGCGACGACGCACTCGGAGAGGCTCTGGAAGTCGACCAAGTCGAACTGACCAGTCTGTTCCGGAGGACTTTCGAGCCAGGGACGATGGATAATTTCCAAAAATCCCTCGCTTGGCAGTGCTACCGGGGGTGGGGTGGGAGGACTACCGGTTCGAGATAAACTCTACAGGCAAGGAAGTGCTGTCAGACGGAACTGCCCGAGATACGCGCAGAGCGACGAAACCGTTCTGCACGCACTCGTCCAGTGTCCGTGCATTACTGACTTGTGGAGTTATGTCGAACAGCTGTTGTCGCGTGTAGAACGGATCCGGCTATCGGCTGAGTCCAGAGTGAAGATCGACCCGCCGCCTTCTTTTGCCCAGGAAGGGCAGGCAATTTTCCTCTGTCTGGTGGCAGTAGCGAAAGAGGTTGTATGGTGGACGAGGTTGAAAGGACTGAAGACAGACATTTTTCTCTTCGGCCAATCCCTCATCAGCTTTTTCAAGTTTCACTTGGAAAGGAAGGTAAGGGTGGAGAGAGAAGTGCTGCCCCCCCCCCCCCAGTACATTTGCTGAAAGGTGGGTGAATGTGGCGAGAATGGCCCGTGTGAGTGGGCCTACTCTGGTCATGCGCCTATAGGTGAGTAAATTTGAGGAGGAGAGGGGTGCCCTTCCAAGGTGCTCTCGAAGCGTCGGGTCGTTCAGGATTGGTGGGGTACATGAGCGAACCCTGGGTGGTCATCCCCGCTATTGGGGAATTTTTCTTGTATTTTTCTTGCTACTTTGTTATTGTTATTCATATTTGTTTACTCGATTTTTCTGTAAAACCTCACTGTCCCAGTCTTTTGCGGGATTGTCCCCTATATGTCGGCCCTTGTGGCCAATAAATGAAATCATTAATTATGTCACCAAACGTATGCACGAGAACACAAATTAGAACGTTTCGGTTAACTCCGATTTGATAAAAAAAAAAGGTAGTTTGTGTATGTGTGTAGGTATGTGTTTATACGCAATACTATATTCATCACTGAAGTGAAGTAAAATATTTTGCAGAACTTCTTTTTGGTGGGAGCGGAATTCAAATAATTACATATAACTGTTTCTACTTTAGGCACAAGGCCAGCAATTACCCAGTGCATTACTGGTACTTTATTTTATAGACCCCGTAAGGATGAAAAGCAAAATCAACCTCGGCGGGATTTGAACTCAGATCGTAAAGGGACGTAACTATGCAGGAAGGCATGGCGTCCGACCCTCTACCGATACTGTCAATCCACATATAACATCAAAAAGAATATATATTTTTTTATTATAATAATTTGCTCTTGGGTGAAATGAAATATCACCGGTTAATATACATTTAGGCTTCATAGATAACATGTATTTACACATATATTCAAAGACCAGTACACCTCTGCTGTATACAACACTATTACACATATCTTAGACACACACATATATGCGTGCGTATACGTGTGCGGACGCGTGTGTGAGTTGTATTTTTATGTATGAGTGCGTGTATGTGCACAATTTTCTGGAGAGATTTGTATGCATATGCAATTTAAATTTGAACAGAAAAAAGGAATACTATAAATATAATTATCGGAGTTAGGTCACTAGACTTATATATATTCTAACATTCTATGATTTTTTTAATCTAAATTTACATCATTTTAAATAGATACTATATTATGATATTATTCACTTCGAGCAACTTAAGAGAAAAGATAAATATATTTTTTCGAACATATATATGAAATAAATTACATATATGTAATTTATTGAAGAAGATATGAAGACTATGTTGCAAATTCCAATCTAAATTCTGTTTTATATATTTCATGTTGCATCAATATAAGGTTAACTCTCTGTCAAGTTATTTCAGATATTTGAAAAATGAAAATATTTAACCGCATAGCAACTTCAAGTTATATATCAAATATAAAATATTATCTGTACGTGAACTAAATTAATATTGAGCTAAAAAGATCAATTTTAAGGTCTAGTTTATTATTGTCTGCACGGATACAATAAATGTGAGGATAGTAAAATATTTTACATACGTATAAGACCATTTGAAACTTACGAAAATATCAATCGAGAGATGTTTAAAAAGAATTTCGATACATTTAGGAACAGGAAGGACAACCGTACCAGGTACGGTTGTCCTTCTGTTCCTATAACCATGCCCATTCTGAGCTGAGGATCCGCTAAGGTGAAACAATTGTTCTCGGTATGGTGAACTAACTGTTGTGTAACCACTTCTACCTAACTCGTCCCTTGGACTGAGTGCTCTACCCCTACGGATATTACCTTCCAGTTTTCCACCACTATATATATAAATAGAGGTGTGACACACGAGTTTTGATGTATTAGTAAAATGGCAAAGAAAATGCTGACAAATCTTTCCCAGTGAAAAATAGTTTAATTAGGAATACGTATAAATTAGTAATAAGTATTGGTTAGTATTCAGTTTTAGTTTTAAGTTTTTACCGGTTGCGCATGTCTAAAGTAATTTTGAGATAGAGCAAACATCACGAGCGCTCTATCTCAAAATTATTTTTGAAAAGCATTAGACATGCGCAACCGGTAAACATTTAAAACTAAAACTGAATACTAACCAATACTTATTACTAATTTATACTTATTCCTAATTAAAGTATTTTTCACTGGGAAAAATTTGTCAACATTTTATATTCCTTTTTACTAATATATATATATATATATATATATATATATTTATATATATATATATATATATATATATATATATATATATATATATATATATATATATATATATATATGTATATATATATATGTATATATATATATATATATATATATATATATATATAAATTGAATAGAATGAAACGAAATTTAATTTTTCACTCTTAGTACGGCACTTACTTAAATGTAAGTATGTACATACATATATGTATACAGACGTACAGTAGTATGTATATATATACATACATGCACACATATATATATATGCACGTATCGGTTTCCCGAACATTTATTATAATGCTCGGTTTGTTTGTTTGTAAACAAACAAACAGCCCGAATTACGCCGTATAGTGTTTAGGCAACCACCCGACCTTTTTGTTCAACACTTACACAGGAACGATGTACTAGTTTCAAGCTTAATAGCTATCGTCAGCATCGTATACCTTCCTGCCAGATGGTTGAACGTCTGAAAGTATATACTTTCCTTATGCATATTAACGACTGAGCAGCCTAATTTGCATATCGAGTGAGTTCAGTCGGCCGGGTACACCGAAAACGATAAATGGAATAGAATGAAACGAAATTTCATTTCTCACTCTTATTACGGCACTTACTTAAATGTAAGTATGTATTTATGTATACATACATATATGTATACAGACGTACAGTAGTATCTATATATATACATACATGCACACATATATATATATATAAACGTTAATCTGTTATTTTAATAAATACATATATATATATATGAGTGTGTGTGTTTGTGGAAGACCAACAGTCGCCCAAGCATGGTAGATCGAACCTTGAGCTGATCAATTGTGAAACGTCCATCACTACTCAATAAACATAATGAAGTCAACAAATCGTCCTTAATATTGAAACACAACAGCAAAAAAACGTTAAATGTGTTCGGACCTAAATGGATCATCTTCCGAGGATGTGTATTTCCTTTAAAGAAACATATGTCTACATATTAAAAATGTTTATATTTATATAAATATTGACGCAATCTCGATTATCCATTCTCTATATATACATCTATATGTATAAAGTTGTAGCTCCTGTCTGTTTGATTGTTTGTTTGTTCACGAAATCCACCTATGGTTTTGGAGATAGACCCACATAACCACATATATTCAGAAACTACATTGCTCAGAGTACGAGTATAAGTATATTTCATTTTAATCAAAGGGTTCCTGTGGGGTACAACCCCCATGAAACTTTTTTCCATTCGGTTTATATGAAATTTCAACCATAGGCAAATGACAAGATATAATGCCTATTGACAACATTTCAGCAATATTAAGATACTGAAAATATTGAAATATTTCAATAATATTAAGATACCCTAATGAGGGTTACACCCCCTGTTAGGGTTCCCCAGGGCACAAATTCTCGCTGAAAATGTTTCCCCTTCGAATTATATGAAATTTTAACAAGATATGATGCCTATTGTCAAAAGTTTTGAATTAATATTTTGAAAACAATTATTTGCAAGAAACAAAATGATAAGATTTAGTACTGTAATTTTGATTTTGATTTATTACAAAAATATAATATTTTCCAATTTTTCAGGCCTTACATTTTACATTGAGTAATATTGAAATGCAGAGTTTTTCTGATAAAGTAGATAACTGATTTAAAATCAATGATCAATTTCTTACAAAAAAAAAATATGTGAAACGCAGCAAGGCTCGGGTAATTCGGCTAGTATATATATATAACTTCATATGTATATACACACTTAAACATCACACACACCACCCACTCACACACGTGCACAAACACGAACGCACGCACACACGCACGCACACACACACACACAAACACACACACACACACACACACACACACACACACACACACACACACACACACACACACACACACACACACACACACACACACACACACACACACCCATATATATATATATATATACGTAGAGAAGTAAAATAAAGGAGAACAGACCGTTAAAACATGTTTATTTAAAATAGCACCTACGTACGTTTCGCCCGAGTGGGATTTTCAAGGGCATAATAACTAAAAAGCGTTCCATACATGGCCCGGAATGGGTTTTTAGAGATAAGTTCACGTCAGAGTTCATTCTTCGTAGAAAAAACATGTTTTGATTTTGCAGTAGGTCAAGGGAGATAACACTGGCCGGTGTTAGGGCAGTCTTTCCCTGAAAATTTTTTTTTTATCCGATACAAGCATGTGGTTACTACCTTTCCATTTCCGATACGCGCAGAGTCAGGTATGCAACGTTTGTTTCGAGACGTTTGTTTGCTGTGCCTGCCCGCCTGGGTCGATTCATGCCGGGTCTAGGATGTTAAATCTTGGTGCAGGGCGATCCAGTTTACGGTTTCACTCCTCGTTCTTATTCCATCTGAAGTAGGATATTTTTAAGCGGTGTAACAGCATATCGTCGTTTCAGCTCTGCTGTTGATGAGCTCGTGGGGTGCCGTCATGATGTGGTAGAGCTCCATGAGGTAAAGCTCACACTTCTTCTTGAAGTTGTACGGTGCACACCTGCCGACAATTTCCCAGTGCGTAGAGAAGCTGGTGTTTAAGTCTGTTAATGCTGTGATGTAGTTGGCGAGCGAAGTGGAGTGTCTTAATTTCTTATTTGCGAAAGAGTGTAGATGTGTTCGAAATCTAATTTTGAACGGGCCAGAGGTAGCCCCTATATAATGTTTAATGCTATTATAGCTGGTTACGGTGCACCTATATATAACCCTATCAGTCAAGCAGTTTCCCCTGAGGAGGCAGCGTCCCCTGTCACGGCAGTTGCAATTTCGGTCGCGGTCCCTTCTAGCTCCCACGGTAAGGCTATTATTATTGCTATCTACGTTGTTACCTACGCCCCTACACCTGTCATTAGCACCATTGTAACCCACTGTACGTGGGGTGGTACCATTATTAATGCGCACGTCTTTCGTCGCCGCCAGGTGACCCGAGCAGGTCACCTGCATATTCCCCAGTCATGTCGCGGTTATGTTGGTTGCCTCTGCAGAAGCTGTTGCAAGCACTAGTGGATGCTGCTAGTGGATGCTGCTCTGACATGAACTTATCTCTAAAAATCCATTCCGGGCCATGTAAGGGACGCTTTTTAGTTATTATGCCCTTGAGAAGAACATTCGGGCGAAACGTACGTAGGTGCTATTTTAAATAGACATGTTTTAACGGTCTGTTCTCTTGTATTTTACTTCTCCACGTGCTTACGCTCTGCTAATTCTCTCGCCCAATAGATATTAACACTTCTAATATTTAACACTGCCGGCACTCGTATTGAGCACCCTATGCATACGCTATTTGGCAAATAACTACATGTATCACCTATCCCTCCTTTCCTCTCTCTCGATACGTAAATATTATATATATATATATATATATATATATATATATATATATATATATATATATAGAGAGAGAGAGAGAGAGAGAGAGAGAGAGAGAGAGAGAGACAGACTGTTCCTATATATATATATATATATATATAGGAACAGTCTCAGGACCCCTACGGCTGAGCTCCAGCCGTTTCGACAGATAGATCCGAAATATACATACATACATACATACATACATACATACATACATACATACATACATGCATGCATGCATACATACATACATACATACATACATACATACATACATACATACATACATACATACATACATATACATGTGTTCCTGCTTTCATGATAAACACAGACAGAAAAAATCAAAATTATTTTTGCACTCATACATACTCACAAAATCACTGAAGCAAAATCCGTCATATATGTGTGATAGAATGTTTTTTTTTTTTTAATATGTTTGGACGGGTATATGTATATCTGTATATGTGTGTGTGCGCTGACACTCACACGACACCTTATGAACATTCACTCTATCAGCAATAAACTGACCTATAACTTTTTCTACAACTTCAATCATACAATTTCAACTCACTTCAAAATTACAATAAAGATAATCTCCAAACTTTACTATAAAAGGTGTATATACATATAGCTAATGTTCATCATATTAGTACAAACAACCATTTAGATAAAGATACATACACCAAAGACTATATGCTCTCAATATCCCCAAACATAAATCACACAAAGAGATAAAGGTGATAGCAGATTCTTTACAAATCTCGCTATTCAACAGACACATCTATTCACACATTTGTGCGTTTGTAGGTTATCACATGAACCTTCAAATGCATATTTCATAGAATGTTTCATTGAAATCTTTCATAAAATGTCTTGTAAAAGAAATCCCCACACTCTACAGCTGTTCAGTAATAATGTTTGTGGACTTCTAGAAAAATTTACACAGTTTTCTACAAAGTTGAAAATATAATTCTCGGCAAATTGTTTTGACTTTGATAAGGACCGATCGAATCGTCGTGTACATATTATATAGAGTATATTATAATCTGAATTACCTTATTATCTAGGTGTACTAAAGTGAAGTGAAGACTAACAAACTGTGCAAATCATAGGAATATATTTGAAGATTTTATTTTCCGTAATCTGACACAATAATATCTATATATTTGTAACATCAAATGAATTTAAGCTGTTATTCCCGGTTTCGATTGATATATCAATCTACTCAGATATATAAGATAAAGTGCACTCATATTCTGCTTTTGGGTGAGTGTCTGGGTGTGAGCACGGTAAAGTTATCTCTAAATAACAATCACGTAAGCGCTAACCATAAGCAGATTACTACGTCCATTTCAGGGTAATATTATGTCATAGGATAGATAAATGCCTGTATTACGAATGTCACTGTCTTTTTTTAGATGATATACATAAATGCTGATGGACACCCACCTAGTTTTGAAAATCAGCAATTTACATTCACAGGATTGTCAAAGTAACATACTTTTCAAAGTAAGCCCCTTGATGTAAAATGGAATATAGGGGTCTTAATAAGTAATATATGCCGCTCTAAAATCTAACAATGTATTCTCGTGGACTTAATATTATATTTATTTCCCAGTATGTTATATATTGTTTGTACATAGCTTATTTAAGACCACTATATCATATATAATTCTGAGGCGACCTAATATTATACTCTTAATATTAAGGATGAAACGCACGCAAATCATAATTGTTTCTACTTTTGGCACAAGGCCAGCAATTACCCAGTGTATTACTGGTACTTTATTTTATCGACCCCATAAGGATGAAAGGCAAAGTTAACCTCGGCGGGATTAGCAAATCGTAACGTAGTGTGCTACCTGACATGCGGTAGATGTTTAAAGTAACTTATTATCGAAACTAGAACAAAGTATTTGATGCAATCGTCTTAAAATTAAAATTATGCGTATGTCCATCACTCTCATATATGCGCAGATAAGGTGAGACATTGGGATATAACGTTTAAGAAAAGTCGTTTGGCAGATATGATCTTTCCATATAGGTTGTAAAAAAAATCATTCATAGAAAAGCACAACTTTTACTGATTAGTGATATAAACCACCATTGAATATAATAACCGCGTGAGTTTCGTGTTTATTTTCTTCAAACATATTCGTTAGAACTGTGAAAAATCTATCACTATTTTGTTATCTATACTGACAAATCATAAAAACAACAACAACATATCTTAACATCAGCATATGGGAAACACACAAGTAACACTATTTGATATTCTATCAAGGTCTATTTTATCAGTTTAATGTTACTAATACGTATATTATCGAACCCCTGTGCCTATGTCAGAAATCAGTATTATGTATATTATCAATACTAAATGTCAGTTTTCAAAAGAGCTTAATAGCTGCAATACAAGTGATCTCTTCTATAAATATACATCAGAATGTCATATTCAAACCAAAACCTATCTGACAGTGAACTGTGAATAAATCAAAGCTTGATGTATTCAGTCGGAAGAGATTTTTTTTTCTTTTAATCTATGCCAATTTTGAAACAGCTTTGAGCAATATATCTCTTAAAAGGCTACTCATTCTGTTGTCAGACTCATGTTGGATATCAAAGCTCTGGAGCATTGACCCATTGAGAGATGTTTTTGTCTCTTTCATCTTCTATTTAGGAAACAGAACAAAAAAAATATAGAAAACTTGATAAAGCTGGATTAAAGATAACATCATTAGCAGCCGTTTC
>OZ024740.1:333826866-333839366 GCA_964016885.1 Eledone cirrhosa | reverse complement strand
TTGCATGTAAGGCATTTAGTTTAACGATCAACACCAAGAAGACTGGGGTGGTACATCAAACAATGCCATCCAATCCCAGAAAAGTAGATGTTGGGCAAGGACAGGTGGCGTATGGGCATCCCAATATTCCCATCTCTGTCGATGACAAGGATTTGAAGTATGTGAACTCTTTAAACTTGTATTCACAGCAAAGCGAACTACTCTGCATCCCTGGATGATGAAATCCTCATTCGTGTCTCCAAAGCAACTGACGCTTTTGGCAAACTACATCATTGTCTATGGTTCTATAGGATGTAAGTGCTATAACCTTGAAAATGAAAATAACCAGTAATAGTTCAATGCTACTGACCACAATTCTATGCAGTTCGGAGCCATTGAAACGTTATTGCACTCATATTTCTAAGATTGATATCGTGCACACATATTCTTTTCGCTTATCTCTGAATTTGAACTTTCTGACAGAGAATAACATGACCAGATGTTTACGAGGTGCACTACAGGTGGGATAAAGTAATTCCTGATGTAATCCAAATTCAGACGGTCTGGGTATGTCTTACGGATGACTGAGGACTGCACACCCAACGTAGTGTTATACAGTCAAATGCTTAATGGCAGTGGTAATGTAGGCAGATCATTACTTATATCAGCTGTAAATACATTTCTCAAATGTAGTTAGATCTAATCTAGGCAAACATTTCTTAGCATTCTTAGACAAACACTTCCCTATAAGGCAAAATTACAGACCCATCCTTAAAAACCACAGGCTTAAACTTGGATATTCCTTTGTTACAAATAGGAAACCCCACATTACCACCAACACCAACAGCACTCCCTCACCCGGGTGCTCTTGTAAAAAAACAGGATCATGCAGTCTTTAGCTACAGTGTAACATAACCGCTGACATCTATGAGGCCGAAGTTACAAACGTCCGTCAGAACAATCAGAAATATGTAATGTCTAATGTCGGAAGGCCTGTTCAAAAACGCTTCCTTAAACACGGGATGACCTTTTGCCATCGACAAAAGAGCAAATATATTAGAGGGCCGCACAAGAGCACATGCCTCAACAAGAGAGCCGATTGTTTCAATCGCTTTAATCACATCTCAATATGTGTGTTAAATAACTGGAAAAGGCCAGGATAAACAGATACTTAACGACATACCTGGCCACGGTTATCCAAAATATCACAAACTATATTTCTTCAATATGTGTCTCCTCTACAACATATACATATGGTCATCTTCCCTTTTACAGAAGAGAAAACTTCCCCTTCTGCACAGAATCTATCCAGTTCAAAATACTTTCGCATCATAACCATACAGGAGTTGGTAGTCCACGTTTGGTGAAACGAATGTTCTCAAGTATGCTTGCTAGCTTTAAACATGTGAAATTAAAAATATATATATATAGAGAGAGATAGAGAGAGCAAATGAGAGAGAGAGAGAGAGAGAGAGAGAGAGAGAGAGAGAGAGAGAGAGAGAGAGAGAGAGAGAGAGAGAGAGAGAGAGAGAGAGAGAGAGAGAGAGAGAGAGATTATTTTATTCCGCTACCGATATCAAACAGACCGTTTGTTTCCTGGGGTACTGCATTGAAGTGTTGATATTGAACCTATTCAACCTCAGTAATTTTCGAAAATATCGATCCCATTTTATCGATCGTCAAGTTGCAGGACTTATAGACACGCGGAAGTAAACACAGATGCACAAACACACGTGCACACTCGAAATATACAAACACATACATACACATAGAACCCAACACAAACAAATATGTATTTCTATATAAAAAGAGCGTTGTAAGTATATGCATGTAAGTATTTATATATATATATATATATATATATATATATATATATATATATATATATATATATATATATATATATATATATATATGTATACTATATATATATATAGATATAATTTTTTTTTTTTAGTATATGTTGGTTGTTTACCGACACCTCAGTATGCAGAATGGAGCACTCGACGTGGTATGTAGGTTGGTTTGTTTACTCCGGAGTAATCTATATATATAAAACTGAGGATCTCTGTCTGTATGTGTGTGAGTTCGAATCGCTAAAACACGAGAAACACCCAACCGACTGTTTTCAAACTTTACACATGTAATACTTATGTTTTAGCGAGTGTTCTGAGCAAAACAAAATTCAAATTTTCAATGCCCTAAGGACCGCATTTGGCGATTTAGCGATCTCGCTCTATAATTCTTAGTCTTTCTCTTTTTAGATACATACATACATACAACGTCGCGCTCTTATAATATCTGTCTGTATGTCTGATGTCTGGATTACGTCACTTCTCTGAGGATGTATGTGTGTCTGTGACTTTGAATCCCTAAAACGCGAGGAGTACCCAACCGATTTTTTTCAAACTTTACAATCAACTTTTCTTATTTCCTAGGGCCGGCATTAGGTGAAAAACTGCGTTTTTAAAGATTTTTAGTGGGTTTTTTTATTCGTTACGTCAGACCGATTTCCTTGAAATTGTAACTATGTATTAGTTAGTCGCTTCTTCATACCGTGAGCAAAGGAAATTCAACCTTCTTATGCCCATGGCCCGCATTAGGTCAAAAACTTCATTTTTTCAGCTTCTAAGGGATTTTGGGAGGTGTTACATCTAGCCGATTTTCCCGAAATTTCAACGCATATTATGCACATAAAAAAAATTCATTTTCTTGATCCCCTACGGCCCGCATTAGGTGAAAACCTGCATTTTCCCGACTTCATCGAGAAAAATCCTATAGATTATCCAGCCATCAGAGTATTCGGTTTATTTTCTTTACATATTGTCCAAGCATTCAGTTTTTCCACGATTAGGTCTGTTGGCGACCCGCGTTCCAAAATGCATTATCCCGTGCAACGCCGGGTACCACTGTTTGTGTAAAATAAATTAAGTAAGTCAAATATGTAAAATTTGGCTTCGTTTTTTATAAATTATAAATTTACTGCTATATATATTTCGGTGACAGCCATTATTGGCCGTGACCTCTTCAGGCAGTCCGAATTGGTGTCGAAAAGACAGGTACACATGTTGTTGAAGTGTGTTTCCCTCTATCAATACATCGATATATCCAGCTCCTGCGTGTGCTGTTAGTCCACCGAGGAACTGGAATCAAATGTGCTAGAACTAACGAATTTCAGCGTCATAGGACACGCTCGTATCCCATTGGTCAGTTGTGAGACAACTCCTCAGTCAAAAATCTATAGAAATTCTTCTGAGGCAGGTCAGCCTGTTATAGTTGTTTTTGTCAGAATGTTTAAGTACAGCTGACCTCCTTCACTGTGTTGGTAGTGGTAGTGGTGTTAAGATGTCAGCTAGCAGGTCAACTTTATTTAGCTGCGGCTATGTTCTGAAGAATTTATGTGTGTAGACTAGCATCTATCCTGCCACCATTTCACGTGGTGGAGGATGCCAAACAAATAAAGAATGCGTGTGTGTTACAAACAATATAAAAAATTTAGAAAAATATAAAGTGAAATAAAAAACCTGTGTGTCAGAATCGAGAAGTGTAAAGAATTACAATTCTTATTCTAGCATAGAGTACGTACGTGTGATTGTCCTTCAGAGCGCACCGTTGCGCGTGCACACGTATAAACACAGGCTCGGTGCATTCACTTATTTACGTCCACACAGTCTAATAAAATATGGTGCGTTTTAAAGACAAATGAGTTAAAAGTGGAGTGAAAAATACCAGAAAAACCTGTGTGTCAAGATCCAGAAGCGTAAAGGACTACAATTCTTATTTCAGCATAAAGTACATATGCGTGTATGTTTGTCAATGCACACCGTTACAAGCACACACGCACAAACGCAGGCTCAGTCGCATTCCCATATTACGTCAACACAGTCACACACAGGCATACACATAATTCCACGCATACACATAAGTCTATATACGCCAACATGTGGATACACCCACACGGACAAAGGGTCAAAGTCACCTCTGGAGGTGAGGAGAGGGGTAAGTGGTAGTAATAGGCGCGTCATATTTTCTTGTAGTATTTATCCTTGGCTCATGCGTGCGAAGGGGGTCGGGTTCGAGGCAGGATATGCTCAGCGTATACGGATCACAAGCCGGGGTTGGGCGCGGGACTGCTGGTCGGAGTCCTGGGGTGCCTGTTTACACAGAGAATAGGACACCACCGACGTACTTCGTCTATTTATATCATCTAGTGTCAGCTAACGTGAGGTCTGGTTAAGGAAGTGAGAGAGAGAGGGGTTGACCACAGCGGTGTGAGGCATGGTTTTAGCTGCTAGGTAGGTCTGTTGTTACAGGAGTCACTCGAGGCGGTAGTAGGGATGGGGAGCGTGTAGGAGGTGGTTTACCTTGGACTCGGTGTAACGGCCTGTTGTCCCTATAGCTTGAGGGAAGTTCCCATCCCTATGGGTTGTTATCCATATAGCTTGAGGAAGGTTCCAGGCCTGAGGTGTCTACATATACCAAAGAAGTCGGTCCTGAGGTTGATTAGGCTGATCCCACCACTGAGTATCTCTTGTGTCTCGCTCAAACATAGGCTGCACATACCAGATCCCACTCTATCAGGTGGTACTTTCCTGATTTTAGACCAGGCCAGAGAGTACGGGATCCTCTCCAGCTTGAGCCGTACTTTTCCTTTTAAAGGAATGGCAATGGTTATATCATGTCATTGAAGCTCGCTGATGTGGAACCTATGTAAAGGTGCTCAGAGCTGGGGGTTTTTGCTCTACACCTGTATACTAAGTTCGTCATGAGGGATTCCTTACTAAGGGGGCATAATGTGGGGGTTCTGCTGTTGCAGAAGGTGGTCGACCCCTGAGTGCCAATTGTGAGATTCCCGTTGCGTAGTATAGGATGGTTTTCCCCTGGGGCCGGTGGAGGTCCTGGGTCTGTTTGGGTTCCAGGGTGGGTACCGGGTCCACCATTCTTTTCCTCCACATGGCTCTGCTGGGTGCATATATTGCAAGCTGCTGGTTGTGTGTAGTTTCTAAGTCTACTCCTATTGATGCTAGCTATGTGCTGAGCGCTGGTGCGCGTGGTAGAATACGAGAGTTTCACAGTGTGTATAAATATATATAATGTATAATAATCAATACAATATAATTACCTCATTACCAGAGGTTTCCCGAATAAGACGAATACGAAAAACGTCCTCATTCGTCGCGTCGGATAAGGCAATTTAAAACATAGTGAAATATTTGAAAAGTCTCCTCAAGAAATGCAACAGTTTAACGGGCAAAACATATATAAATAAAAGTAATGCAAGAGATATATAAAAAAATAAGGAAATATAGTTAGGGTATGTGTATATACACTCACAAATGTACATATGTGTGTGTATGTACAAATGCATGTGTATGGTGAAAATGTGTGCGTAAGTACATATATGAGGGCAAGTATATTTGTGTATATGTGACCACAAATACATATATAATATGAGTTGAAAAAGAAATTGTATGATAATATAGTTAACACGTATCCAGATAAGGTATTAAATACACATACGAGTATGAAAGCACGCGTATGAACACACACACACGCACGGTCACTTATATGCGGAAGATAAAGAGGGAAGGGAGTGTAATAGTAAAAAGAAGTGTCATTCCCGATATATGTATAAAAATTAAACAATATATGAGAATGAAAAAAAAATTTAAATCAAAGAGAAAGTAATCAATTAACACTAGAGAAAAGAAAAAAAACATAGGTGCGCACGTACACACACATATATATATATAAACATATTTATACACACAAATACGTACAGACAAAAGCGCATGCATGCGTACATACACACGAGGCACGTATATATATATATATCGCCACATGTATATCTAATCACACGTACGTACGCGACTATATATATATATATAAATATATAAATGTAAGTATGTGTACATACATACATATATGTATACAGATGTACAGTAGTATGTATATATATATATATATATATATATATATATATATATATATATATATATATATGTGTATATATATATATATATATATATATATATATATATATATATATATATATATATATATATATATATATATATATATGTACGTATCGGTTTATCGAACATTTATTATAATCTTCGGTTTGTTTGTAAAGAAACAGCCCGAATTAAGCCGTACAGTGTTCGGCAACGATCGTCGGCCTTTTGTTCAACAAAGAACGATGAACTAGTTTCAAGCTTATTAGCTATTGTCAGCAACGTATACCTTCCTGTCAGATGATTGCACGTTTGAAAGTATATACTTTCCTAATGCATATTAACGGCTGAGCAGCCTAATTTGCATATAGAGTGAGTTAGTCGGCGGGACGTACCGAAAACGATAAATGGAAAATAATGAAATGAAATTTCATTTCTCACTCTTAGTACGGCTGATACTTAAATGTAGGTCTTCAAATTTATTATTATTACTATATATATATATGTACGTATGGGTTTACTGAACATTTATTATAATGTTCGGTTTGTTTGTAAACAAACAGCCAGTATTAAGCCGTTCATTTCATTCTTTTCCATTTATCGTATTCAGTACGCCCGGCTGACTAACTCACGCGATATGCAAATTTGACTGCTCAGCCGTTAATATGCATACGGAAAGTATATACTTTGAAAAGTTCAAACACCCGACAGGAAGGAATACGATGCTGACGATAGCTAATAAGCTTGAAACTAGTTCATCGTTCTTTTGTCAGTGTTGAACAAAAGGCCGACGATCGTTTCCGAACACTGTACGGCTTAATTCGGGCTGTTTGTTTACAAACAAACCGAACATTATAATAAATGTTCGGTAAACACATACGTACACACATATATATGTGTGCATGTATGTATATATATACATACAACTATACGTCTTTATATATATATGTATGTACATATGCATACTTACATTTAAGTATCAGCCTACTAAGTGGGAGAAATGAAATTTCATTTCATTATTTTCCATTTATATATATATATATATATATATACATATATATATATATATATATATATATATATATATATACATGGCTGAGGTCCGTGTGAAATGGAAACATTTAATCAAGTCAGGAAATGAACACCTAACACTGAAAAGAAAGGTTAGAAAAAGTGATTGTTCTGATGTGCCTGTTGTTGAGCAACATCTGTTTTGCCAGCTCATGGGCTCGATTCTGCCTGATCCAAGCTGGTTTGATTAGGCATGAACAAAGTAGATTATGACCTGAAAATGTTTAAGGAACGTGGCAAGGAGGGTGCAAGCATACGAGGTCTTAAATGAGACATAACAACAGTCAGAATCAAGCAGTGGAAAGTCCCAGCGGAGCCTACAGTTGCATTGTGTGTGCCAGAGGGTGCAAATCTTTGGTTGGTTTAAAGAGCCCCGTACATACCTCACATTTGTTTGCATGTTATCAGGTGAGGGCAATGCTCGAACGCGAATTTGCGGCCATCATATATATATATACATATATATTCATACACAAAGGAAAATTTGCAATACGAAATACGTGCAAGCGACCACAAATTGGGTCTCTATAAATACGAGATGAGAAATTCGGGTAATGTCGATATAGATCGAGTAAAAGGTAGGTAGTCATCTTTGTCACATTTTTTGGTCCCCTGGGTTTGTTATTTATAGGGAGTAATTATTTTATTGTCGCTTGTGTTGGGACACACATTTCTAATTTCTAAAAGACTATATATATATTTATAATTATGTGTATATGTATTTATGTATGGCATGCGTGTATGTGTCAATGTGTGTATTATTATTTATGGCTCTCTTTCTGTCTGTCTCTCGCTCGCTCTCTCTCTCCGTCTCTCTTTATATTTATATATACGTTTCACACATCTCTCTCTCTATATATATACACACACACACACACACATATATATATATATATATATATATATATATATATATATATATATATATAAATATATATATATATATATGTGTAGATATATAGAGAGATATATGGATAGATACATAGATATATATATAGATAAATGTGTGTGTGTACATACATATATATAGAGGGAGAGAGATAGAGATAAAGAGAGATAGAAAGACAGATAGCCATAAATAATAATATACACAGAAGCACACACACACACACACACATATATATATATATATATATATATATATATATATATATATATAGAGAGAGAGAGAGAGAGAGAGAGATAAGGAGTGTTTAAGGACTTCCTCAGGACTGTATCAAGGATAAGAGGGCGAAGAAGAAGAATATATACACACACACACACACAGACACATAACCACACACACTCACACAAACACACATGCACTCACTCACATACACATACACACACACACACACACACACACACAGACACACACATACACACACACACACACATATATATACACACATACATGAATACATACTTACATGCATGCATGCAAATATGTATTGAACGTTTTTTTTTCTTTTTTGGGTTGGTTTAAATCTGTGATTGTTTACTTTGTATCTATCGTTTTGTATAGTCGAATGAATTATAGAAATAATAGCTCAGTAAATGAAATGTAAGTCAAACAATATTAAACAGAATCTGTACAGAAATAGAAATGCATAAATAATATTTCGGAGTGAAGATCTTTAGAAGTATAGTCTACTGTTTGAACATTGCTTGAAGATATCAAGTCAAATATAGTTGTCTATTAAAGCAGAGAAAATTGTAGCAGAAAAAATCGTCGCAAGTCAAGGAAAATGCCAACATAATTTCCAACCGACTACTTAACAGAATTGCAGTCATGTTCTTATCGGCAACTTGGCAGTACATAGGAGAGTGTTGGATAGCTGTCATATCAGTACGGCGCCGAGCAATGTGTTCTATTGATTTTTGGCGGGCACTACAGTAAAACAGACTCCACGCTAATGTATTATAATGGACTGAAATTTAGATCTACGTAAATGCGAAGAAAACAATATTACTCAGTGGAGTGCATATTGGGAGTGGTCTGGTAGTGTTTGTTAGTTGGAAACACTCATGTGAGTGTGTTCTGGAGTATGAGAGCTAATGTTTTTATTTCGGGTCGATATTTGTATACACACAGACACAGAAACACACACTCATGCAAACAAACAAACACATACACTAACACATACACCACATATATATGTGTGTGTATATATATATATATGGATATGTGAGCGTACGTGTATGTGAATATGTGTATGTGTCGGCGCGATTCAGCTCGTATATATATATATATATATACAATAATTGAGTATATGGCTATGTTTATGTCTTAGTGTGTAAGGGGTAGGTGCCTGCGTGTCTTTATTTAATGTTTTTGTGTGGTTTTTTGGATGGGATATATATTCATTTTTCTAAAATAATGGTAGTAGTTTCAACATTATGTTGAATATTTAGCAATTTTAATGTATAATCACATTTTGTATATTTCTCTTTGTTTTTCCATATAGTACCTCATAAATTCAAAACGAGACAAGGTCGCTTTTTGTAGTTTTTTATAAATATATGATAAATGATGCAAATGATTGTTATTGGTGTCTCCCATTCTAAATCATCGCTTTAACTATTACCTATTAGTCGTTATTTATTTTACTTCTTCTTAAATATTCTACACAATGTTTATCTGTCAATCTCTGTGTGCTTCCCTCTCATTCTACATATATTTACATTTTTGTCTTATGAATATTCACGTATTGCAGATTAAGACATACACAGAGACATACGCCTTCACTGTTTCACACACGAACATGTATCTGCACTCACAAATATATGCTCACAAGCACACATAAACACTTATATATATATATATATATATATATATATATATATATATATATATATATATATATATATATATATATATATATATATATATATATATATATATATATATATATATATATATATATATATGTATATATATATAAATCATCAGAAGCTAATACATTCCACACACACACACAGATTTATATATATATATATATATATATATATATATATATATATATATATAATAATGAGACTATTTGGAGTTTCTAACTCAATACATGCCTTGATATATATATATATATATATATATATATATATATATATATATATATATATATATATATATATACGATATTAACAAATGGAAACTATATTTATAAAACCATATTTATTTCATTATACATATTTCAAGGACACCAAGTTAAATTATGGTGTGCTTTCATCAGATAAAATATAATATAGAGCAGTTTTATAAATAAATATTGACATGCCCTTAAAGAATGCAACCATTACTGTTGGAAGCTCCCGGATATATATACACACTATCCGGGAGCTTCCAACAGTAATGGTTGCATTATTTAAGGGCATGTCAATATTTATTTATAAAACTGCTCTATGTTATATCTTATCTGATGAAAGCACACCATAATTTAACTCGGTGTCCTTGAAATATGTATAATGAAATAAATATGGTTTCATAAATATAGTTTCCATTTGTTAATATCGTATTTTTACTCCAATCATTTGTTGAGTGCTTTATATCAGCTATAAACATATTTGCTTGGGTGCCCCGTTTTAGAACTTATATATATATATATATATATATATATATATATATATATAAATATATATACATATATATATATAAATATATATATATATACATATACATATATATATATATATATATACACATTGAAAAATCTTGGAAGAGATACCTTGACGACTGTTTCATCATCTGGAGTTCATTATCCTCCTGAATAACCTACACACATCTCTCCAATTCACAAAAGTGATGAGTAGTACCAAATTACCATTCCTAGATATAATGATAATCAAAAACGACACCACCATTACCACCCATTAATATCTGAATTTTAAGTCGTGCCATCCACCTCATACAAAACGCAACATCCCATACTGCCTAGCCAGAGGAATTTGTACCATTGTGGAAGATACGAATACCAGGTACAAACGCCTAACAGAACTAAGAGAATTTTTGCTCAAACAAAAATACCCATCTCTACTTACAGAAAATGGCATACTACGGGCTATAAAAATACCTATTTAACAACTTAGGACAACCCAAGGCAGAAGAAACCAAGAACTGGTCATACCATTTATAATGACACACAACCCATGTCACCATAATATCTTCAACACTGCCAAAGCATACCTACGGATCATTGCTCAAAGTAATGAATTAAAAGGCTTAATCACAGATCGATCTTTGACTCTTAGTAAAAGACAACCGACAAATTTGAGGCAATTACTAACAAAAGCAAAGTTTGACCTTAACAACAAAGACCAATCATTCACTGTATCTAAATGCAATGATAGTCGATATGGCACATGTCAATCCATACACGCCGGTCAATATATGAAAAAAAAAAACTGGAAAAATATTCCCAAATGCAAATATGAACTGCAAAAGCAGAAATCTAATTTACTGCATTAAATGCCCGAATTGTGAAGAACTATATGTCGGTCAAACTGGAAATGCACTATCGGAACGTGCACGGGTACACCGACAGCAAATCAGAGACCCAAATGTCCGTCAGATAACCCTAAGTAGCCATCTAGCAACATATGGTCAGGGAATATTTATAATATTCCCATTCTACAATTTACACAGCCCAAGTGAAATCAAGAGAAAAATCAAAGAAAAAAATGTTATTGATAAATTCAAACCCAAGCTAAATGAACAATAATAATGGCGTATCTTACTATGACTATGACTACGATCACTGACAACAAGAACAACAATAATAATAATAATAAAAGTGATGTTCATGGAGATGATTACTAGAAAATGTTCATGGTGATGATTACTAGACAGTGTACGGCTTAATTCGGGATGTTTGTTTACAAACACACCGAGCATTATAATAAACGTTCGGTGAATCCATGCGTACATATGAGGGCATGTATGTATATATATATATATATATATATATATATATATATATATATATATATATATACTGCTGTACATCTGTATACATATATATATGTACGTATACATACTTATATTTAAGTAACAGCTGTACTAAGAGTGAGAAATGAAATTTCGTTTCATTTTTTCCGTTTATCGTTTTCGGTGCACCCCGCCGATTAACTTTGCCTGTGTGTGTGTGTGTGTGTAGGAAAATGATTCCGTTAGTAGAAATGGGGGAGAGAGTTATGTGTGTGTGGAGTGTGTGGTTAGCATGTTAAGGTGTTAGAGTATTAACGTATGTTGAGGTTTATTTAGTTATCGTTTTCATTTTCTAATGTAGAAGGTGTTATGTGTGTGTGTATATGTGTTTGTTTGGATGGTTAGCATTTTATGGTGTTGACATAATGTATATTAAATTATATTCAAAGCTGGTCTATATTTTTGAATAAACATATTTTTCTCACTTATTCGTATTTGTTCTGTTGCAAAGGTAAAATGGGAAGACTTGGAATGTGGGTGTCTTATTACTTGCGCATATGTCTAGATGTGCACTTAGTGGTAACTGTCTCGTG
>OZ024740.1:333726866-333821866 GCA_964016885.1 Eledone cirrhosa | reverse complement strand
GTTGTAAATCAGGTCACTGTACCCGACCTCCATCGATGGGTTTAGCAACTGAGCGTGACGCAGGAAATCTTCAGACATGTAATCTTTGTCGCTAAGCTATAAAGAGGCCGGATCGCCCAAGTCGCTCCATAGGAGTAGAATAGCGAAAAGTGATCTTAGTCTTTTAGCAGATTTCAACAAAACGCCCTCTGCCATAGTAGCACCCCATTGTGAATCATCCTCCAAAAGGCATCGCCTAAAGCAGGCTTCCCGGAAAATATCACATAATTCACCGTCAACAGTTCTTATCTCTCGAAAGCTTTGTACGCCAAAAAACATCATGGGGGAGAAGGCGCAGGTAAAAACACTCATGCTGGTTGGGAGGTACAGTGTACACTCTTCTTAGACAACTGTCAAACTTGACACCAGGATGTCCTTCAACATCCTGACCTGACTTCCTACGCACTCAAGTGTTGTTTGACCACACGTAGTAGGACGGGACCTGAGGATATGAAAGTGTTTTTGCAAATGTGTCAAGTTGGCAAAGCGTAAACAAAACAGTCAAAGTTGTCTCTTTTGGATTGGCCGCCAAATGAGCAGCAGTCTGTTCGGTAAAGTAAGCCCGCTGGCCGTTTTCCAAATGAACCGCTAGTTGTATGATGGCGGGGTGCCTTTGGTGAACTGGAAACCCGAATATCCGCCAAAAAGCTTCACCACTGCTGATATATCGACCTGCCAAGTACTCCGAGACCTCGTCCCTGCTATTGTCGTTTTGAAGGCCGAACATGGCAGCATCGGAACCCTTGTTAACATATTTATATGTGTACTTTATCGACTTCACTGAATGACAGAACTCCACATTTATATGAGCGTTGAAAGTTTTCATCAGAAATGGACAGTACGGGACCACCCACCTATTATCAACTTGATGACTCTGTAACGTCATAGTGAATACACCGTTCTCAGGCCGCCTTCGTCTGTACAGTGGGTATCCATCGCCGCCGGTCTGGGTCTCTTCAACAAACCTCTTTGGGTATCGTTTAGTGCACACATGGTCCTAGTGTCACGAGGAGAGCTCTTGAAAACCGGGACCGCACGGACCGTGCACAATGTGTGCCTTCACAATGTCGTACAGCTGCCGTTCAACAACGGGGTCCGGTATTTCCGCTGCGATGACGTCATCTAGAATTGTAGGGTCTATGTTGGTGACAAACCAAACCAAAATGTGCGCGTGTGGCAACTCTCTCTTTTGCCACTCAACAGTATACATGTGGCACCTAACAGGCCCGAAAACCTTCCCTTTTTTTATTAGATCAATTAGCTTAGCCAGCTTCTGCCTAAAAATCCTGGCAATAATATATTGCCGATGGCAGTACTGCTGCCCTGGGATAAGTTCCCGCGTAACCTCAACCCACTTGGGGCTACACGTAAACATGATGATTAAATCGGGGCGCCCATAATGCCGAACGAACGTCATAGCGTCCTGTGTTTCGCTCGTGCATGTACCCACCCTCCTCCCCCGTATAGGTCGAGGGGAGAATGCACATTTTGCCGATGTTCCGGGGGTCAGTGTCATTCCTGATGCCGTCACGCAAATGGATGTAGGAGTCTGAGCGCAGCTGCTTCTGATTCAATTTTAGAGAAGCACAGTCTCTCCGACGCCATCTTTGCAGCCATGTCAACTGCAAACTGGTGAAACAGTTCCCCTGACCTGTACAGGGTGCTGAAATCTTTAGGCCTCGTCATGAAGCGGTATGAGTATAAAGCCATACATGAAACAGTTTTAGATGTCGCAACAGTGGGCTCGTTTGGTTTGCGCTGAGGAATGCCGAAATGGTACCCGTCTTCTCCGTATGCAAAAAGAAGGGGATACTGCAGGGCGTCCTATGGACGATACGTCTCATTAATATGTCGAAGACCACTGTCACGATTTTGAAGAACTACGTCTCGCTTATTGTGCTGTTCACCATGGATAACTACGGCCACTTCATTGCACGAATGAGCGTTATAACGGCGTGCGTGCTCCCCAGAAGGTCTTTTGTCAGCATCGATGATAATGGTGAAGTTTGGTGAAGGGTTTGTTTCCAATGCGTATTTGAAACTGCGAATACACCTGTTGTGCTCATGAAGCATGTTTTGAAGACCAAGCAGCACGTCCCTTACAAAGTGTCAGCGTCATTGTTTACAGGTGTTGGAATAACGCCGAACCGCGCATCAACTTGCCTACTGTAGTTAGAAATGAAGTAAATTTGAATGAACGAAGGGTTGCAATTTTGTAGTGGCTGGAGCGACTAAAATGGTACACCACCCCCTGGACCTTGAAAGTACGCATCGAACCACTTTCTCTGACAACGTTTGACCCGAAAGATGTCATTTGAAACGCACAATTGTACTTCCTGATGAGTTGAAGGAATTTGGATGACCTTGAGGTAGAACCAGTAAGTAGTTACTTCAAAGGCCCTGGCGGTTCCCCAAGAGGGGGCAAGATGACATTTCCGTTTAAGCAGCACATTGCAGGTGGCTCCCCAGCCCACTTTTTAGCATTGCAGAATTTGCAATTGAAGCGCATTTCTCCTATATTTATGTCGGCATGCATCGAGTAGTTAACGTTTGGCTCATACTTGAAAGCCCGTAGGTGCCAGTATGGGCTGTTGGGGCTCGATACACCGCGGGCAGCTTCTTGTCGTCGACTGTTCCGCTCGAACGAGGAATGTTGCTCCTGTGGGTCGTGGAAAGCTCTCGCAGCAGTAGCAGAAGCCACCCTTGCAATCCTAATGGAGCGCCCGTCTGCATCTTCAGAAGCCATGTTAGCAGTCATAGCCGCAGCTTTCCTAGCAAAGCGATTCGTCCGCCGTTCGAAACCTTCCGAAGCCCTGAAAGCAGCAGTAGCCGCAGCGTTTCTAGTCAGTCGAGGCGCCCTTTGTTCCGGGCCCTCTGAAACCCTGGAAGCAGCAGTAGTAGCAGCGTTTCTATTCAGGCGAGTCGACCATTTTTGCGAGCCCTCTGAAGCCCTGGAAGCAGCAGTAGCATCAACGTTTCTAGCCAGACGAGTCGACCTTTGTTCCGGGCCCTCTGAAACCCTGGAAGCAGCAGTAGAGGCGTTTTTTGGGGAATGACGTATCGCCCGCTCAGAATCGCACACCGCAGCACGTTTCGAGGCGTCGTATGAAGCCATCGTGGCTAGGCGTGCGGTGCGTTGTTGAAAACTTTCAGCAGCTCTGCATTCCGGTGAACGTAAGGAGCTCTGTGAAAGTTTTAAAGCAGTTTCCTCGGGGGACTCGTTTACTGAAATCGCCCTCTGCGCCGCCGCTGTCGCGGTATGGCGACCGAGGCGACTTCTCTTTTTAGGTGGCATTTTATGTGAAAAGGAAAGGGTGAAAGTTACTTCTACAGCAAAATTGCCTTTGAAAGTATAAGGCTGAAAACTGTCGGCGTTCCGCAGGGGAAAAAATGGGAGAATGAACGGCAAATAAATAACTCACAGTTTGTTGAAAGCGCGCTTCTGTCAGCAATTTGAAGTTGTTTGGCCAAAAATCCCTATGTGTTTTTTTTTTTTTCACTCAATAAACGTGTAAATATGTTATACACAAAATGTAATCGTGTGTGAATTGGATGATAGATGTTTAAAAAAAAGATTTTAAGCATATATAAGAGAAGGTTGCAGCATGTATGTTTTTTTTTCGATTTTTAAGGGGAGTAGAGAGAGGAATTTCATATTGTATTAGAGGGGTAAAGCGTCATGTATTTAGTTTTATCGATTATTTCCGTAATTCTGGGAGATTTTGAAATAAATAAATAGTCGTTTACCTAAGGTAGACCATTTACAACATTCTTACAGACGTTGAGTCGAATCGGTTTGAAATTGTGCAAATGAATAAACATGGAACATGCACACATAACAACAATATGTCTTTTATAGATAATGATATATACCGACATACGCACACACATATAAAATTATAAGAATAAATAAAAATCAATTAAGAAACATATACTGAATTAGGCAGTCACATACGAGTAAATATATTTTTAAAAAAATAGGGATTAAGGAAATAAAGATTATTATTGAGTTGACAGCGATACGGAAGAGGAGAAAGGCACAAGTAAAAAGAATTAAAAAATAAAAAAAATATATAAACAAACACATGTGGTAAGCAAATGCACAAGATAAAATAAATAAATATATATATATATATATATATATATATAAATATATGCATACATACACATACATATATATACACATACACATACAAATACGTATACACGCTCACATAAATACATACATTTATATATATACATATACATATATATATATATATATATATATATATATATATATATATATATATATATATGTATATATATATATATATATATATATATATATATATATATATATATATATATATATATATATATATATATACACACACATATACATACATACAAATACATACACACACATATATATAAATACATACACGCACATATATATACGCATATATGTATATACACACATATATGTATATATTTTGAAGTACGTTATACATATGGAAAAACCAGATAGGTAAGAAGTACTTACATAACCCTAGTGCCGCGAGGCGGGTCAAGATGGTGGTAGGGGTAGAGTGGGATGGAAGTGGAGGTGAAATTTTGTCGAGTGGGGTTTTTATCGCTCCTAGATGCGATTCTTGCACAACAGAATTTGGTGTTGTGATCGGGTTTAAGAGATCAGTAATCTATTCTCACCAATTCGTGGTGATGCATCTCCTTCCTTCACTGAGGAAAATCCCAGACACGTTCGTCTTAGCAAGCATAGAGGAGTAGGTGTCCGAATTACGAAGTCGATGGATGGTCAGCCTGAACAATTTAATATGTTGATGTGAAGACAGATTCCTTCTGAAGCCTGAAGACCGTTTATGCATTAATGTTCATGGCCTTTGCATTCTCGCTGTTTTCTCTTGGGTCTGCTTGCACTGCAAGTGTAATAAGGAGGTCTTATTTCTGAACCAAGCTTTATAAGTGACCTTCCACCTTTCACTACTTTTTTTTGCCGAGGGGTCCTCCTGCCATGCTACTCCGCAAAAACTTACATTTTCCCGTATCATTTAACAACTGAAGCAGAAACATCCGAGTTTCAGCTTCCTTTGTTTGCTCATACAGTTCTATGAATTTGGAAGCAATAATATCTGCAAACCTGTTCCTGAGTTCTTCATACGCTAGTACGCTCCACTGTATCTTGTAGATCGAGGTGGAGTTGCACATTTTGTTGGATACGTTGACTTTCGGTAGTACGAGAATGAAGATAACTGGATGGTGATCAGTGAACAGCTCAGTTTCTCTTTTAACATACATACAGAATCGAACACAGACTCCAAGAGATCAGAGACAGTAACGAAATCAAATACTTAGCTCCGTCTCCGATTTCCTTTATACCCTTTGTATTTAGGAAAGTCTTTGAGCTGGAAGGATGTGTTGATAATAGAGTGCCAACTATAAAAGCATAAGTTTAATGCGACCTCTCCATTCGTATTGGGAGCGGGATCACCGTTCTTTCCAATCACACTATCCCCTCTCAGGGATTCATTGTGATCATTTACATTGAAACTTAAATCAGTCTTAACTACATTTGCTATTGCAATTATTTCATCAAGGAAGGATCTATTTTCGCGCACTCAATTTCGAGCATAAACTTGAACCACCCACAGAAAAAATCTTTCATACTAAGCTTCACTAGGTAAATATCCCTCCGAATTAAATCCAATTCAGAAGCCATTCTCACATTTGGGGTTTAAATGCCAAACTCGCAATGTTCTGTCAGTATCTCTACCAAACTATACTTATATTCATAAACTTTGGCTAATAGCTGAAAGCATACGATACAAGTGACCGTAATGGTGTCCTTCCGAATTGTGTTTGGAGTAACGTTATTCCATGGAGTGAGCAGCTCGAGCATTAGATTTTATCCACGTAGGCCACTACATCTCCGACTTCAGGTACTCCAGCTGTCATACGACTAAGATGTGTTTAATATGTTCCAGGAAAGAATTGCTGGACAGGTTGTACGGGCAAACCGTCCGGCATGTGACCCAATGGAAGACCACAAGCAAAATGGCTGCACAACATCCTTGGACTTGGCTGGTCTCCTTTGGAGTTCTAGCCAGATAAATGTAGACAGCTGCTTCAGACAGGACCCTCTGGAAGACGTGGTTGAGGGCTCAGATCCCATGTCCCTCTCAGAATCAGAAGGCATAGAAAAAATGGATGTAGAGATTAAAATATTATTTAAGTGAGAAGTTCTACGACGTATATTGCATCATTTTATACGTGCATACCCGGAAAATATATATATACACCATATATATATATATATGTGTGTGTGTGTGTGTGTGTGTGTGTGTGTGTGTGTGTGTGTGTGTGTGCCCATGATTTCATAGAAGAGATGCACTATTGTAGGTCTATATTTATATATAGAAGGTGTTACTCCTAGAGGTATGATTATCACATATTCATATCACAAATGACCCGCTCTAAAATGACGACTTTGGTTAAGGCTTTTCATTGTAAAGATTGTGTGAATAAAAAAAAAATGGCATTGCCAGGGATTGAAAGCTTTTCATCAATACGAAATTGCCTAGGGCTAAACAACATCTATTGGCGCTATTTCAAGCACTTTTATATATTGAGACAATTATATCCTCGTGTATTTGATATCAAAGTAATGAGATGCATGTTATGCGCAGAACTGTCATTAGCAACGTTTTAAATATACACGAAGTATACAATTTAATGGCGTAGAAGTATACAAATGTTCTATCCTTCATCTTATTAACAGGAATAATCCATGTGAAATTGCATGCTTTTAAGTATATTGTACAAATCGCTTTAGTTTTGAATGTGTATTCTTAAATGTAATATATGAAATATATATCTATATACGTTCAATATGGATGATATTATGAAACCTTATTCCATTTTATGAATTGAAATTATTCACGGAAGAGTTGTCCAGTAGATATTTCCAAATATAATTATATTTATTCCCAAACTTTATGAATATTTGCGTCCGCATTAACTTACAAAACAGTAATTTCATCAAATTATGCTGACTTTTATTGCAATTCCTAACGCCATTTACTAATTTAGAATATATAGTTTGTTTTGCAATATGTACGTTGTATCGTGTTTCATTTTCTCCGGATAGTCGAACAAAACCATTAATTACATGAAAATATTGACATTTGAAAACGTAGATTGTTTATAAGTCCACAAGACAAAATTTAGTTTATAGTATTTAGTAGATGAGAATATATACATGATAAATACATGTCAAGTTTACTATCGTGAGAACAAGAGACTGCCTACTACAATATGTGTTCTCTCTTTTAAATATAAATATGCCAGCAGTTAGAAATTTGCATGCGTTTCTAACTTTGGAAAGTATTGTATAGGATCTACATGAATATGGGTTACGAATTTTGAAAATCTACATTGCCACTGTGGTATTGTACGCATTTAATTTGCAGTTTATCATATTATCATGTGGTACCGGAACGAATACGTTTGTCATTTAACTCATCCCATTATAGTATGAAATATTTTCACTTAAAACACCTTATAAAGACAAATCTGATGCAGTGGCAATAGTGGACGTATATATACGACAAGCTTTTACTCACGGTATTACAATAATGCAACATATAACATATATAAACTTAGTATTCTGACGCTACATATAGGAGTCGATTCTAACAGAATGCGCTAGAATAGTTGAATTGCTATAAGAAGAAATAAAATAAGTTACTGAATATAAAACTAAATATTTAAAGCCTGCTCTCATATCTTCAATTTTATTCCCGCTCTAATATGAACAATGAAACAATCAATATCAATAAAATCCGTTAGACATATATGCTATTTATTCATGCTATATATACATTGGGAGTAACTGCAATAATACAATATTAATAATACATAAATTCTTATGTCTGACTAAAATATTCTTATAATACGTAGCTCATAATACCGACATATAACTAGATATATTAAATTACTTTTGAAACAAACGTAAGAATAAACAATATATAAAATCAAATGTATTTTAAAACCATCGTTTTTTGAGAATTGGAAGCCCTCATGAGCGCCGAACATAAACGGGACTATGAGACACGATAAACTGATGTACTTGTCGATATCTTTGAATATATGAAATTGACCCACATTTTGATCTTATGCTTATCATTAGCGTGTATATAATATTGAATTCCATAGTTGACGGCCTTTCTCCATCAACAATGTATGAATAAGCATATTATTGTTTTGGATGAAGTGCATTTTATATGATAGTGTGAATACAAACTCTTCATTCACCTATATATCAATTATGAATTCAAATTTATGCAGCAATAAACGCACGAAATATGGGGTTTTATGGGTTAATTACTTCACGCATCCCATCATGTTAACCAATACCTCGTGAAGTGACGAGGCTAGAGATAAAATATAATTGTTTCTACTTTAGTGCATTACTGGTACTTTATTTTATCGACCCCGTAAGGATGAAAGGCAAAGTCAACCTCGGCGGGATTTGAACTCAGATCGTAAAGGGACGTAACTATGCTGTAAAGCATGGCGTCCGACACTCTACCGATACTGCCAATCCACGCGGCTAGAGATAAAATAAAATATGAGGTAATATCCCTTCGAGCATTAATATGTTGAAATGTACATGTTATGTTCGTTGTCTATTTAATACTAGTCGTAATTATTTAAGCATTTATCTGTTTGGGGGGAAAGAAACAGGAACACGTTCGTGCCCATTATTTTTGTTGTTAACCAATCGCGTTCATCGTAGCAACATGGCGATGCAACAATCTGTTGCATAAACTGGCACCTCATAAAGGTAGCTGACGTGGCAAAAATGCATCGTCTGTTCGTCTCTACTGCCTGAAGTTGCTCCTAATACTATATTTATATACTCTAAAGCTAAAATACGGCCTTTTTTTGATAAACTGCACAGTTTATAATCGCTTACCCCACATCTCCCTTCCTCATTTCTACTTTAATTTCTCTATTTCCTCTCTTCCTTATTCTCACTCTGTTTCCTTTCCTCTCAGTATCTCCTTGTTTTTCTTACTAACGTTCTCTTGTCTTCTTCCTTCCTGGCATCTCACCCATCTTTCAGCCTCTGTTTTAATACAATTTGTAGGTAGCAGACCACGATTCTTCCGTAAATTCACCCAATCATTTTTAAACGAGGTAAACAATATTCTCATTTTTTTTTGTATTCCTTCCAGCTATATCATTCTACAATTATTCTCCAGTATTAGTGATTTTCCAATCATTTGCACAGCCTGGCACCACAAACGTAATAGCATCTTGGAGCACGAAATTGTACTCTAACAAGTTGGCTGACTAGGTCAAGATGTAGCTGTCTCTTCGTTTTTAGTAACTATGCATATGCTGTTGATATATATAGAATTGTGTTTGTAACAGATAATCTGTAGGCATCATCAGCGAGAGATATGATCAAATGTGACAAACACCTAAAGCTAAAAGCTACACGAATGAATATTTCACCTCGTGCGCGAGAAGTTCAAAGTGGCGTGAGTGGATCGGCTAGAAACAATAGCCTAAATATACCCATCTTATAAGTTCACCAAGTTAGGGAGCCCAAATTCAAATAAGAGGCAGAGTTAATAATTCATATTAATACACTGTAATTAACAAGCTCAAAGTATAAATACCGAGCATTATATAATAATATATATAATAATAAACACAGTAAATTGTGTTTAAAATTACGTATATAAATATATATGTATACATATATGTATGTACGTATACATACATACTTACGTTTAAGTAAGTGCCGTACTAAGAGTGAGAAATGAAATTTCGTTTCATTCTATTCCATTTATCGTTTTCGGTGCGCCTGGCCGACTGAACTCACTCGATATGCAAATTAGGCTGCTCAGCCGTTAATTTTCATAAGGAAAATATATACTTTCGGACGTTCAACCATCTGGCAGAAAGGTATACGGTGCTGACGATAGCTAATAAGCTTGAAACTAGTACATTGTTCCTGTGTCAGTGTTGAACAAAAAGGTGGGGTGGTTGCCTAAACACTATACGGCGTAATTCAGGCTGTTTGTTTGTTTACAAACGAACAAACCGAGCATTATAATAAATGTTCGGTAAACTGATACGTGCATATATATATGTGTGCCTGTATGTATATATATACATGCTACTATACGTCTGTATACATATATGTATGTACGTATACATACATACTTACATATATATATATATATATATATATATATATCCGAAATTAAATTAAGGGTGTCATGGCTGAGAGACATGCGCCATATCCGCTGTAGAATATGCTCAAAGATTCCAATGAATACATCCGACCATTTTATATCAACTATATATATATAACAATATATATATATATATATAAAATAAAAATATGAAACAATCACAGGGAATAATTTGTAAAGTGTGTAAGCACACACATCTAGGTAGGTAACTAATTAAAGTTTAACTAGAACTTCAAATATAGATACATTTTTAAATGATTCATCTCCTTTGTATATATTTCATTAAATAAATAAATATATTTCACCATCAATCGGTAAATCATTGTAGTCAAATTAGATATGAGAGGAACATTTTCGTTTTAAAATAGGAGTGTTATAATATATATAAAATATAAAATGCAATCGTTTTCGATTACATAATTTAATTAAATCCTGGAAACAGGACTGCGAAAATGCAGAACTAATTCCACAAAAACGATGGGAAAAACACAAAATTGTTTCTTTAAATATGAATATGAGTTCAAAATAATACATCACACAGATAACCCCTTTATAAAGAAATTAAACAAAACAAGAACCCCTCCAGAAACATTCATTCCACCAACCACAACAGGCATAAACCACAGACAAAATCCCATTGAACACAAACCAAATACAACCAACTACAGCAGAAGAAACACACTCAACCACCACAACATAGGTATCCACAAAAATATCTCCTACAGAAACCAACCCCAAAACAACATAGAACTAACCCGCAACATAAACACCATATGCTTCAGAAGAAATCTACCCAGACCACATGAAATCGCAACAAAACCTTCCCACATTAACACGCACAACAGCTCTCAAACCCAACACTACAGAAAGCAACCCCATATCATAAACACTATATATCTAAAAAAGAATCTACCCAGACCATATAAACCCATAACAGAACTCTTACACAATAACAGCTATAATTGATACCAACCCCATAATCAACTCTGACAAAAAAAAAAAAAAAATACAGATCCATACAAAACAGACAAGCAGACTACAATTACAACCAAAATAATTTTTTTTTTTTCGACAAAAGTCGAAAACAGCAGAACACCCGATGGCACCAACTCATGAGAAACCGGAGATAATTAAGCTTTCAAAGATATCATTAACTAACATACAAATTAACATATTAATTAAGGGACTGAAATTTACACCCACATCACAAAAATCCAAATGAAAGATGACGTCATGGTATTCTGCGGAAAGCTTAGACTAAAATAATACCTCTCCAATGACACTAACACAGAAGATGAAGCAATTGTCAGAAATAAAAGTGATTTCTGACTAGCGAATGAAAGAAACAAATCACTGGGGACCTACTGCGAACGCATCATCAACTTTCTCTATGAAAAATTTGCAAATTAACACACACGAAATCGGGCCTCTTAAAACACGAATGGAAAGAATTATTCTCACTTCGAGTTAAAATTGAAATAACCATGAACGAATCCGATAAAGGTAGTACTGTAGTCATCATGTATACTGACAACTACACGGACCTGGTACTTAAAATCTTAGATGACAACAAATACTACGAAAAAACAGAAATCTATAAACAAACTAAAATAATGGGGAATCCCCTAGCATTACTACAAAAATATCACAATAGCCTAATAACAAAAGTATTTCAATACACAAGTCATTTCAAAATTCCAAACAAGTACTTTTTAAGGTTTACGGAAGACCCACAAATGTAAGGTCATAAAAGATGCCTGTGACACCTCGACTACCAAAAACATCCAATTAGGACGACCAGAAGACTTAAAACTCAGATTAAACCAATTATAGCAGGCCCTGGGTGTGCAATCCACAGACTTAGCAACTTGCTGGATATCCTACTAAAGCCATTCTTAAAACATGTACATAATTACAAACGGCATAACCTTGATATGCTGAACCAGCTACCTAAAACAGTAAGTGAAGACACAATTCTTGTCTCCGTTGACGTAGGAAACCTTTAAACTAACATACGCCACAACTATGGAATAACATCAATTCAGTACTGGCTAGACACTCACCAACCTGGAATACCAATACGCATGAAGAAAACTTTGTTATTGACGGACTCCGATTTATCTTTGAGAATAATTATTTTACTTTCAATGGTTCAACATACCGACAAATATCACTACGAACAATACCTTACCATATGTATCCAGCTACAACCCCAGAAACACCGAAATGTTCGATCACATTACACTAAAACCTCTCCATTCTATTTACAGATGAAAGAAGGAAAAGAATCCTGGTAACACATAAGATCATTAAAAGTAAAAGGCAACTCAAATCAGTAAGGACATTCTCACTGGAACAAACATACACAACCAATCTCCAACCCCACGGTGACAAAATGCGGAAGAACAAACTGTGCCACATGCCTATACTTAATTGAAACACAAACATTCACATTGAAATATGGCCAAACTTTTACAGTGAAAAGAGACATCACATGTAACTCAGAGAAACTGATATACGTAATCACATGCGGTGGGTGTCGATATAACTATATAGGACAGACGTGTGAGTCATTAGGGAAAATAATGACCATCCATCGCCAAAAAATCCCCTTGAGTAAAATCCTCTTGAGCTACAGATTGCCAAGGAATGACCCTACCAACTTTAAAATCTTCCCACTTTCTACGTGCTCAGTTTCGTTCAAACAACAACAAGTAATAAATAAAGAAAAAACTATATCTTAACAGATTTAAACCCAAATTAAATATATAATTACCCCCATTATATTATTCATAAGGACCTATTGACTAAGCACATATACATATAGAGACTGATCGATAGATTTACACATATACACGCGCATGTGTATATATATATATATATATATATATATATATATATACGCACACACACACACACACTACAAAAACAAACCTATATATATATATATATATATATATATATATATATATATATATATATATATATATATATATATATATATATATATATATATATATATATATATATATATATATATATATATATATAAAGAATTCGAAACTGGAAAGCTACGGCAATGTAGGTTTGGATAGAAGAATAATGCAACGGGATTTGCTTTTCTTTTACTTTAATTTATTCATGTCCTGATATTTCGAGATTAATATCTCTTTATCGGCAGAAAATAAAGGAAGTATTACAGTTTCCAATGTGGCTTTCTATACCATGATGGCCGGAAGTAGTTTTATTATTTATTTATTTGGTTTATTATTTTTTTCTAACCTCTTTTGTGTGAAATTTAAGGTCTGGAAAGGTCAAAGGGGACACAGAGTTATTTCCTTTTTAAATCCCTTTAGACATTACTACGTGCGGACATACACGTGTATGCATACCTCCGTGTGTGTAAGCATGCACGCACATATGTAAACACGCATGGGTGAAATCGTGTAAAAACAGGATTTCTCCCAGATTAATAATGTGGCTGTAAGCAGGCCTATGTGTACCCTATTATGTAGACTCCAGTAGCCTTCTACGATAGTTATTGTGTGCTTAGTTCTAGTCTATTATTAATCTCCGGGTGTGTTCTAATATTGCTGAGCGTTCTTTCTTTTGTTTTAACCCTAAGAGTCATTATTTTTTTTGTGGTGCTTTTGCATTTCTTTAACTGTTTCTTGAAGGAAGAAGCGTTAGTGTTAATGTGTTCGTTAATTCTGATGTGTAGGTGGCTGCTGGTGCTACTTATATAGACTCTGTATACGATGGACTCTGTATACGACATATGCTTGACTGCATATATCCGTGTTATCGATAGGGCAGTTGGCCAGCGTGCAGCGGTTGTTGTGTTCTGTAGGTCGTAACCTAGATAGTTGTCCGCATAGTGAGAGCCCCGAGTGAGCTAGTTGTAAGTCTAGACCTTCACATAGGATGGTTCCAAATATGAACAGAAGTATTAGTGAATAAAAATTCGGTTTTCAACATATGAGAAATTATACTTCCTGTTTCTGTTTTATCAATTTAAGATGAAAATAAAAGATTAGACATTCAATTCGAATTATAATACGTAAGGCGTATAAGATGATAGGTGTATTCGTGAGAATGGAATATAATTATGTATTTGGTCGAAAAATAAAAACAAATCAGCAAGTAGAAATATGAAGAAATATATTGCTTCATAGTTCTATGATTTAATATATAGCCGGAAAGATTTTATCCAAACAATATCTTGATGAAATAAGGGGCTTTGAAAAACGATCTAGATTCTATAAGGACAATAATATGTTCAAAAACAACCAAAGAAACTTCTACAGAAAAATTGGTGAGTCAACAATAACTGCTAAATCAATACCACCCAAGGAGGAAGTGCAAGAATTCTGGGAAAAGATCTAGGCCGAAGAAAAAACTCATAATATACATGCCCCATGGATAGATAGACAAATGAAAGATACAGCTCACCTTGAGGAACAAATATGGGAAAATATAACAGTTGAACAGTTGCGTTTGGCTCTAAGAAAAACCAACAAATGGAAATCCCCAGGAAAAGACAAAATACAAAACCTTTGGATAAATGCCTTCACAGAGTCTCATGAGCTGTTAGCCCAACTTTACAATGAAATAGTTAAGGAGCCAGAAAAGATACCATCATGACTAGTTAACGGCATTACATTCCTGCTTCCGAAGAATGATGAGACAAACAATCCCAAAAATTACAGACCGATAACTTGCTTGACCACAATGTATAAAATTTTGACATCAGTCCTAACTGAATATACATATGACCACCTGATAACAAATGACCTATTTCCCATTGAGCAGAAAGGGTTTAAACGAGGCGCATATGGCTGTAAGGATCAGCTTTTGGTTAACAAAATGATACTGGAAGATTGTCATAATAGACACAAACATCTATCAATTGCTTGGATAGATTATAAAAAAGCATTCGATAGTTTCCCACACAGTTGGATTGAAAAATGTTTAGATATTTTCAAAATATCTCCCGGTGTGAGGAGGATTTTGTCATTCAGTATGAAGACCTGGAAAACGATATTCCTTTTGAATAGTGAAACAAAATCACTGGAAGCTGGAGAAGTTAATATTAATTGTGGAATTTTTCAGGGTGACTCTTTATCACCGCTTTTATTCTGCATCGCACTTATACCATTAAGTAAAATGCTCAATGAAACAAAACATGGATATAAAGTCTATGACAAAACCATTAATCACTTGTTCTACATGGATGACCTGAAACTATTTGCAAAAAATGATGAACAATAGCAAGGGCTATTATCCACTGTGGAGCAGTTCAGTGATGACATTCAAATGGAGCTTGGACTAGATAAATGCGCCAAAGCAACGTTCACCAGAGGAAAGCTGCTGAAGAATTAAGACATTAATCTTGATCGGGGGAATGTGATAAGAGAACTTGATAAAGAGGAAACTTACAAATATCTAGGTGTTTGTGAAGGAGTCAGAATCAAGCACTCGACAATGAAGGAAAGGATAAGGAAGGAATGTTACCGCAGAGTAAGAGCAATCTTAAGAACGGAATTGAATGCAAGGAATAGGACCGATGCCATAAACACGCTTGCCATACCAGTAGTAACCTACAGTTACAATGTCATCAACTGGTCAAGCACAGAGATCCGTAGGCTCGATACAAAAATTCGAAAATTCTTAACCATGCACAGAATGCATCACCCTAAGGCAGATACAGATAGAATATATCTCCCTAGGAAAGTAGGAGGACGTGGGTTAATCCAGTAAGACATTGCGTTGAAAACTACAACAATTGGATTATCTACATATCTAAGGGAATCACATGATTGGGTGATCAAACTCGTTTTGAAACACGAAAGCATCAAAAGATCATATTCCATTACAAAAGATGCACAAAGATACAGTAATGGACTACAAATTTCAGAAGTCCCATTTACTGCTGAAATGGAAAACACAGAAAAAGAAAAGCAGGTAAAAGTAACTGCAAAGAAAGAACTGCTACAGAAACTGGCTAAGAAATGGCAAGAAAAGCCTCTGTATGGAAAATACCCAGAACGAGCTAACGATCCTGATGTTAACAAAACGTTAACCTATCAGTGGTTGGCATCCTCTGGACTGAAATCGGAGACTGAAGGACTGATTATATCAGCACAAGATCAGTGTCTGCCAACAAAAAATTACCAAGCCAACATAATAAAAAATGGATGCAGCCCATTATGCCGTGTATGTAAAAAACAACCAGAGACCATTGACCATATAATTTCAATGTGCAGTCCTATAGCTCCAACCGAATACCTAAACAGGCATGACAGAGCTGCACAATACATACATTGGATAATAAGTGTGCATTTTGACCTGCCCCATCAAAAGAAGTGGTGGGAGCATCAACCACCTCCCATACTTGAAAAAGATCACATCGCAATCTTGTGGAACTTTAGCATCCAAACAGACCGAAACATAGATGCAAATAGACCTGATATAATATCGAAGGACTTTAAAAGGAGGGTATGCCTGCTAATTAATATGTCCGTTCCAATAGACAAGAATGTATCTACAAAAACATTTGAAAAATTGAGCAAGTATAAGGACCTGGAGATAGAAATTGGAAAAATGAGGAAATTGAGAACTAAAACAATACCAGTGGTTGTAGGCGCTCTAGGAATGATACCTAAGGGGTCTAATAATTACTTATCGCAAATCGCAGGGAACCCGCGTATAGGAGAAATACAAAAGATAGTACTAATGGGAACTGCCCATATACTAAGGAAGATTCTGTCAATATAAGTACATCACAAGTCTAAACACCTAAAGATGCATGTGTGAGTATGTATGTTCTTTCTTGAACATGGCGGACCTTGTTGTCTCTTGAGGTCACTGGTTGTGACTTGGTGATAACTCGTATGAACATAAAGCAAGATAAATGCAACTATAATAATAATAATATATATATATATATATATATATATATATATATATATATATATATATATATATATATATATATTCGGATTAACAAATAATAGTTAAATGCAGTCCACTTAGGTGAAGTCCAGTTATGGTATTCCAGGTAGTGGATGATATTAACGCTTGGCTTGGTTTGACTCAACACGGCGTTTTCATAGTGAAGCTGCGGGTATGCTGTAATTCCTATGTTGTAAACACTTGGAGTAATAATAAATCAGGAAAGAAGGTTTACATGGTTTGCAATACAAAAAAGTTTTTAATCACATAGCTTACATTTGTTTCACTGAACTGGTATGTCTAGAGATCGCTATCCGCTTAATTTTGCGTTACTCGATCGCCAATACAGAATTATAACCAGTCAGATCTTCGGAGCATGCGAGAATGAAGAAAATACACAGGCAAGAAAAGAAAAGAAAATACGGCTACTATATGGAGTAGTTATGGCATTCAATTAGAACAATAACAACAATTACAACAATGCTATCAATAAACTATTTAAGGAGACCCTGACATTACTTAGGTGAGGGGTATATAATGTATCTAATGTTACGGCGTGAAAACCAGCTGTCATAAGGCAAAAAGTATCGTAGTGTGTATCAATTTTAAATTATAAAGATAAGCTAGTTTTTACAGTCTTTCTCTTCATCTTCAACAGTATACATGAGTGGGACCACTGTCAAAGCTCAATAGTTGTAGAGTTAATACAGAGGTTAACGAATTAATATACGCATATATCTACGCACACACACGCACACATACACATACACACACACACACATATATATATATATATATATATATATATAAATATATATACACATATATACACATGCATGTGTACATAGACACATACATACACATCAATATACACTCGTACAAAAATATACATACATGCAAAGAGAAAAGCGTGCTAATTGTAATTATGGCAAAAAGAAGGTAAAGTAACATTGTAGTAGTGAAATGAGAAAAACTAGGATCTAGGATCAAATGATTGCAGCAGCTGAGAAGGAGTAAGATTGTTGGTAGATGAGGTACTTACAGACAATTGTGTGGTATAGACTTGTGAAGGAAATAGTATACTTAATGAAAATATTTCTGTGGGTAGTAGGTATCCTAATTTAAAGCTATGTTATGTTGGTTCGATTCACGGAGGTTTGAATCTTATGAATTTAGTGGCTATTCTATGTCTGCAGAAGATAGATCTTTCTAACTTATTATTAAGTAGCCTTTTAACATTTCTAAGGATATACAATAGCTCAAGATCACACAGCCCGCAATAGGACATCCCTGTACTATAGGTTTTAGCAGCCGACAACTTCGACCAGTTGATAGTGTAGTTAGTGTTGCTGTCCTTCAATTCCCATATTTTTCTGGCGAGGGTGGTGGAACCCATAAGTGCACGGTTTTTCATAGAGTGCCTGTGCACATACCATCTTTTCTTAAAAGAACCCGCGGTGGATCCTATGTAATTCCAGGTGGAGTTACCCGAGATGACAGTGCACATGTACACCAGGCTCGAATCGAGACATCTGTTCGCCAATGGGCACCTATCTGGGAGGTGACAGTTGCAGTTTGAGGCGCTATTTTGTGCAGCTTTTACATTCCTATTTAGTACCCTGTTATAAGTGGGTTGTGATATATGCCCAATGGGGTTTCGCTGCTGCGCGTTTGTATGCGCTTGTGGTTGTGATGTTGTGATGAGTTTGTGCTTATGTATAGGTGCAATTGATTTACTTGATATATTTATGTGGTTGATCTTGCGTATTCATAGCACACAACCTGCATAAGGAATTCAGTAACCTCCAAGGAGGAATTTATAGGGACGACACGTTACTTATAGCTAGGAACCTAAACAACCAGAGCATGGAAAGACTAAGGAAAAATATTAGAATATTCTTCAAAAAACTAGGCCTAAGTATTACCTACGAACTAAACCATAAGAAGGTAAATTTTCTAGATGTAACTCTAAATCTAAATACTGGATTAATAGAACCTTTCCACAAAAATAATGAAAATCTTGCCTACATTAGTTACAACTCAAAACACCCCATATCCATAATTAAATCCATGGCACGTAGTATATCCCTCCGAATATCCCGCTTATCCTCAAAACTAGAAATCTGTAACGAGCATGCTGACTATTATAATGCAGCATTAAGTAGGCCGGTCATAAAGATAAACTACAGTATATAGTGAATAAGGACAACATAAACAATCCTAGTAATTTCTACTCCAACCGCTCACATAATAATAGGAATAGCTTGACTAGACATAGGGTTAGACATGTAACACCTAGAGTAAACGGCCAAAACACTAATAACGTAAACCCTAGAAACAATAGAAGAAACAGACAAAGAAAATACCTATGGTTCAACCCAATATTCAACTCCTCTATAAAAACTAGACTGCCCTCTACATTCTTTAAACTAATAGATAAACACTTCCCTATCTCGCATAGATATCACAAAATACTCAATAGATCTACTATAAAACTCTCTTTCTCAACAGCATAGCAAGATCAACCACAGAAATATACCAAGTAAATCAATTGCACCTATACATAAGCACAAACTCATCACAACATCACAACTACAAGCGCATACAAACGCGCAGCAGCGAAACCCCATTGGGCATATATCACAACCCACTTATAACAGGGTACTAAATAGGAATGTAAAAGCTGCACAAAATAGCGCCTCAAACTGCAACTGTCACCTCCCAGATAGGTGCCCATTGGCGAACAGATGTCTCGATTCGAGCCTGGTGTACATGTGCACTGTCATCTCGGGTAACTCCACCTGGAATTACATAGGATCCACCGCGGGTTCTTTTAAGAAAAGATGGTATGTGCTCAGGCACTCTATGAAAAACCGTGCACTTATGGGTTCCACCACCCTCGCCAGAAAAATATGGGAATTGAAGGACAGCAACACTAACTACACTATCAACTGGTCGAAGTTGTCGGCTGCTAAAACCTATAGTACAGGGATGTCCTATTGCGGGCTGTGTGATCTTGAGCTATTGTATATCCTTAGAAATGTTAAAAGGCTACTTAATAATAAGTTAGAAAGATCTATCTTCTGCAGACATAGAATAGCCACTAAATTCATAAGATTCAAACCTCCGTGAATCGAACCAACATAACATAGCTTTAAATTAGGATACCTACTACCCACAGAAATATTTTCATTAAGTATACTATTTCCTTCACAAGTCTATACCACACAATTGTCTGTAAGTACCTCATCTACCAACAATCTTACTCCTTCTCAGCTGCTGCAATCATTTGATCCTAGATCCTAGTTTTTCTCATTTCACTACTACAATGTTACTTTACCTTCTTTTTGCCATAATTACAATTAGCACGCTTTTCTCTTTGCATGTATGTATATTTTTGTACGAGTGTATATTGATGTGTATGTATGTGTCTATGTACACATGCATGTGTATATATGTGTATATATATTTATATATATATATATATATATATATATGTGTGTGTGTGTGTATGTGTATGTGTGCGTGTGTGTGCGTAGATATATGCGTATATTAATTCGTTAACCTCTGTATTAACTCTACAACTATTGAGCTTTGACAGTGGTCCCACTCATGTATACTGTTGAAGATGAAGAGAAAGACTGTAAAAACTAGCTTATCTTTATAATTTAAAATTGATACACACTACGATACTTTTTGCCTTATGACAGCTGGTTTTCACGCCGTAACATTAGATACATTATATACCCCTCACCTAAGTAATGTCAGGGTCTCCTTAAATAGTTTATTGATAGCATTGTTGTAATTGTTGTTATTGTTCTAATTGAATGCCATAACTACTCCATATAGTAGCCGTATTTTCTTTTCTTTTCTTGCCTGTGTATTTTCTTCATTCTCGCATGCTCCGAAGATCTGACTGGTTATAATTCTGTATTGGCGATCGAGTAACGCAAAATTAAGCGGATAGCGATCTCTAGACATACCAGTTCAGTGAAACAAATGTAAGCTATGTGATTAAAAACTTTTTTGTATTGCAAACCATGTAAACCTTCGTTCCTGATTTATATATATATATATATATATAAATGCAGCTGTAATAATAATAATAATAATAATCCTTTCTTTATTAACCACAAGGGTCTACATAAAGTAGACATTAAGGAGAGTACAGGACAATACAGGGCGGTACAAATGGGCATTTCTGCGTGTAAAAAACAAGAAACAGAGGATGTAATAATAGAACAATGAAAAAATTCCCCAATAGGCGGGAGACTTCCGAGGGACATTCGTGGAGAAAGCCCATTAAAGAGCCACAGTGACCCTGACCACCAGGGCAAGTGCCCTCTCCCAGTTTTCCACCTTTAATTTACAGACACATACTCAGAGTAGGCCCATTCACGCGAGACATTCTTGCCTCTCTCACCCATCTTTCAACAAAATGCTCGGAAGAGAGCACTTCCCTTTCTACCCTGATTTTCCTTTTTAAATGAAATTTGAAAAAGTTTATCAGCCCTTTCAAACGTGTCCACCATACTATCTCTTTCGCCATGGCCACCAGACAGATAAAAACTGCCTGCCCTTCCCGGCTAAGGGAAGAGGGCGGGGCAATCCTCACGATGGACCCAGCAGATAGCTGGACCTGTCCTACACGCGACAGCAGGTGTTCGACATAAACCCACAAGTCAGCAATGCCCGGACACTGGACGAGTGCGTGCAGGACGGTTTCGTCGCCCTGCGCGCATCTCAGACATGCCCAGCTGACGGCACCTCCATGCATGTAGAGTTTATCCCGAACTGGCAAAGCTTCTCGGTAGCACTGCCAGGCCAGGGATTTCTGGAAGTTGTCCATAGGCCCTGGCCCGAAAGTTCTTCCGAAGAGATTGGCTAGTTTATTTTCGTCGACGCCTAGAGTTTCCCCAAGTACGTCGTCGCTCCTCCCCTCCACTAATCCTCTATAGAACGCCAAGGGGGAGTTTCCACCGATCACATTGCCCGATTGGTCGAGGGCTGTGAACGCCTGAAGACATTCCAGTCTCCAAGCGCTCCCTGTCGGTCTTCGCTTGACCCAGGACTGCAGCTTCACAAAGGAGACGAGCTGGGGAAAGACAGGTCTAGCAAACGGAGACCACACCTGATCACCGTCGAGGTAGAGGTGGAGATGTCGTAGCCTGAGCGCGTGTCTGCGCATAATCAGCCACGGCATTCTCAGCCCTCCACGTAGCGAGTGTTGACAGCAAATGGACCGCCTGACCATCGGAGCGCGTCCCTCCCACAAAAAGCGAAAGAGCAAACGCTCCAGTGCAGTCAGGCGGGGCTTAGGACAAGGTACGACGGTCAGGCGGTAGTAGATGACGGACGCGATGTACGCGTTAGCCACCTCCGCTCGACCTTTCAGGGATAGCTTCCTCTCGCCCATTTCTGGGTGAGAGAAGCCACCCTGCTCGTCACCTCGTCCCAGTTTTTGTCCGTCTGGAGATCCGGACCGAAATAGACCCCGAGCAATTTAACTGGTCCGTCCGTCCAACGCCCGACGACGCTGTTGGACGGCATGGACCTGCCTCTCTAGGTGCCGAGCTGCAGGCCCACTGACTTTTCCTGGTTGATCATTGCTCCTGTCACCGCTTCGTATTCTCTTAGTGTAGTGACGATCGCCTCGATGTGTTTGGCGTTCGACACCACTACTGTGACATCGTACGTATATGCTGACACGGATCTTCCTACTTCGCGCGGGACCCCCTCAACGTCTCCAGTTTGTGCAGTAATTGCTCGAGAGTCAATACGTACAAGAGGGACGAGAGGGGACATCCTTAGCGGACCGAGCGCATGATGTTGAACGGTTCCGAAAGGTGACCGTTCACTCTCACCACAGAGCAGATGTCGCTGTGCATGGCAGCGATCCAGACACTGAAGACGGGCCCAAAGCCAGCCGCCTCAGTGGCCGAGAGCAACGGGAGTCCGTCGAGGTAGACACTAAAGTCCATCCATCGATCCGGCCCGCCGCTGCCCCCGAACAACTGAGGGAAGTGTCGCTGAAAAGCTTCACACATTTTCCCGTGATCGAGTAGCATGCGCCCGTCATGGTCCACTAAAGACCGGATCGGGCCCATTGAACGGCTTTCGTCCCCTCGTGTCTGAGAGCACACACCCTAGCTCTGACAACGCAGCCTTCGTGCTTTGCATTGAAGAATTGGTCAAGGGCCAATTTCGCCGCAAGTACGTCGGTCGCGATGCCTTTGCTAAGCGCCTCGTCTAATTTTCTAACTAATTCTCCCTCTGCTCTATTTTTCTCTATTGCTAAAGCCTTACTAAACCTAATGGACTCTATTCTAATTGCTCTTTTCAGAGCAACCCACCACTTTTTGTTAACGATGGCCCTCGTCAACGCCCGCTTAACTAGTTCGCTAATCCGGAATCTGTAAGCCTTGCGCGCTGGTAAGGACGCGTTTAGCTTCCAGTAGCCGGGTCCTCGTCTATGAAGCCTATCCAAGTCAAGCACACAGATCACGAATTTGTGGTCCGTGTTGCTGACTATCTTGAATTGTGGACAGCCTATGCTAGACCTATCTATTTCTCTACAAAATACTCTATCTAGATATGATCTGGATGACCCTATGCGATTTGTCCAAGTCCACATTGGCACATTCAGGAAATCCAATCGGGAACTGTCCGACAGTTCAAATCGCCTGAGCAGGTTGGTGAGGCTCTTGGACCCTCCTCCCCTATCCGCTAATCCCACACAGTCCTAGCGTGCATCTCAGATCCCGTTCCATTCGCCCACTAACACTAAAGAGCGGGACGATCCAAGAAAGGTCTCCAGACGCCGGAAGAAATCAGGCCGCCCTGCTCCTGTCGGGGCATAGACGACCACTAGCCTGAAAGCTTGCCCGTCTCCGCTGGTCACGTCTAGCACCACCAACTTACCTTCTGGGTCCAGGAAGATGGCCCGTATGGCGAGTTCCAAATCTCTCCGAAAAAGCACAGCAACTTCTCCCCCCGATCCCGGACGGTTGGGAAATGCGTACACATCGTAGCCGCCGAAGATCGGTGCGAAGGCCCGTGCTTCGGAGATTCTGGTCTCTCTGATGGCCACTACATCTATGTTTAGTGACCTGAGGTCGTTGAGCAGGTGGCCCTGCTTCCATGACGACCCCAAGCCACGCGCATTTATGCTGCTTATGCTGAGAGAGGTCATGTTGAAATGGAGTGGAACAGATGGGAAAGACCACTTACCTTACTTCTCGTAGAGGAAGGATGGTTTGTCCATCCTTTTCACTGCTTGTGGCCCCCTCCGGAAGGATGTCCTTATAAATCCTCCTGGAGAGTGTTTGTCGGAAGTCTCCGATGTCTTTGGGGAATTTTTGTTTTTGTGTCGTGTACGTTTTCTGTGTGATGCGAGTGATTTGTATGTGTGGAGGTGGTGTGAATTTTGGGTTGTTGTGTAGTCTTTTTATGTGATACTGGTGTTGTGTTGCATGTAGTGTAATAATTGGTTGTTGTTCAAATTTAATTGTTTCTACTTTAGGCACAAGGCCAGTAATTACCCAGTGCATTACTGGTACTTTATTTTATCGACCCCGTAAGGATGAAAGGCAAAGTCAACCTCGGTTGTTGTTCAAATTTAATGCTGTGTAGTGTGTATCGTTTTGGTTGTTTTGTTTTGTTTGCGTTTGTTGTGGGTTTGTTTCTGTTACGCTTTTTGGTGACTTTTGTGGTGTTGGTGATGGTGGTGATGGGGTTAATGATGGTGTTGGTGTTTGTGGTGATGGGGTTGGTGATGCTGGTGTGGATGGTGGCATATCTGTCCTAACTTTTTTGTTTGATAATTTATTTGTTTCCCTCTGTATTTTGTTTTTGGAGGGGGAAGGAAAATGTTTTTTTTGGGGGGGTTTCGTTTTTTCTTTTTTCCTGATACCGTTTCCCACTCCTGGTCGTCACAATCTGTCTCCAGTTGCAATAAGCCGGGGAGTGGAAAATCCTCCACAGGCGTTGGTTTTGGTTGTGGCGTAGTGGATGGTGTAGGCGCTGGTGCTAGTTCTGGCGCGTTGGGTGGTGGTGGTGTTGGTTTTGCTACTGTTGCTGGGGTTGTTGCTGTTACAGTTGCTTCTGTTGTTGCTGCTACAGTTGTTGCTGCCATTTCTGCTGCTGGTGGTGTTGATGGTTGAGTCACTGTGCTGGGTAAGAGAGGTGGCCTCAACCTTTTAGCCTGAGGGCAGAAAGCCCTTAGGTGGGTTCCTTCAACACAAACGACACACCTAGGTCTTCTGCCCTCGACGATTACGGTGAGGTGGCTGCCGTCAGTGAGGTCTATTACCTCTGGGATCTCCTCAATGCTTTTATGGTACGCTTGAATCAGGAGCTCCATCCCAGATTCGGACCAGTTCTCCTGCTTTTCTTTCGGTATTTAAATTATCTTGGTGTTGGCCTCGATGCCGACGAGGACGGCAGCCATAAGCCAGGGAATTTCGATGGCCGGTGGAACGTGGGTCACCCTGATCTTCACAAGTCTTTGGCCACAATAGCTTGGGACGAGTGTGAAGTCATCACTTCTTAATGGGGCCATGGAGTGTTCTCTGGCCTCCTGTGGTGTTTCAAAGAACACGTCCACGGTCCCATACTTCTGCCCACGTCAGATGTGGTTATTCTTTTGCCCACACATGTCCCAAAGTTTTTGGATTTGGGACTCGGATTCCCGTTCCACTCGGCGCGATTTTATGTTAATTGTCCGATAAGACGCGGTGCATAGGCGACGTTGCTCCATTTTATTAGGTGTGTGTGTGTGGGGGGGGGGGGGGGGCTGACCCTCTACCCATCTTTCTTTACCATTCCTTTGGCTTCTTCTAATTCCTCCTGACTTACCTGGATCGCTTCGCACGTTTTTGCTACTCTGGCAAAACTCAGAGTAGTTTTCTTAATTTCATTGTTGCTGTTGTTGTTATCGTTAATTTTGCTATTGTTAATTTTAGTTTCAGTTGTGGTGGTGGTGGCGTCAGTGGTGTTCGATGTGGAAGAGTTCATTTTGGTTGAATTCGTTTCGATATCATGAGTTAATTTATTTTTTCTTTTGTTTTTGTTGTCGCTGTGGTGGTGGTGGGGGTGGTGGTTGTCGCGGTTGTAGTGGTGGCGGCTTTAAAACCTGCAGTCATTGGTAATGGCGGGAAATGAACGTCTGCCTGAGACAAATTTAAAATATTGCTACTGCTTACATTTCCAGTGTTGGCAAAAGCAATATTTACAATGGTGGTGTCGGTGTGAGGTATTAGATTGTGAGGAAGGAGTGACTATGAGACATCCATGATTTTTCAAAGAAAAATTTTTGTTTGATAATTATAAAAAGTTTAAATTTTGGGCTCAAGGCCCCAATATTTTTGAGTGTCCTTTTCAGAAATCAATTATACAGTTAACAATAAACATTTTCCATAAATGGCAATTTTAAACAACTGAAAATAACAAACCTTTGCGGAGCTCACGATGATATGATTTACTACGTAGGTCGCCAATAATAATAATAATAATAATAATAATAATAGTAATAATAATAATAATGATAATAATAATGTTTTCTTTATTAACCACAAGGGTTCACATAAAGTAGACATTAAGGACAGTACAGGACAATACAGGACGGTACAAATGGGCATTTCTGCGTGTAAAAAAACAGAGGTTGAAATAAAATAACAAAGAAAAATAATGATAATAATAATAAGGAAGCTATTGACTATCTACAACATGTTCCAGAAGAGGAGTGGTGTCGATAGACTCTACTTAAAGAGATCTGAAGGTGGAAGAGGTCGTATCAGCATAGAGGACTGTGTTCAGATGGAGAAAAACAACCTAAAAATACGTGACCCATAGTAAGGAGCCAATGCTCAGAATTGTACTGAAGGAGAGGACAATATTCCAGAAGATGTCCAAGGAGGAAATAACAACAAGGAGAAAGAGCAGCCTTCATGAAAAATCCTTTCATAGTACCTTCTTTGAGAAAACGGAATTCAGAGATCCACAGACATGGAACTGGTTGAAAAGAGGAGACCTTAGAAAGGCTACGGAAGGAATGCTAAGGGCTGCGAAAGAGCAGGCCCTCAATACGAAGTGGCTGAAACACCATATTTACAAGACAGAGGAGAATGTGGCTCACATTGTATCCGAGTGTAAACACCTAGCCCAGACTCACTATAAAGGCTGGAGACTTGATGTGATGGGCAGGGTGATCCACTGGCACCTATGCAAAGTAAACAATTTACCACATTCTGAGAAGTGGTATGAACATAAACCAGAGTCGGTGATAAAAAACGATCAGGTGAAGGTGTGTGGGATTTTAGGATACAGACGGACAAGAAAATGGAACACAATAGACCTGACCTGGTGGTTTTGGCAAGGAAATAAGATCGTGCCTGATTGTGGATGTGGCCTGCCCATTCGACACGAGAGTGCAAGAGAAGGAGAGGGAGAACATTAACCGATACCAGGACTTAAAGTGGGAGGTAAAAAGGATTTGGAACTGCCATGAAGTCAGAGTGGTCCCAATTGTCATAGGCGCACTAGGTACTATCTCAAAAAGTTTCCAGGATGGTTAAAGAAAATTGGCCCCGCCACGCTTTTTGGAACTCTTCAAAAGGCATGCTTGCTGGGAACAGCAATAACCCTCCAATACGTCCTGAAGATCTGAGGCTGCAAGTGGTGGCTTGATATTCATTTCAACAAACTTTCCAGTTAACTAACATCAATGACTGAGACTCAAAGAATAATAATAATGATTTCTTTATTGGCCACAAGGGCTGACATCAAGAAAAACATCACAGACGGAACAGGGCGGTACGATGTGGGTTTTGTGCGTGTAAATATTTTTATTATTCATATAAGAAAAGAAAAAAGACATAAAACATATATATAAACAATAAAATGAAAATTGAAACAATGAAAAATTCCCCAATAGGGGGGAAACCTCCGAGCGTTATCGTGGCGAAAACCACACAAAAGACCATGGTAACCCTGACTACTCGGGCAAGCGCCCTCTCTCAATGTTTCCATCTCTCAAACTACAGACCTATATTCAGAGTGGTCCCGTTCACTCGGACCATTCTCGCTACATTCACCCACCTTTCAACAAACTTGCTAGAAAGCACTGATTTTCCTCTTCAAGTGAAACTTGAAAAAGTTAATTAGGGATTCGCCGAAGAGGAAAGTGTTTGTCTTTAATCCTTTTAACCTTGTCCACCACACAATCTCTTTCGCCATGGCCACCAAGCAGATGAAAACCACCTGCCCTTCCTCCTCAACGGAAGACGGCGAGACCATCTGCACAATGGACTCAGTCGACAACCTCATCAGTCCCACACGTGACAGCAACTGTTCGACATAGCACCACAAGTCAGCAATCCTCGGGCACTGAACGAGTGCGTGCACAACGGTTTCGTCAATATGCGCGCATCTCGGACAGGCTCGGCTGACGGCACTTCCGTGCCTGTAGAGCTTATCTCGAACCGGCAGCACTGCCAGGCCAGGGATTTTTGTAAGTTATCCATAGGCCCCGGGCTGAAAGTTCTCCGGAAGAGAGCAAACAGCTGATCTTCTTCGACGCCCAGGATCTCTCCGAGAATGTCGTCGCTCTTCCCTTCCAGCAGTCCTCTATAGAACGCCGAGGTGGATGTTCCTCCGATACTGGTGCCCAACTGGGAGAGAGCAGTGAGCGCCTGGAGACATTCCAGTTTCCAAGCGCTATCTCTCGGTCTTTTTCTGACCCAGGACTGCAGCTCCGTCAAGGAGACGAGCTGTGGGAAAATGTGCCTGGCGAACGGCGACCACACCCGTTCACCATCAAGGAAGCACCAGAGATGTCGCAGCCTCAGCGCATGTTTGCGCATCATCAGCCATGGAATGCCCAGTCCTCCATGCAACGGGTGTTGACAGCAGATGGATCGTCTGACCATGGGAGCGCGTCCATTCCACAAAAAGCGGAAGAGTAGACGCTCCATTTTGGTGAGAGTTGGGCTGGAGCAAGGGACGACGGTGAGGCGGTAGCAGATGACGGATGCGATCTACGCATTCGCCACTTCCTCCGGCCTTTCAGGGACAGCTTCCTCTCAGCCCAATTCTGGGTGAGGGAGGTGACGCTGCTCGTCACCTCGTTCCAGTTTTTCTCCATCTGGAGGTACGGTCCGAATCAGACCCCGAGCAATTTAACCGGTCCGTCCGTCCAACGCCCCACGACGCTGTCGGACGGCATGGACTTGCCTCTCCAGGTGCCTAGCTGCCAGCCCACCGACTTTTCCTGGTTTATCTTTGCTCCTGTCACGGCTTCGCATTCCTTGAGAGCGGTGCCGAGCATCTTGACGTGTCTGGTGCTCGACAAATCCACGGTGACGTCGTCCGCGTAAGCCGACTCGGATTTCCCGCATCCTAGTTCGCGTGGGACCTCCTCATCGTCCCCAGTTTGTGCAGTAACGGCTCGAGAGCCAATACGTACAAGAGGGACGAGAGGGGACAACCCTGGCTGACTGAGCGCATGATGCTGAATGGCTGCGACAGGTGACCGTTTACCCTCACCACTGAGCAGATGTCGCTGTACATTGCTGCGATCCAACGCCTGAAAACGGGCCCGAAACCGGCTGCCTCGAGGACCGCCGCCAGGTACCGATGGTCGATCCTATCGAATGCTTTGGATTGATCCAAGTTGATCAGGGCCCTACCCTTGCCAGGTTCCTTAAACACCCTCTCTATGATGTATCGCATGAGGTGGAGGTTGTCGTGTATGGATCTGTCCGGAATGGCGCATGTCTGCGCCTCTCCCGCCAGACACTTGACGACAAGCGCCAACCTCGTTGCTAACACTTTGGCCAAAATCTTGAACTCTGCGTTTAGCAGAGTTATGGGCCTGAAATTATGAATAACATCCCCCTTGTTCGGGAATTTTCTCAGCAGCACCACTGCTCCCCGGCTCACAAAACTGGGAATGCTCCCGTTCTGCTGCCAGTTGCAGTAGACGTCTGCCAAGAGGTCACCGAACAAGTCTGGCATAAATGCATAAAGCTCGTAGGGCAGACCATCTAAACCTGGCGATTTACCTCTTGTGCAGTTAGCCATCGCTTCTCGTATTTCACCGGCTGTTATTGGATTTTCGCAACACGGTGCTGCGGTCGTCGAGAGCCAAGGCAGTCCGTCGAGGTATGCACTGAAGTCCATGCCCCGATCCGGGCCGCCGCCGCTCCAGAACAGTTCAGCAAAGTGCTGCTGAAAAGCTTCACACATCCGCTCGGGTTCGAGCATCACGCACCCGTTTTGGTCAGACAAAGACCGAATTGTGGCTTTATTGCCACGTCGCGCCTCTGCCACCCGGGCCCATTGGACGACTTTTGTCCCCTCGTGTTTCAGAGCACGCGCTCTAGCTCTGACAACGCAGCCTTCGACTCTATTTTCCTCTATCACTACTCCTTTGCTAAACCTAATCGACTCTACTTTAATTGCCCTTCTCAGGGCGAACCACCACCCGTTGTTGACGACCGCTCCCGTCAAAGCCCGCTTAACTAACACGCTAATCCGGTCTCTGTAGGCCTTGCGCGCCGGGAAAGACGCGTTCAGCTTCCAGTAACCAGGCCCTTGTCTATGAAGTCTGTCTATGTCGATCTCACAGATCACAACTGTGTGGTCTGTGTAGTCGACTATTTTAAATTGTGGACAACTTATACTAGCCTTATCTAGTTCCCTGCAGAATACCCTATCTAGATACGATCTGGATGACCCGATGCGGTTTGTCCATGTCCACATTGGCACATTCGGGTGATCCAGTCGATACCTGTCAGACAGTTCAAAACGTCTGAGCAGGTTGGTGAGGCTCCTGCACCCTCCTCCCTATCCACTAGCCCCACACGATCCCAGCATGCTTCCATTATACCGTTCCAGTCGCCCACTAACACTAAAGAGCGGGACGTTCCAAGAAAGGTCTCTAGACGTCTGAAGAAATCTGGCCGTCCTGCCCCTGTTGGGGCGTAGACGACCACTAGCCTGAAAGCATTGCCTTCGCTGCCGGTCACGTCCAGCACCACCGACTTACCTTCTGGGTCCAGGAAGATAGCCCGTATCGCGAGATCCAAGCCTCTCCGAAAAAGGACGGCAACCCCTCCCCCCGATCCTGGACGGCTGGGAGATGCGTATACATCGTAGCCGCCGAAGATCGGTGCGAAGGCCCGTGCGTAGGAGATTCTGGTTTCACTGATGGCCACCACATCTATGTTTAATGACCTGACGTCATTGAGCAGGTGACCTTGCTTCTAAGATGACCCCAGGCCACGTGCATTTATACTGCCTATTCTGAGTACAGCCATGTTGGATGAGAAACGGGGCAAATGACAAAGGGTCACTTACCTTGTTCGTGTGGTGAAGGGATAGTAGAACCGTCCCTTTCGCTGGTCATGGGTGTTTCCAAGAGGATGTCAGTGTATATCCTCTTGGTAACCGTCCCTCTGAAGTCTCCAACTGCGTTGGGGAATTTTTGTTTTAAAGATTGTATTGTTCTATTGAGATTTCGATGATGCTTATGTTTGTCGGGAGAGTTCTTGGTGTTGGTGGGGTGTAGTAGTTTTTTTCTGTGATGTCTGTGTGCTGCTTTATATATTTTATGAGTTCTTTTTTTTGCTATGTTTATGGCTGTGTACCTGTGTACTGTGTACTGTGTCTTGTGTTTGCGTTGTTGGTGTTTGTGGTGGTGTTTCTGCAAGTTTCCTTGCTGCCTTTACCCCTCTTTGTATGCCTTCGCTTTTGGAGGGTGAATCTAGGGGTTTTTTTTCTTTTTTCTTTTTTGTACCAGACTGTTTGCCACGTCACTCCCGCCTCAAACTCCATGTCAGATTCTGTGGCGTCTGGGAGGAGTATGTGCTCCACAGCTGTTGGTGGTGGTAGTGGAGCCCTCTTCGGCAATGTTGTTGCTGGTGTAGCTATTTCAAATGTAGCTATTGGTGTTGCCGCTACTGATGATGCTGCTTTAGTTATCGTGGCCTTGGTACGGGTGCTACGGACGTTGCCCTCTTACTCACCGTGGAATGGGCTTCTTCGTTTGTTGCCTGTCCTGCTCTTAGTAGCAGCGGACCAGGTATTGGAAGGAGAGGGGCCCTCTTCGGTGTCTTCTACGGGCAAAAGGCCCTGAGGTGACATTTCGACCCACAGAGATAACATTTTGGCCATCTTCCTTCTACACTTATAGGGAGTTGGAGTCCTTCCACGAAGTCTATGATATCGGGGATAGCCTCGATACATTCCTGGTCAGATTGTATAAGCATTTGCATGCCTATACCTGACCAGTTCTCTCTCCCTATTTTTTCTACTTGCAGCATGGTCGCCCTGTTCTCAATTCCAGCAAGGACAGACGCGGCCAGCCAAGGTATGGGCACGTCGGTTGGGACCTGGGTCACTTTGACCCTCACAATTTTCTGCCCGCAGTAGGAGGGCACCAAGACTAACTCCTCACTCTTTAGGGTTTCCAAAGAGTGAGACTTTGCTTCCTGGGGGTTGGCCAAAAGTACGTCTACTGTGGCGTACTTTCTGCCTCAGGTAATGTGGGTTTTGCGTGCCCAGACGCACCCCAAGGCCTTTTGGATTTGAGCCTCCGTGGCTCTCTCCACTCGATGTGAGATTCTGCTTACGGTGCGGTAAATCACCGTCCGTAGCTGCTGGTCCTTGAAAATATCGGGTGGAGGTTTCAGGGAAACTCTATTTGCGCTTCTTGTCACCATGGCCCTTGCGACTGCCATCTTCTCCTCTGTGACTAACACTGTCTCGATATTCCGGACGACACCTGCAAAAGAAGTGGTCCCTTTTTCAGCAGCACACTATTGCTGCCGATACTGGTCTTACTGGTGGTGCTGAGGTCGCTATTACAGGTTTCGGTGTCATTGTTGTTCTTTTCGCTGGTACAGTTGTAGGTGTTGTTTTCGTTGATACTGTTGCTGCTGTTACTGTTATTATGGCTGTTGTTATTATTGTTGTTTTTGTTGATACTGTTCCTACTATTATTGTTGTTGTGGCTGTTGTTATCGTCATTGTTATTGTCGTTCTCGACCTTACCGCTGTTATTTTTGTTATTGTCGTTCTCAACCTTACCGCTGTTATTTTTGTTATTGTCGTTCTCGATTTTACCGCTGTTATTTTTGGGTGTTGTTGTTGGTGATGTTGTTGGTGTTATTTTTGGAGTTGTTTGTGTTAGAAATATTTGGTAATTTTAAATCTGTAACAATCTTTTTTTCGTTTGTAATATTTTCGTTTATATTTACCTCCGCTGGAACGCTGTCTTGTTGACATGCTGATAAAGTCTCCCTCTCTCTGTGTTGTCTGATAGCGCTCTCTCTCTTTGTGTTATCCATGTTGAAATTTTTCAAAAAAAATATGTTTACACAAATACGAATACGACAGCCCGTGAAGGGGTGCCGTATTATTTACTAGTGAACCCCTGTATTAGGTGGGTCACTTCTTCTAAACTTTTATCAAATTTAAAACTTGAATAAAAGGTTTAGAACGGTTGAAAAAGAGGTAAAACGTTGAAAAAGACTGGAGGCGATAAGAAGCGTGGCTTCACCAACAACAATAATAATAATAATAATAATAATAATAATAATAATAATAATAATAATAATGATTTCTTTATTAACCACAAGGGTTTACATAAAGTAGACATTAAGGACAGTGCAGGACAATGCAGGACGGTACAAATGGGCATTTCTGCGTGTAAAAAAACAAAAACAGAGGATGTAACAAAAATAACAATGAAAATAACAATGAAAAATTCCCCAATAGGGGGGAGACTTCGGAGGGACATTTGTGGAGAAAGCCCAGTAAAAAGCCACAATGACCCTGACCACCAAGGCAAGTGCCCTCTCCCAGTTTTCCACCTTTAGTTTACAGATATATACTCAGAGTCGGCCCATTCACTCGGGCCATTCTTGCTTCTCTCACCCATCTTTCAACAAAATGCTGGGAAGAGAGCACTTCCTTCTCTACTCTGATTTTCCTTTTCAAATGAAATTTGAAAAAGTCAATCAGAGCATCACCGAAGAGGTAAGTGCTCGTCTTCAGCCCTTTCAAACGTGTCCACCATACTATCTCTTTCGCCATGGCCACCAGACAGATAAAAACTGCCTGCCCTTCCCGGCTAAAGGAGGAGGGCGAGGCAATCCTCACGATAGACTCAGATGATAGCTGGATCCGTCCTAAACGCGACAGCAGGTGTTCGACATAAACCCACAAGTCAGCAATTTTCGGACACTGGACGAGTGCGTGCAGGACGGTTTCGTCGCCCTGCGCGCATCTCGGACATGCCCGGCTGACGGCACCTCCATGCCTGTAGAGTTTATCCCGAACTGGCAAGGCTCCTCGGTAGCACTGCCAGGCCAGAGATTTCTGGAAGTTGTCCATAGGCCCTGGCCCGAAAGTTCTTCCGAAGAGATTGGCTAGTTGATTTTCGTCGACGCCTAGAGTTTCCCCAAGTACGTCGTCGCTCTTCCCCTCCACTAATCCTCTATAGAACGCTGAGGTGGAGTTTCCACCGATCACATTGCCCGATTGGTCGAGGGCTGTGAGCGCCTGAAGACATTCCAGTCTCCAGGCGCTCCCTCTCGGTCTTCGCTTGACCCAGGACTGCAGCTCCGTCAAGGAAACGAGCTGGGGAAAAACGCGTCTAGCAAACGGCGACCACACCTGATCACCGTCGAGGAAGAGGTGGAGATGTCGTATCCTGAGCGCGTGCCTGCGCATCATCAGCCACGGCATGCCCAGCCCTCCACGTAGCGGGTGTTGACAACAGATGGACCGCCTGACCATCGGAGCGCGTCCCTTCCACAAAAAGCGAAAGAGCAAACGCTCCAGCGCAGTCAGGCGAGGCTTAGGACAAGGTACGACGGTCAGGCGGTAGCAGATGACAGACGCGATGTACGCGTTAGCCACCTCCGCTCGACCTTTCAGGGATAGCTTCCTCTCCGCCCATTTCTGGGTGAGAGAAGCCACCCTGCTCGTCACCTCGTCACAGTTTTTGTCCGTCTGGAGGTCCGGACCGAACCAGACCCCTAGCAATTTAACCGGTCCGTCCGTCCAGCGTCCGACGACGCTGTTGGACGGCATGGACCTGCCTCTCCAGGTGCCGAGCTGCAGGCCCACTGACTTTTCCTGGTTGATCATTGCTCCTGTCACCGCTTCGTATTCTCTTAGTGTAGTGCCGATCGCCTCGATGTGTTTGGCGTTCGACACCACTACGGTGACATCGTCCGCATATGCTGACACGGATCTTCCGCATCCTAGTTCGGGCGGGACGCCCCTCAACGTCTCCAGTTTGTGCAGTAATGGCTCGAGAGTCAATACGTACAAGAGGGACGAGAGGGGACATCCTTGGCGGACCGAGCGCATGATGTTGAACGGTTCCGACAGGTGATCGTTCACTCTCACCACAGAGCAGATGTCGCTGTGCATGGCAGCGATCCAGCCTCTGAAGACGGGCCCAAAGCCAGCCGCCCTCAGGACTGCCGCTAGGTAACGATGGTCGACCCTATCGAAAGCTTTCGACTGATCTAAATTGATCAAGGACCCACCCGTGCCAGGTTCCCTAGCTACCCTCTCTACGATGTATCGCATGAGGTGGAGGGTGTCGTGGATGGATCTGTCGGGAATGGCATATGTCTGCGCCTCTCCCACCAGACCACCAACGACAAGCGCCAACCTCTTTGCTAGCACCTTGGCCAAAATCTTAAACTCTGTGTTTAGCAGAGTTATAGGCCGGAAATTTTCTATGTTATCCCCCTTGTTCGGATCCTTTCTCAGCAGTGCCACCGCTCCTCGGCTCACAGAACTGGGAATTCTCCCGTTCTGTTGCCAGTTGCAGTAGACGTCCGCCAAGAGGCCTCCGAACAAGACTGGCATCTGTACGTAAAGTTCATAGGGCAGACCATCCAAACCAGGCGATTTACCCCTTGTGCAGCCAGTCATTGCCTCCCTTACTTCAGCGGCTGTTATCGGCTTTTCGCAACACTTCGCCTCAGTGGCCGAGAGCCGCGGCAGTCCGTCGAGGTAGACACTAAAGTCCATCCCTCGACCCGGCCCACCGCTGCCCCCGAACAGCTGAGCGAAGTGTCGCTGAAAAGCTTCACACATTTGCCCGGTATCGAGTAGCATGCGCCCGTCGTGGTCCACCAAAGACCGGATCGTGGCTTTGTTGCCACGACGCGCCTCCGCCACTCGGGCCCATTGAACGGCTTTCGTCCCCTCGTGTCTGAGAGCACGCACCCTTGCTCTGACAACGCAGCCTTCGTGCTTTGCATTGAAGAATTGGTCAAGGGCCAATTTCGCCGCAAGCACGTCGGTCGCAATGCCTTTGCTAAGCGCCTCGTCTAATTTTCTAACTAGTTCTCCCTCTGCTCTATTTTTCTCTATTGCTAAAGCCTTACTAAACCTAATCGATTCTATTCTAATCGCTCTTTTCAGAGCAAACCACCACTTGTTGTTGACGATGGCCCCCGTCAACGCCCGCTTAACTAGTTCGCTAATCCGGTTTCTGTAGGCCTTGCGCGCTGGTAAGGACGCGTTTAGCTTCCAGTAGCCGGGTCCTCGTCTATGAAGCCTATCTAAGTCAAGCACACAGATTACGAATTTGTGGTCCGTGTAGCTGACTATCTTGAATTGTGGACAGCCTATGCTAGACCTATCTATTTCCCTACAAAATACTCTATCTAGATATGATCTGGATGACCCTATGCGGTTTGTCCAAGTCCACATTGGCACATTCGGGAAATCCAATCGGTACCTGTCAGACAGTTCAAAACGCCTGAGCAGGTTGGTGAGGCTCTTGCACCCTCCACCCCTATCCGCTAGTCCCACACAGTCCCAGCGTGAATTTAAGATCCCGTTCCAGTCGCCCACTAACACTAAAGAGCGGGACATTCCAAGAAAGGTCTCCAGACGCCGGAAGAAATCAAGCCGCCCTGCTCCTGTCGGGGCATAGACGGCCACTAGCCTGAAAGCTTGCCCGTCTCCGCTGGTCACGTCCAGCACCACCAGCTTACCCTCTGGGTCCAGGAAGATGGCCCGTATGGCGAGATCCAAACCTCTCCGAAAAAGCACAGCAACTCCTCCACCCGATCCAGGACGGCTGGGAGATGCGTACACATCGTAGCCGCCGAAGATCGGTGCGAAGGCCCGTGCTTCGGAGATTCTGGTCTCACTGACGGCCACTACATCTATGTTTAGTGACCTGAGGTCGTTGAGCAGGTGACCCTGCTTCCATGACGACCCCAAGCCACGCGCATTTATGCTGCCTATTCTGAGTGAGGTCATGTTTAAAATAGAGTGGAAAAGATGGGAAAGACCACTTACCGTACTTTTGGTAGAGGAGGGATGGTTTTTACATCCCTTTTCACTTGATCGTCTGGTGAAGGGACCGTTGAATCGTCCCTTCGGCCGGTCGTCGGCTCTTCTAAGAGAATATCTGAATATACTCTTCGATTGATGGTTCCTCCTAGGTCCCTGAAATCACCAACTGCGTTGGGGAATTTCGTTTTAATGTTTGTGTATTGTTTCTGTCCTATTTTTAGCAGTCTTATGTTAGTTGGCGTTTTGATTCGTGCTGGTATTATGTAGTCCTGTTGTGAAGTGTCTGTGTGTTCAATTATGTAAGTCATTAGTTTCTTGTTGTGTGTATTTATTGCCGTGCATTTGTTTTTCTGGGGGTGGGGTGTGGTTCTGCTATTTTCTTGTCGTTGTTGCTGGGTGTGTGTGTTTTGTTGTTGTTGGCGGTGGGGTTGTCGCCGGTGGTGATGGTGGTGCTAGTGTGGGTGGTGATGGTGTTGGTGGTGTTGCTGCTGTGGGTCTCTTTGCAGTAGACTTTACCCTTTTCTCATTTCTTTCCTCCCTTTTCAAAGGCGACGATGCGCTGCTTCTGCGTGTGTGCCTTCTTACGACCTTTTGCCATCCCTCTCCCACCTCACACTCCATGTCTGATTCTGTGAGGTCGGGGAGGGGTACCAGCTCCACTCTTTCACTTGTTGTTGGTGATGTTTGCACTGGAGTCTCTGTTGCAGCTGCATTTGGTACTGCTGTTGTTGTTGTTAATATTTCCACTGCTGCTGCTGTTTTTGATTTCCGTGGAGTGGGTATGAGTGCCACGGACCTATCGTTCCATGTTGCCGCTTGTCCTGTTGCTGGTAGCCGTGGAGCCGGATTCGGAAGGAGGGGGGTTTTCTCCTTTCTCAGCGTCTTCTCGTTGCAGAAGGCCCTGAGGTGAGTCTTCGATCCACAGCGAAAGCATTTCGGGCGTTTGCCCTCAACACTTATGGGCAGTTGAGTGCCGTTATCGAAGTCTATCACATCCGGGATAGCTTCGATGCACTCCTGGTTGGTTTGGATTAGCATCTCAATGGAGGTGCCGACCCAATCTTCTCAGTTGTTTTGTCCTCGATTCCGACGAGGACAGACGCGGCCAGCCAAGAAGGGGCCATTCCGGCGGGGGACGTGGGTCAGTTTGACCCTCACAATTTTTTGCCCGCAGTAGGAGGGCACCAACACCATTTCCTCGCTCCTTAGGGTCACTATTGATTGGGCCTTTGCTTCCTGGGGTGTGGCAAAAAGTACGTCTACGGTGGCATATTTTTTGCCTCGGGTGATGTGCATTTTCCGCTGCCACACAGACCCCAAGGCTTTTTGTATCTGAGCCTCTGTGGCTCTTTCCACCCTACGGGATTTTGTACTTACTGTACGGTACGTGACCGTACAGTGCTGTTGGGTTTCGAAAAATTTTTCCGCTGCCTTGCAGATTGCTCGGTGTCCATTCTTTGTCACCATCTTCTTCGCTTCCTCTAATTCCTCATTTGTTATGAGGATTGTTTCCAAGTTTTTCGCAATGCCTGCAAATGAGATTGGTTTTTCTTTGCTGCTATTGTTGTTGTTGTCGTCAGAGCTGCTGGTACTTTTGTTGTTGCTGCAGGTACTACGACTACTGCCTCCGCCGCTGTTGCTGTGGTTGTTGTTGGTGTTGCTGCTGCTAATGCTGTTGTTGTTTATGCTGCTGGTGATGCTGTTGCGGCTGCTACTGTTGTTTTCATTGTCACTGTTGCTGTTGTTATTACGGCTGCTACTGCTATTATTCCTGACGTCAGACGAATGAACTGGGTTTTCGTATTTCCCGCACACCTGTTTCGTCGCTGTCGTCGTCGTCGTGGAGAAACCTTGCACGCTTTGCACGAGACTTTTCTTTTCTTTCGTCACTTGCGAAAGAGAAGGGAGGGAGAGAGACACATTTAAAGAAGGGAGGGAGAGAGACAATCTTCTCTCTGCTGTAGTGATGATTGAGGAAGAAGAAGACGGAATGAGTGGGAGTGACGTATGAAATTTCTTTTTCGTAGCCATGTTGTTTTTTGTTTAAAATGAATATTGGGTACAAAACCCCAATAACTGGTTATTTAACCCCGAAGGGCCAAATAACGGACAGAAAGACCCCTCTCACGAGGAGGAGGGTGTCTTTATCAACAATTTGGTTCAAGTTTTAAACAATTTACAATTGTTTTAACGGTTAAAAATTACTATACCTTACAGAGCCGAGCCTCCGTCAACCATGGCATTCAATAATAATAATAATAATAATAATAATAATGATGATTTCATTTATTAGCCACAAGGGCCGACATGTAGGGGACAATACAAAGACAGGGACAGTGGGGGTTTACAATAAGGTCGAGTAAAAGTGCACAATGGCAAAACTAATTTAACAATGAAAATATAAAAATATATAATAAACTATGCATAAATATAACAAAATAAATTCCCCGATAGGGGGTGGGCGACCCTGGGTTGATTCGGGTACCCCACCAATCCTGAACCACTCTGCGCTTCTAGGGCACCCAGGGAGAGCACCCCTCTCCTCAAGTTAGCCAGCCTATAGACGCATGGTCAGAGTAGGCCCATTCACACGGGCCATTCTCGCCACATTCACCCACCTTTTAGCAAATGTACTGGGGGGCAGCACTTCTCTCTCCACCCTCACCCTCCTTTCCAGGTGAAACTTGAAGAAGTTGATGAGGAATTGGCCGAAGAGAAAAGTGTCTGTCTTTAGTCCTTTCAACCTGGTCCACCATATAATCTCTTTCGCAACTGCCACCAGACAGAGGAAAATGTCCTGCTCTTCCTGACCTAAGGAAGGTGGCGGCTCGATCTTCACTATGGGCTCGGACGATAGCCGGATTCGTTCCACACGCGACAGTAGCTGTTCGACATAACTCCACAAGTCAGTAATACACGGACATTGGACAAGTGCATGCAGAACGGTTTCGTCGTCCTGTGCGCATCTTGGGCAGGTCCGTCTGACAGCATTTCCGTGCCTGTAGAGTTTATCCCGAACCGGCAGAGCCCTCGAGTAGCACTGCCAGGCGAAGGATTTATGGAAATTGTCCATCGTCCGCGGCTCAAAAGTCCTCCGGTAGAGACTGGTCAGTTCGACTTCGTCGAGGCCCAAAGCTTCTCCGAGTGCGTCATCGCACTTGCCCACCACTAATCCTCTATAGAACTCGAGAGTGGAAGTTCCGCTGATCGCATTGCCCGCTTGGTAGAGGGCAGTGAGTGCCTGGCAACATTCCAGGTGCCAGTCACCCAGTCTCGGTCTCTTCTTGACCCAGGACTGCAGCTCAGTCAAAGAAATGAGCTGCGGAAAGGCCCGTCTGATAAACGGCGACCACACCTGTTCACCATTGAGGCAGAATATCTGGAGATGTCGCAGCTTCAACGCATGTCTGCGCATCATTAGCCACGGCAGCCCAGCCCTCCGCGTAGAGGGTGCTGGCAGCAGATGGACCGCCTCAACAACGGAACTTGTCCCTTCCACAAGAATTTGAAAAGGAGCCGTTCCAACTTGACGAGGCGCCGACGGAGGCAAGGCACGACGGTTAGGCGGTAGTAGATGACGGACGCGATGTACGCATTCGCCACCTCTGCGCGACCTTTCAGTGATAGCTTCCTCCCAGCCCATTTTTGGGTGAGACTGGCTACTCTGCTCGTGAACTCGTACCAATTCTTTTCCACCTGGAGGTCTGGTCCGAACCAAACCCCGAGCAACTTTACCGGTCCGTCCGTCCAGCGCCCCACGACGCTGTTGGGCGGCATGGGCTTGCCTCTCCAGGTTCCGAGCTGCAAGCCCACCGACTTTTCCGGGTTAAGTTTGGCTCCTGTCAACCTTTCATATTCCTTCAATAAGGACCACCTCGATTTCTGAGGTGTTCGACATCACGGTGATGTCGTCCGCATAAGCCGACATCGCCTTTCCACGTCCCGGTTCGAGCGGGATGCCCTGCAACAGCTCCAGCTTCCGCAGTAAAGGCTCGAGAGTCAATACGTACAGAAGGGAAGAGAGAGGGCACCCTTGACGGACTGATCGGAAGAGCCGAAATGGTTCCGAGAGGTGGCCATTAACCTTCACCACCGAGCGTGTGCCGCTGTGCATTGCAACGATCCAGCTTCTAAAGACAGGGCCGAAGCCAGCTGCTTTGAGGACAAACTCCAGATACCGATGGTCGACCCTATCGAATGCTTTCGATTGATCTAAATTGATCAGTGCCCCACCGAAGTCAAGTTTACACCCTACCCTCTCTATTATGTATCGCATGAGGTGGAGATTGTCGTGTATAGACCTGGCTGGGATTGCGCAAGTTTGCGCCTCCCCAACCAAATCCTCGACGACAAGCGCCAATCTCTTTGCTAACACCTTGGCCAAAATCTTAAACTCTGTGTTGAGGAAAGTTATGGGCCTGAAGTTGTCTAATATATCCCTCTTGTTCTCGTCTTTCCTTATCAGCGTCACCACTCTCCTGCTCACAGAACTTGGAATACTCCCATTCTGCTGCCAGTTGCAGTAGAGTGCTTCGAGGAGTTCGGAGAACAAGTCTGGCATATTTACGTAAAGCTCGTAGGGCAGGCCATCCAAACCGGGTGACTTGCGCCTCATGCAGCCGACAAGGGCGTCCTGAATTTCGGCTGAAGTAATCGGCCTTTCGCAGCGCTCAGCGTCGACCGTCGAGATGCGCGGCAAGCCGTCAAGGTAGGGACTGAAATCCGCTACTCTCTCTGACTCGCCACTCTCCCTGAACAACCGAGCAAAGTGCTGGCGAAAGGCCTCACACATCCGCTTGGAATCGCTTATCTCGTGTCCGTCTCGGTCAGCCAAAGACCGAATTGTGGTTTTATTACCACGCTGCGCCTCCGCCACGCGGGCCCATCGAACAGCTTTAGTTCCCTCGTTTCTCAGCGCACGCGCCTTAGATCTAACAATGCAACCCTCATGTTTGGCATTGAAGAAGTGGTCTAATGCCATTCTCGCCGCTAACACGTCAGTTGCGATGCCACTACAAATAGCCTCGTCTAATTTATCTACCAGCTCCCTCTCCTTTCTATTTTTCTCTAACGCTAGTTCTTTGCTGAACTCTATCGAAGTTACTCTAATCTCTCTTTTGAGAGCCCCCCACCATCTGTTGTTGATGATCCCCCTGTCAACTTTTGCTTGACTAAATTGTTGACTCGGTCCCTGTAAGCCTTACGTGCCGGAAATGACATGTTCAGCTTCCAGTCACCCGGTCCTAACCTACGCGTTTTATTTAGGTCGACCCTACAGATCACAAATTTGTGATCTGAATAGGCGATAGTTTTAAAAAGTGGACAGCCCACACTATTTCTATCTATTTTCCTAATGAAGATCCTGTCTATATACGATCTAGATGACCCCATTCGGTTGGTCCATGTCCATACTGGCACATTGGGGAAATCTAGTCGATACGTGTCAGACAGTTGGAACTGGCTGAGTAGGTGCTTGAGGCTTTTGCACCCCCCGCTCCTATCGGCTACTCCCAAAAATCCCAGCGTGCGTCTAAGATGCCATTCCAGTCCCCCGCTAACAGTAAAGGGCGAGACGTATCCAGAAAGGTCTCCAGGCGCCTAAAGAAGTCAGGTCGTCCGGCCCCTGTAGGGGCGTAGACGGCCAGCAGTCTAAAGGCACCACCTTCGCTACTGCTCACATCCAAGACCACCAACTTACCGTCCGGGTCCCGGAAGATCGACCTTACCACGAGATCCAGTCCTTTCCTAAACAGCACTCCCCCCCCCCCCATTCCCGGCCTGCTAACAGATGCGAAGATCTGATAGTCGTCGAAAATGGGGGCTAGTGCGCGCGTGTCGGAAATTCTGGTCTCGCTTACGGCAATCACATCCATTTCCAGCGACCGGAGGTCGTTGAGCAGGCGATCCTGCTTCCAGGGTGACCCCAGGCCGCGAACATTTAAACTTCCTACTCTTAATATGGCCATATTGGTAAGCTAAGAGAGAAAGAGGGAATGTTTACTTACCTCCCGGGTCTTGTGAAGGTCGGGTGGTTCGACCTCCATGCTTGGTGGGGTTTCTTTTGAGAACCCCTTTAAAAGTCTTGATGTGGGTTTCACATTCGGGGTTCCCACGCCTTGAGGAAAGCTCTCTCGAAATTCTTTGAAGGAATTGAGTGACATTCGGACCAGAAGCAAATCTTCTGGCACGCAAAATGTGCTTATTTCAAAAATCTCCCCCTCTGTTTGAATGTCCTCGCTTCGCGCTAAGAGGGCCATCAGTTTATCGTTGTCCCTTCTGACAAGCACGAAGTTTTAAACATTTTGTTGGTGTGGTTTTATTTGTTTTCGTTTTGGTGAAGGTGGTGACTATGGTTTTGGTGGTGTTGTTTCGGGTATGTCTATGTTTGTTGTAGGTGTGGTGTCTGCAATTTCAGGTATTTGTGTGTTTATTTGTACTTGTGTTTGTTTAGGATGTTTGCATTTCGGGGATTGTGGAGGTGGTGTCGATGTTGCTGTTGGTGATGATGTTATTGGGGAAGTGTTTGCGTTAGTGGTGTCTGTATTTTTTTGTTGTGTGTGTTTTTGTGTTTTGTTGGGGCTTTTTTTATGTTAGTTTTCTCTGTTTTTTTTGCACTTTTGGGTTTTCCTTCATCTTCGCTGCTGGAAGACAAAGGGTCCGTGTCTGTGAGTGTCTCTGTGTCTGTGTGCGCGTTTATTGTTTTGTCTATGTGTATAATTGGGGGGGGGGGGGTAGGGGGAGTGGGAGAGCTTTCCTCGTTTTCTCCTTGGATTGGTTTTGGTGTTGGTGGTGATCCGGCTGCTTTTGATGTTGGTGTCCGTGCTTTTGTTGATGTTGTTTTTGGTGGTGGTGGTGGTGCAGCTTTCCGTGCTGACACTGGCGTTGGCAACAAAGGAGGTTTGCGACACCCTGCATTTTTGCGCTGAGGGCAGAAGGCTTGAAGATGCGTTGCTTCCCCGCAGACGAAGCAGCGTGGCCTTTTTCCGTCAATCATTAGTTGGATTGTTCCGTCCTGCAGGCGGGCAAAATCCGGGATGTTATTCAACTCCTCCGGTATCATTTGGAGAAGAATCTCCAAATCCATTCCGGACCAGTCCTCTCTCTCTGTCCTTTTGATGTCCAGGAGGGTAGTGTCTGTCCCCTCCTCGATTACGCATCCCAGCAGTCACCATATGTTCATTCCTGGTGGGATGCTGGGAATGCGTACCTTCACTGTCCTTTTACCCATATAGGACGGATGCATGATAATGCGTTCCGTTCTGCAGGGGGTCACCGAGTGCTTAATAGCGAGGGCCTCGGTTTTGAACAGTACCGAGATGGTACCGAACTGTTTGCCTCTTGCTTTGTACTCTATGTTACTTCCGATGTACTCCAAAGCAGCCTCTACCCCTGCTTGGCTCGCAAGTTCCACTTTTCGTGTCTGCACCAAAATACATCGAAAGAGCACCGTCCTCCTTTGCATAGCCGCTATTGCTTCGTCCGGGATGGTCAGGTTTTCCCAGGACTTCTCCCGTTTAATTAGCCTCCAAGCTTTGGCCAACTGTTCGTCTTTATCGCTAATATCAATATCAATATTCAATAAGCGCTTTGTTTTTGCTGCAACAGCAGCAAATGTGGTGTTTCTGATGCTCTTATTGTTGTTGTTGTCATTCTTGCTGTTGCCACCGTCATTGTTTACATTGAAGCTGTCGGTGTTATTGTCGTTATTGCTCTGAATTGTTGTTGGGGTGGTGGTGGTGGCGGTGGTGGTGATGTCGTTTTCAGATGATACTGCTGCTATGGCAGAAGGTTGTGATGGTAGCTTTTGAGTGTTGCCTTCACATTCAGTAGAGTGGATGACAGGCATGACTGTAGCCGTCGTAGTCGTGGTGAAATATGCAGTGGCTGCCTTTAAACTGTTGACCTGAAAGTTGTTTACCGTTTCAAGGTCGAAAATTTCCATAATTTTCTTTTGGTGGGGAAGCGATCTTTTCGAAGTTTTTAAAAATAAATCTGAATATTCGGGCTTAAAGCCCGAATATTGAGAGGTATCCCTCTCTTTAAATCAAGATGTGTACCTTAAGTTTCGTTAGCGACAAGAAAATACAAAAAAATTACACTTTAAAACAGCTTAAAGTTATTATCATTATTAGTACGATATTAACAATACTATCACTACTAGTGACTACCAAGGTCAAATAAATCAATGTATCTTCGGTTATTGTTACTATAGAAAACAAACCCAACTGATGTAACAACGTGAAGACAAAACCTGTCCCTGACTGATCTAATTCCTGAAAAACGGTGAAGCCACATCTCTGACAGTGGCACCACTTAGAAATTCAATAGACTTGTTGATGGAGGGTGAAGCTAAATCTGACCAATAGGAAGGAACCACTTCTACAACAGAACTACGTTTTATTTCATCTTTATGATTTTTGTTTGCTTTTTCTGATAAACATATAGCTGTCTGATGAGGTCATAGTTGTTGCATAACGGCTATCACCGAATTATTTATAACAGCGATTGTTAATGAACGAAGGTAATTTTAACCGGTTTATTTTACTTCATGTATAGCTCCTCCATCTATTTTTCAAAAAAAAAAAATCATACAGAAAAGGCCAACGTCAAAGGTTTTCCAAGAGATATAAACATGAATAGACGTGTTATTTTTATCTAAAGACATTTTGACGAACTCCACCCCGCACGTCCCTTCAATCTAACATATTTCTGATTCTTACTTCTGATGAAAGACTAGCGTCTGGAAAGTTAAGTCATCTTCCTGCTATTCATAGCGTTAACCTAATATATTACTTCCATATACTGTACCGATTATGTTGTTATTTTTGTTTACCTGTTATATGCACACACACACATACACACACACACACATATATATATATATATATATATATATATATATATATATATATATATATATATATATATATATATATATACATACATATATATATATATATATATATATATATATATATATATATATATATATATATATATATATATATATATATATATATATATATATATATATATATATATATATATACATAATACACACACACACACACATATATATATATATAAATTACAGAATAATCAAAACTATGTTCAAAACATTGTACTGCTGACAATCGTTTCTTCCAAACTTTCGTTTTGAATTATCGGAGCACTAGCAAAGTTTAGACATATAATTAACCTCCTATTCCACAGAAAAATCGTAATGATACATGCATGTTAGGGTCGTCATTAGCAGTGTCATATTTAAAGTGTGAAGATGATGTGGTCAGTATCAGTGGATGCGACAAAGATTATAAAATAATAATACAACAAATATGACACTGCTAATGACAACACTAAGATCTATGTATCTTTACGATTGTTCTGTGGAATAGGAGGTTAACTGTATGTCTAAACTTTACTAGTGATACCATGATTCAAAACGAAAGTTTTGGAAGAAACGGTTGTCAGCAAAAACATGTTTTGAACATAGTTTTGATTATTCTGTAATTTATATTCCGATTCTGTAAAACATTTGATGTATTTACATTGAGCTATTTTTCTTAGTGATAACAAGGTAGTAATGAATTACTGATCGTTCCTGTTTATAATTATATATTGTGTATATATAAGTATAAAAAATATTATTATTATTATTATTATGATTGTTCTTTGAGTCTCAGTCATTGGTGTTAATTAAGTGGAAAGTTTGTTGAAATGAATATCAAGCCACTACTTGCAGCCTCAGATATTCAGGACGTATCGGAGGGTTTCTTGCTGTTCCCAGCATGCATGCCTTTGAAGTGACCCAAAAAGCAGGGCTGGACTAATTTTCTTTAACCATCACTGGAAACTCTTTGAGATAGTACCTAGTGCACCTATGACAATCGGGACGACTTTAACTTCATGGCAGTTCCAAATCCTTTTTACCTCCCACTTTAAGTCCTGGTATCGGTTAATTTTCTGCCTCTCCTTCTCTTGCACTCTCGTGTCGAATGGGCAAGCCACATCCACAATCAGGCACAATATGTTATCCTTGTCCAAAACCACCAGGACAGGTCTATTGTGTTCCAGTTTCATGTCCGTCTGTATCTTAAGATCCCACAGCACCTTCACCTGATCGTTTCTGTTATTATTATTAATATTATTATTGGTCTGTTCGGACGTCTTTTTCGCTCGCTCCCAGTAAGTCGCTTTATCTGCCTGTTAAAATTATTTGTTGTTAAATATTTCTTGTTGTGTAAGGGATATAAGCCCTTAGACTTTGCCCTGTGAAGGGGAAAGTATAATATTTGGGCCTTTTGGCCCAAATATTTGAACTTTTTTTTTTACATGTTAAAAAATTTACGGAGAAAAAAAAAACATGGCTGAGCCAGGCCCCCGCCCCCGCAGCGATATGTTTGCTGTCGTGCGACAACGAGGTAGAAGTTGAGAGGAGCACTAGAGCGAAATTAACACAAATTGATAACACAAATACCACCACAAACAATGTAAACAAAGACACCAATGATACCAATGAGAACTCTAATTTTGAAAAAAATGACAGTAACAGCGACACCGAAAATACAGATAACAAAAAAAAATAACAAATGCAACAACAATATCAACACCACTAACATGAAAACAAATAGCGACACCACCAACAGCAACAATACCAACTGCACCGAGAACAACGGTGGCAACAAAGACAACAATGATAACAGAGACAGTGATAACAACAACACCAACAATAACAACAACAACGACAACAACATCCCCAACGAAAACAAGAAGAACACTTTCGCTGCGGCAGAAGCAAAAAAGAGGCGATGCTTCAACATGGACCTCTCAAACAAAGATGAAAAGTTGGCCCAGGCATGAAAGCTCATCAAGCAAGAGCAAACCTGGGCCAACTTAACTTTCCCGGTAGAAGCTATTGAGGCAGTGGAGCGCAGAACGGTGCATTATAGATGCATCTCAGCACAAACCAAAAGGGCAGCTTTAATCCCACAAGAAGATGTCGAAGTCGCGCTGAGGTGCATCAGTGTAGACACCGAATACATAGAGAGGGGCAGATAGTACGGCACAATTTCGGTGTTGTTCAAGTCAGAAGCCCTCGCTATGTCACACGCTATGACTCCTTGCAAAACCAGCAAGGTCATAATGTACCCCTCCCGCATGGGAAAAAGAACGGCCCGTCTCCGCATTCCAAGAATCCCACTAGAACGTGACATGTGGTGGCTTCTGGGATGTGTGATTGTGGAGGGGACGGATACCGTCCCTATAGGAGTGACTAGAACGGCCAGAGAGGACTGGTCCGGGGTTAACCTGGAGATCCTTCTCCAGATCAGGCCCGAGAATGTGAAGACAATCCCGGACCACATCCGCCTTCAGAATGGGACGGTCATTCACATTATGACCGAAGGCAAAAGGCTGCAGTGTTTTGTTTGTGGGGAAAAAACCCATTTGCGAGCCTTCTGCCCTCGACTGCTGAAAGAGGCAAGGGGTCGAAAGGCTCCACTGCTGCCGACGCCAGGGCGAGGACCACAACCAGCACCAGCACCGGCAAAACCACCAACAACAACACTAATAGAAAGACCACTAACAACATTCACCACAAAGAGGGGAAACGAGGAAAGCTGTCAAAAAAAAATACACACACCAATAAAACCATAAACATACATACATACACACTTACAGGCACAGACCCCTCATCTACCAGTAGTGAAGATGAGGGAAAACCAAAATCCCCCAAATTACAAAAAAGGAAACACAAAAAGAAAGCACAAAATCACCCACAATAAAATCGCAGACACCACGCACGCAAACATCTCTCCACTAACACCAACATCAACACCACCATCACCATCACCGGAATCCCCCAAACGTACACAACCTAAACAGACGCAAGAACAAATATACACACAAACATCTGAAACCACAGACACCGCACTCACAACAAACACAGACAACCGAAACAACACCACCAAAACCATCACTACCACAACCACGCAAACAAATAAAATCACACCAACAAAACATACAAAACTTCGTGCTCATCAGGAGGGCCAACAAGGAACTGATGGCCATCGTAGCACGAAGTGAAAATATACAAAAAGAGGGGAACATTTTAAATCGAGCACATTTCGCGTGCCGGAAGATTTGGTTTTGGTGCGAATGTCGATCGAATTATACAAAGAAATACGAGACAGCTTTCCTCGGAACGTGGGAACCCCGAACGTAAAACCAACTTCAAGACTTTTAAAGGGGTTCCCAAAAGAAACCCCACCAACTATGGAGGTCGAACAACCCGACCTTCACAAGAGCCCGGAAGGTAAGTAAACCTTTCCTCTCTCTCTTTTAAACCTGCCAATATGGCCGTATTAAGAGTAGGATGTTTAAATGTTCGAGGCCTGGGATCGTCCTGGAAGCAGGGTCACCTGCTCAATGACCTCAGGTATCTAGAAATGGATGTAATTGCCGTCAGCGAGACCAGGATTTCCTACACGCGCACACTAGCCCCATTTTCGACGACTATCAGATCTTTGCATCTGTTAGCCGGCCGGGAATGCGAGGCCAGGTGGCAGTGCTGTTTAGGAAAGGCCTGGATCTCGAGGTAAGGTCGATCTTCCGGGACACGGACGGGAAGTTCGTGGTCCTGGATGTGAACAATAACGAAGATGGTGCCTTTAGACTGGTGGCCGTCTATGCTCCTACTGGGAAAGGACGGCCGGACTTCTTTAGACGCCTGGAAGCCTTGCTGGGTACGTTTCGCCCTTTACTGTTAGCGGGGACTGGAACAGCATCTTAGACGCTCGCTGGGACTGTGTGGGAGTATCAGATAGGAGCGGGGGGGGGGGTGCACAAGCCTCAAGAACCTGATCAGCCAGTTCCAACTCTCTGACAGGTACCGACTAGATTTCCCTAATGCGCCAGTCTGGACTTGGGCTAACCGCATAGGGTCATCTAGATCGTATATAGACAGGATATTCATTAGGAAAATAGACAGAAATAGTGTAAGCTGTCCACGTTTTGAAACGGTCGCCTATTCAGATCACAAGTTTGTGATCTGTATGGTCGATCTAATAAGACGCGTAGGTTAGGACCTGGTTACTGGAAGCTAAACAAGTCATTTCCGGTACGTAAGGCTTACAGGGACCAGGTTAACAATTTAGTTAAGAAAAAGCTGACAGGGGGAGTCGTAAACAATAGATGGTGGGGGGCTCTCAAAAGAGAGATTAGAGTAATGTCGATAGAGTTTAGTAAAGAAGTAGCGTTAGAGAAAAATAGAAAGGAGGGGGAGTTGGTAGATAAGTTAGACGAGGCTATTGGTAGTGGCATTGCAACTGATGTGTTAGCGGCGAGAATGGCATTAGACCATTTCTTGAATGCGAAACACGAAGGTTGCATTGTCAGAGCTAAGGCGGGTGCTCTGAGAAACACGGGGACCTAAGCTGTTCGATGGGCCCGCGTGGCAGAGGCGCAGCGTGGTAATAAAACCACGATTCGGTCTTTGACGGACCGAGACGGACACGAGCTGAGCGTTTCCAAGCGGATGTGTGAGGCCATCCGCCAACATTTTTTCTCGGTTGTTCGGGGGAAGTGACGGGTCAGAGATGGTGCCGGACTTCAGTCCCTACCTCGATGGCTTGCCGCAACTCTCGACGGCTGACGCTGGGCCCTGCGACAGGCCAATTACTTCAGCCGAGATTCAGGATGCCCTTGTCGGCTTCATGAGGCGCAAGTCACCCGGTTTGTATGGTCTGCCCTACGAGCTTTACGTAAATATGCCAGACTTGTTCTCCAATCTCCTTGAAGCCCTCTAGAAGACGGACACATTGGACAATTTCAGGCCCATAACTCTGCTCAACACAGAGTTTAAGATTTTGGCCAGGGTGTTAGCGAAGATGTTGGCGCTTGTCGTCGGGGATTTGGGGTGGGGAGGCGCAAACTTGCGCAATCCCAACAAGGTCCATACACGACAAACTCCACCTAATGCGATACATCATAGAGAGGGTAGGGTGTAAACCTGGCTTCGGTGGGGCTCTGATCAATTTAGCTCGATCGAAAGCATACGATAGGGTCGACCATCGGTACCTGGAGGCTGTCCTCAAGGCGGCTGGCTTCGCCCTCGTCTTCGGATGCTGGATCGCTGCAATGCACAGCGGCACCTGCTCGATGGTCAAAATTAATGGCCACCTTTCGGAACCGTTTCAGGTCTCCTGATCGGTCCGTCGAGGGTGCCCTCTCCCCTCCCTTCTGTATGCATTGACTCTCGAGCCTTTACTGCGGAAGCTGGAGCTGTTGCAGGGCATCCCGCTCCAACCGGGATGCGGAAAGGATGTGTCGGCTTATGTGGACGACATCACCGTAATGGTGTCAGACACCTCAGAAATCGAGGTGGTCGGCAACTTATTGGAGGAATATGAAAGGTTGACGGGAGGAAAACTTCACCCGGAAAATTCGGTGGGCTTGCAACTCGGCACCTGGAGAGGCAAGTCCATGCCGTCCAACGGCGTCGTTAGGCGCTGGATGGACGGACCCGTAAAGTTGCTCGGGGTTTGGTTCGGGCCAGACCTCCAGGTGGATAAGAATTGGGATGAGGTGACGGGCAGGGTAGCCAGTCTCACCCACAAATGGCTGGGAGGAAGCTATCACTGAAATGTCGGGCGGAAGTGGCGAACGCGTACATCGCCTCCGTCATCTACTACCGTCTGACCGTCGCCCCTTGCCCCCGTTCACGCCTCGCCATCTTGGAGCGCTTCCGCTGTTGAGGCGGTCCATCTGCTGCTAGCACCCTTTACGTGGAGGGCTGGGCATGCCCTGGCTAAGGCTGCGGCATCTCCAGATATTCTGCCTAAACGGTGAACAGGTGTGATCGCCGTTTGTCAGACGGACTTTTCTGCAGCTCGTTTCTTTGACTGAGCTGCAAACCTGGGTCAAGAAGAGACCCAGACTGGGTGACTGGTATCTGGAATGTTGCCAGGCACTCACTGCCTTCTACCAGGCGGGCAATGCGGTCAGTGGAATTTCCAATCTCGAGTTCTATAGAGGATTAGTGGTGGGCAAGTGCGACGACACACTCAGAGAGGTTCTGGGAGTCAACGAAGTCTAACTAACCAGTTTCTACCGGAGAACTTTCGAGCCGGGAACGATGGATCATTTCCAAAAATCCCTCGCTTGGCAGTGCTACCGGGGGGCACTGCCAGTTCGAGATAAACTCTACAGGCACGGAAGTGCTGTCAGACGGACATGCCCGAGATGCGCACAGAGCGACGAAACCGCTCTGCACGTACTCCTCCAGTGTCCGTGCATTACTGACTTTTGGAGTTATGTTGAACAGCTGTTGTCGCGTGCAGAACGGATCCGGCTATCGGCCGAGTCCATAGTGAAGATCGACCCGCCGCCTTCTTTTGGCCAGGAAGGGCAGGCAATTTTCCTATGTCTGGTGGCAGTAGCGAAAGAGGTTGTATGGTGGACGAGGTTGAAAGGACTAAAGACAGACACTTTTCTCTTCGGCCAATCCCTCATCAACTTTTTCAAGTTTCACTTGGAAAGGAAGGTGAGGGTGGAGAGAGAAGTACAGCCCCCCAGTACATTTGCTGAAAGGTGGGTGAATGTGGGGAGAATGGCCCGTGTGAGTGGGCCTACTCTGGTCATAGGGCTGTAGGTAGGTAAATTTGAGGAGGAGAGGAGTGCCATTCCAGGGTGCTCTCGAAGCGTCGGGTCGTTCAGGTTTGGTGGGTTACCTGAGCGAACCCTGGGTGGTCATCCCCCCTATTGGGGAATTCTTTCTTGTAATTTTATTGTTACTTTATTGTTACTTTGTTATTGTTACTTTGTTATTGTTATTCATATTGTTTACTCGATTTTTCTGTAAAACCCCACTGTCCCAGTCTTTTGTATTCTCACCTATATATCGGCCCTTGTGGCCAATAAATGAAATCATTATTATTATGATTACTATTATTATTATTATTATTATTATTGAATGCTATGGTTGACGGAGGCTCGGCTCTGTAAGGTATTGTAAATTTTGACCGCTATAACAATTGTAAATTGTTTAAAACTTTAACCAACTTGTAGACAAAAACACCCTCCTCCTCGTGAGAGGGGTCTTTCTGTCCGTTATTTGGCCCTTCGGGGTTAAATAACCGCTTATTGGGGTTTTGTGCCCAATATTTATTTTAAACAAAAAAACAACATGGCTACGAAAAATAATTTTCATAGATCACTCCCACTCATTCCTTCTTCTTCCTCAATCGTCACTACAGCTGAGAGAAGATTGTCTCTCTCCCTCCCTTCTCTAAATGTGTCTCTCTCCCTCCCTTCTCTTTCGCAACCGATGCCAGAAAAGAAAAATCACGTGCAAAGCGAGCAAGATTTCTCCATGACGACGACAACGACGAAAAAGGTGTGCGGGAAATACGAAAACCCATTTCATTCGTCTGACGTCAGGAATAATAGCAGTAGCAGCCGTAATAACAGCAGCAGCAGCAACAGTGACAAGGAAAACAACAGTAGCAGCCGCAACAGAAACAGCAGCAGCATAAAGAACAACAGCATTAGCAGCAACAACAACAGCAGCAGCAGAAACACCAACAACAACCACAGCAACAGCGGCGGCGGCAGTAGTCGTAGTACCTGCAGCAATAACAAAAGTAACAGCAGCTCTGACGACAACAACAACAACAACAACAACAGCAAAGAAAAACCAATCTCATTTGCAGGTATCGCAAAGAACCTGGAAACCATCCTCATAACAAATGAGGAATTAGAGGAAGCGAAGAAGATGGTTACAAAAACTGGACCCCGAGCAATCTGCAAGGCAGCCGAAATATGTTTCGAAACCCAACAGCACTGTACGGTCACGTACCGTACAGTAAGTACAAAATCCCGTAGAGTTGAAAGAGCCACAGAGGCTCAGATACAAAAAGCCTTGGCGTCTGTGTGGCAGCAGAAACGCACATCACCCGAGGCAAGAATATGCCACCGTAGACGTACTTTTTGCCACACCCCAGGATGCAAAGGCTCAATCCTTAGAGACCCTAAGGAGCGAGGAAATGGTGTGGGTGCCCTCATACTGCGGGCAAAAATTGTAAGGGTCAAACTGACCCACGTCTCCCCCGGGATGGCCCCTTCTTGGCTGACCGCGTCTGTCCTCGTCGGAATCGAGGACAAAACAACTGTACTGCAAGTACAGAAAAAAGTAAGAGAAGATTGGGTCGGCACCTCCATTGAGATGTTAATCCAAACCAACCAGGAGTCCATCGAAGCTATCCCCGATGTGATAGACTTCGATAACGGCACTCAACTGCCCATAAGTGTTGAGGGCAAACGCCCGAAATGCTTTCGCTGAGGATCGAAGACTCACCTCAGGGCCTTCTGCAACGAGAAGACGCTGAGAAAGGAGAAAACCCCCCTCCTTCCGAATCCGGCTCCACGGCTACCAGCAACAGGACAAGCGGCAACATGGAACGATAGGTCCGTGGCACTCATACCCACTCCACGGAAATCAAAAACAGCAGCAGCAGTGGAAATATTAACAACAACAACAGCAGTACCAAATGCAGCTGCAACAGAGACTCCAGTGCAAACATCACCAACAACAAGTGAAAGAGTGGAGCTGGTACCCCTCCCCGACCTCACAGAATCAGACATGGAGTGTGAGGTGGGAGAGGGATGGCAAAAGGTCGTAAGAAGGCACAAACGCAAAAGCAGCGCATCGTCGCCTTTGAAAATGGAGGAAAGAAATGAAAAAAGGGTAAAGGCTACTGCAAAGAGACTCACAGCAGAGACACCACCAACACCATCACCACCCACACAAACACCACCATCACCACGCGCGACAACCCCACCGCCAACAACAAAAACACCTTCAACACCACCACCACAAGCACCAACATCGCAAACACAACAACAAAACAGACACACCCAGCAACAACGACAAGAAAAGATCAGAACCACACCCCACCCCCAGAAAAACAAATGCACGGCAATAAATACACACAACAAGAAACTAATGACTTACATAATTGAACACAGACATTTCACAACACGACTACATAATACCAGCACCAATCAAAACGCCAACTAACATAAGACTGCTAAAAATAGCACAGAAACAATACACAAACATTAAAACGAAATTCCCCAACGCGGTTGGTGATTTCAGAGACCTAGGATGGACACTCAACCGAAGAATATATTCGGACATACTCATAGAAGAGCCGACGACCAGCCGAAGGGACGATTCAATGGTCCCTTCACCAGACGATCAAGTGCAAAGGGATGGAAAACCATCCCTCCTCTACGAAAAGTATGGTAAGTGGCCTTTCCCATCTTTTCCACTCTATTTAAACATGAACTCACTCAGAATAGGCAGCATAAATGCGCGTAGCTTGGGGTCGTCATGGAAGCAGGGTCACCTGCTCAACGATCTCAGGTCACTAAACATAGATGTAGTGGCCATCAGCGAAACCAGAATCTCCGAAGCACGGCCCTTCGCACCGATTTTCGGCGGCTACGATGTGTACGCATCTCCCAGCCGTCCGGGATCGGGGGGAGAAGTTGCTGTGCTTTTTCGGAGAGGTTTGGATCTCGCCATACGGGCTATCTTCCTGGACCCAGAAGGTAAGTTGGTGGTGCTAGACGTGACCAGCGGAGACGGGCAAGCTTTCAGGCTAGTGGTCTCTATGCTCCAACAGGAGCAGGGCGGCCTGATTTCTCCGGCGTCTGGAGACCTTTCTTGGAACGTCCCGCTCTTTAGTGTTAGTGGGCGAATGGAACGGGATCTTAGATGCACGCTGGGACTGTGTGGGATTAGCGGATAGGGGTGGAGGGTGCAAGAGCCTCACCAACCTGCTCAGGCGTTTTGAACTGTCTGACAGGTAGCGGTTGGATTTCCCGAATGTGCCAATGTGGACTTGGACAAATCGCATAGGGTCATCCAGATCATATCTAGATAGAGTATTTTGTAGGGAAATAGATAGGTCTAGCATAGGCTGTCCACAATTCAAGATAGTCAGCTACAGGGACCACAAATTCGTGATCTGTGTGCTTGAATTAGATAGGCTTCATAGACGAGGACCCGGCTACTCGAAGCTAAACGCGTCCTTACCAGCGCGCAAGGCCTACAGAAACCGGATTAGTGAACTAGTTAAGCGGGCGTTGACGGGGGCCATCGTCAACAACAAGTGGTGGTTTGCTCTGAAAAGAGCGATTAGAATAGAATCCATTAGGTTTAGTAAGGCTTTAGCAATAGAGAAAAATAGAGCAGAGGGAGAACTAGTTAGAAAATTAGACAGGGCGCTTAGCAAAGGAATTGCGCCCGGCGTGCTTGCGGCGAAATTGGCCCTTGACCAATTCTTCAATGCAAAGCACGAAGGCTGCGTTGTCAGAGCTAGGGTGCGTGCTCTCAGACACGAGGGGACGAAAGCCGTTCAATGGGCCCGAGTGGCGGAGGCACGTTGTGGCAACAAATCCACGATCCGGTCTTTGGTGGACCACGACGGGCGCATGCTACTCGATACCGGGCATATGTGTGAAGCTTTTCAGCGACACTTCGCTCAGCTGTACGGGGGCAGCGGTGGGCCGGGTCGAGGGATCGACTTTAGTTTCTACCTCGACGGACTGCTGCGGCACTCGGCCAATGAGGCGGAGTGTTGCAAAAAGCCGATAACAGCCGCTGAAGTAAGGGAGGCAATGACTGGCTGCACAAGGGGTAAATCGCCTGGTTTGGATGGTCTGCGCTATGAACTTTACGTACAGATGCCAGACTTGTTCGGAGGCCTCTTGGCGGACGTCTACTGCAACTGGCAACAGAACGGGAGAATTCCCAGTTCTGTGAGCCGAGGAGCGGTGGCACTGCTGAGAAAGGATCCGAACAAGGGGGATAACATAGATATTTTCAGGCCAGTAACCCTGCTAAACACAGAGTCCAAGATTTTGTCCAAGGTGCTAGCAAAGAGGTTGGCGCTTGTAGTTGGTGGTCTGGTGGGACAGGCGCAGACATGCGCCATTCCCGACAGATCCATTCACGACAATCTCCACCTCATGCGATACATCGTAGAGAGCGTAGCTAGGGAACCTGGCAGGGGTGGGTCCTTCATCAATTTAGATCTGTCGAAAGCTTTCGATAGGATCGACCATCGTTACCTAGCGGCAGTCCTGAGGGCGGCTGGCGTTGGGCCCGTCTTCAGAGGCTGGATCGCTGCCATGCACAGCGACATCTGCTCTGTGGTGAGAGTGAACGGTCACCTGTCGGAACCGTTCAACATCATGCGCTCGGTCCGCCAAGGTTATCCCCTCTCGTCCATCTTGTACGTATTGACTCTCGAGCCATTACTGCACAAACTGGAGACGTTAAGGGGCGTCCGACGCGAACTAGGATGCGGAAGATCCGTGTCAGCATATGCGGACGATGTCAACGTAGTAGTGTCGAACGCCAAACACATCGAGGCGATCGGTACTACACTAAGAGAATACGAAGCGGTGACAGGAGCAATGATCAACCAGGAAAATTCAGTGGGCCTGCAGCTCGGCACCTGGAGAGGCAAGTCCATGCCGTCCAACAACGTCGTCGGACGCTGGACGGACGGACGGTTAAATTGCTAGGGGTCTGGTTCGGTGCGGACCTCCAGAAGGACAAAATCTGGGAAGAGGTGACGAGAAGGGTGGCTTCTCTCACCCAGAAATGGGGTGAGAGGAAGCTATCCCTGAAAGGTCGAGCGGAGGTGGCTAACACGCGCATCGCGTCTGTCATCTGCTACCGCCTGACCGTCGTCCCTTGTCCTAAGCCCCGCCTGACTGCGCTGGAGCGTTTGCTCTTTCGCTTTTTGTTGAAGGGACGCGCTCCGATGGTCAGGCGGTCCATCTGCTGTCAACAACCGCTACGTGGAGGGCTGGGAATGCCGTGGCTGATGATGCGCAGACACGCGCTCAGGCTACGACATCTCCACCTCTTCCTCGACAGTGATCAGGTGTGGTCGCCGTTTGCTAGACACGTATTTCCCCAGCTCGTTTCCTTGACGGAGCTGCTGTCCTGGGTCAAGCGAAGACCGAGAGGGAGCGCCTGGAGACTGGAATGTCTTCAGGCGCTCACAGTCCTCGACCAATGGGGCAATGTGATCTGTGGAAACTCCACCTCGGCGTTCTATAAAGGATTAGTGGAGGGGAAGAGTGACGACGTACTTGGGGAAACTCTAGGCGTCGACGAAAATCAACTAGCCAATCTCTTCGGAAGAACTTTTGGGCCGGGACCTATGGACAACTTGCAGAAATCTCTGGCCTGGCAGTGCTACCGAGGAGCCTTGCCAGTTCGGGATAAACTCTACAGGCATGGAGGTGCCGTCAGCCGGGCATGTCCGAGATGCGCGCAGGGCGATGAAACCGTCCTGCACGCACTCGTCCAATGTCCGAAAATTGCTGACTTGTGGGTTTATGTTGAACACCTGCTGTCGCGTGTAGGACGGATCCGGCTATCATCTGAGTCCATCGTGAGGATTGCCCCTCCCTCTTCCTTTAGCCGGGAAGGGCAGGCAGTTTTTATCTGTCTGGTGGCCATGGCGAAAGAGATAGTATGGTGGACACGTTTGAAAGGGCTGAAGACGAGCACTTACCTCTTCGGTGATGCCCTGATTAACTTTTTCAAATTTCATTTGAAAAGGAAAATCAGGGTAGAGAGGGAAGTGCTCTCTTCCCAGTATTTTGTTGAAAGATGGGTGAGAGAAGCAAGAATGGCCCGAGTGAATGGGCCTACTCTGAGTACGTATCTGTAAATTAAAGGTGGAAAACTGGGAGAGGGCACTTGCCTTGGTGGTCAGTGTCACTGTGGCCTTTTACTGGGTTTTCTCCACAAATGTCCCTCCGAAATTTCCCCCTATTGGGGAATTTTTCATTGTTATTTTTTTGTTACATCCACTGTTTTTGTTCTGTACACGCAGAAATGCCCATTTGTACCGTCCTGTATTCTCCTGCACTGTCCTTAATGTCTACTTTATGTAAACCCTTGTGGTTAATAAAGAAATCATTATTATTATTATTATTATTATTAATATTAATATATATATATATATATATTTATTAAAATAACAGATTAAAGTTTAAGCAAAGAATCGCTGCTTTCACCCTTAACGGGATTTTTTGAAACTAACAAAGTCAATCTGTAAACGCAGAACTGGATATTTTAAAAAACGTTGCAACCGGAGGAAGACAGGAGACGATACTTTGGTTCGTGGAAATGTTCGCTGGCTAAGAACGGGATAAAACGAATATAAACGTCATTAATAGGAGCGGTGAAAAGCAATTACGCGCAAAGACAGAACCACGTTTATGGTATAAAAGAGGTCGTAGACTAATGTTCTCTTAGGTGGTGCATAGAGACGTTCTCTGGCAATGAACGAAAAAACGAAGATACTACGTCATATGTGGAGCGTGGAGAACAATAGCACGCAAAGACAAAACCACGTAAATAGTATAGCAGAAGTCGTAGACTAAATTCTAACTAGGAGACCGAATGAATCTCCGCCACAGAGTTAAGAACAAAGTAAATAAATACAATACAGAAGTAATAGAAATAAATAGTTCGATCTATACGTGGATATTTTACGTCTCGGTGTGGGAGCTAAGTATATGTTTATTTATACCTTTATTATTTGCATAGGTAAGTATATATTATCCGTATGTTTTGTGAAGGTACGTATACCTTCGCGTACGTATATTTGATTGTTATGGCGTATACATTTTTTTATATTTCTGGTACATATGGTTTGGCTATGTGTATACGGGAGTTTTGCGTCTGTGTGAATATGCAGGTTCGTACGTATGTAGGGCGTGTGTATATGTGTACTTCATGTTTTGGTTGACTTACGTCTCCGAACATTCGTGTATTTACATGTAGGTATGTGTGTGCGCTTGTTATATACGTATTTATTTATTTATATACGTTTATATAATTATTTATTTATTTGTAGACACGCTTACACACACACACATATTTATATGTGCGTGGTTTTGTTTACCTATGGTAAGTTTTTGCGTACGCTTGTGTATGTACGTATTTGTTTGCGTGTTTGTATTTATTTATTTCTATTACTTCTGTATTGTATTTATTTACTTTGTTCTTAACTCTGTAGCGGATAATCATTCGGTCTCCTAGTTAGAATTTAGTTTACGACTTCTGCTATACCATTTACGTGGTTTTGTCTTTGCGTGCTATTGTTCTCCACGCTCTACATATGACGTAGTATCTTCGTTTTTTCGTTCATTGCCAGAGAACGTCTCTATGCACCACCTAAGAGAACATTAGTCTACGACCTCTTTTATATCATAAACGTGGTTCTGTCTTTGCGCGTAATTGCTTTTACCGCTCCTATTAATGACGTATTATATTCGTTTTTTCCCGTTCTTAGCCACCGAACGTTACCACGAACCAAAGTATCGTCTTCCTGTCTTCCTCCGGTTGCAACGTTTTTTGGAATATCCAGTTCTGCGTTTACAGATTGACTTTGTTAGTTTCAGAAGATCCCGTTAAGGGTGAAAGCAGCGATTCTTTGCTTAAACTTTAATCTGTTATTTTAATAAATATTTGCTCTACGGTTCCTATATATTTGATATATATTTATCCTTATCGAGCCCTCTTTGGATTTTAGTCTTCAAATTTATTATTACTATATATATATATATATATATATATATATATATATATATATTTATATATATATATATATATATATATATATATATATATATGAATATACACGGGTGTGTATGACAGTGTATAGAAGATTATATTAATAAAAGGAATTTCACCTTTGGAATTTACTCGTTTTATTTATAATCCTTTAAAATTATAATGATATTATAATGAATTAGTATGGTAGAATATTAAACGTTAAGTGTTAATTGAACAAGTATTTTCATGCTTTCGCAATTTTCAGGTTCATATTCAGTGGTGACAGTCAAGTTTGCAATTTTCAATTGCAAACTTGACTGTCACCATTCTATTTTATTATAATATCATTATAATGTTAAAGGATTATAAATAAAACGAATAAATCAGACAAAGCTGGAATCCCTTTTATTAATATATATATATATATATATATATACATTGCTCCATCTCTTTTGCATTTTTGAAAATCATGAGCGTGAGGAAACTGGACATATATTTCTGTAAATAAAATTTCTTAAAGACTCCAATTGCATTTTCGACTTCTTTTACCATATATTTAAACGTGTAGTATATATATATATATATAATTATTTCCTAATGTTTGTTGAGTGAGTTGGAATTTGGCCGGAGTATCGCTAAAAAGCTTTCTCCGATATTGTATTTATTTACTTACTCTTGGCGCAGCAGATTTGAAAAAATTCCCGGTATAAGGTCAGCATTTCTTTGTTTATTTTTTATATATGAATATAGATTGTTCCTTATATCTCATTCTGTTATTTTGCCCGAGAAAATATCTGTGTGTGTCATCAAATGTTGTACACACATAGATATTTTTTCAATTTCCAATTGAGGTCTAAGCACGTGGCCTGAATTCCTTTCAGAGTTCATTGTCACGAGCATGTATTGTTTTTTGGCGGTAATTCACTTCCTCATTTTTTGAATCAGTTCGAGCACTTCTTTCAGAACTGCTGGACTGGCTACCTGACAGATACCTCAGGCACAGAAAGTCATTATCGCTAAATGCTGATGTTGGTTAGACTATCAATATTAGTATTATTGGGGCACCCAGTGATGAATTATAGGAGCCCATTTGAATATATATCTATTGATGATATACAAGCTCCTACATAAACTGGTATAATTTCACCCAAATTGTAGGAGTCCTATAATGAAACGAGACGTCCGTCTGGGAAGAGATATATTAGATATGTCTCATGTGAAATAATACAGCCAATTTTCCACGCATTAATTTTAGTTAGCACCCCGAACACATAATTGGGAATATATCACTTATTTCCTAATGTTTGTTGAGTGAGTTGGAATATGGCCGGAGTATCGCTAAAAAGCTTTCTCCGATATTGTATTTATTATACAAAAATACGTTGGAATGCAAAGGTAAACAACAACAACAATAATAACGGTAGTAGTAATATAAACAATAACTCTGGGTATAGAAATAACAGCCATAACCATAACAATGGCAGGAAAGTGAGAAATAGTGATAATGGTAATAATACTAGCGATAGACAGAACAACAACAACCACAATAATAATAATAATAGAAACGTTAACCACAGACACAGCAACAGTGACCACAGTAGTAATAACGGTAACAATACGAACAACAACAACAACAATAACCACAGTGGTAATAATGGAAATAGTACATGTAGCAACATCAACAAAAACAAGAAACATAATAATAGTAACAACCACAATGGTAGAAATAGCAGTAACAACAACAATAACGGTGAAGTAAACAACAATACATCTAGCAATCATAACAATAATAATATTAATGCTAAGGATAGAAACAACAACAACCACCATGATAACAATAATAGCAACACACACAACTATGACGATAGAAATAACGACAACCCCTTAGAGAAACTATTTTTCAACCCAGCTGACAAAACATATAAGATGGGTAATATCTATCCTACGAGGTTACCCTTTAATAAAAGAGTTTGCATACCACAACAAATAGATGACGAGACGGAGGCACAGTTCACCATAGCTAGAAATAAGATTAGACAAGTAGTAGACAGGTACACTATGAGACAGAGCAGACCAGAGGCCCAACAACTTGGGATAAAACCTGTAGAAGGCTTGGTTAGCCTCAAGCAGCGCACAAGGGATGGTGAGGTAGTGTGTCTACCCACAGATAAGTCTGGTAGGATGTCAATAGATAGCATGCCGAACTACATCGAGGCAATGCAACCCCACATCACCAACACGAGCGAAGTTGCACAACTAACACACGATGGGAGAGAAAAAATCCTCAACGCTCACATGATGATGTGGACTGACATCCTAAAGCCAAGCAGACGCACTGCCAACAACTTCCAGGCGTCTAACAATGGCATACCACCCTTGTATGGGCTCCGCAAAGACCACAAGACAGTCGACGACCCGACAATAGGACCACCAACAAGACCTGTATGCGGAGCTAATATAGCTAGCAACTACAGGATCTCCTACTTCCTCTCAATGGTTATACGCCCCATAATCAAGATGTCCCCAGATGTATGTGAAAGTACAGAGGACCTCCTCAGCAGAATCAGTGAGTGCAACAAAAACAGGAGCCTATCCAACTGCATAATAGGCAGCATGGATGTGGTGTCACTGTACCCATCCATTAACATTGATTTTGCTGTGAAAAGATGTGTGGAGATGATCATTGAGAGTGAGGTGGAGTTCTGCGACGTCGACACAGACGAACTGGGCCTCCTACTTAGACTTACCTACGACACTGACTACCTAGACAGCCATGACCTTAGATGTTTCTGCCCTAGTAGACCTATAAGAGGTAGACCCCCCACCATAACCTCAATGGCTAAAAAGACTCCCATAGGAAGGTGGATTGGGTGGACCAAAGCTATACGGACCCCCCAAAACACTGATCAGGTAAGAAAAATGGTCGCACATGCAATAGGGGCTAGTATCAAAACTACCCTAAAGGGCCACATATTTAAGTTCAATGAGAAAATCTACACCCAAAATGAGGGAGCAGCCATCGGCGTCAGCATAGCTGGCGATGTTGCCAACCTTTTCATGGTATGGTGGGAAAGGAGACTTAAAGATCTCCTTAATGAAAGCTCCATAGACCTCATCATGTACTCTCGTTATGTAGACGATATCAATATAGTTATAAGAACACCCCCACTAGAGAGCACTAACAAGTTTGATTTAGAACGTAGCACGATGGAAAGCATCCAGCAGATAGCTAATTCCATACACCAGAGTATAACTGTAACTATAGACTTCCCTTCCAAACACCCTAACAATAGACTACCTGTATTAGACACAGAACTCTGGATTAACACTATAGACGAGAGAGCCCAAATTCTCCACTCACACTATGCTAAACCCATGGCCTCCAAATACCTGATACTCAAAAACTCAGCAATGTCCAGTAGTGCTAAGTTTAATATTCTGATCGCAGATTTGGTACGAGTGATGAAGAATGTGTCCAGCATGTGCGACCCAACAGAAATGGAAGGACACATCCAACACTTCATCAACCGCATGCAGTTCTCTGGCTACAACCAAAGAGACAGAGTCAGAGTATACGAAGGAGCCATGGAAAAGTATAAGACCCTCATAGAACTGGACATGAAAGGAATTTGCCCACTATACAGGAGCAAATCATGGAATAGCTTAGATAGGGCTAGACATAAGATAGGGAAGGCCACATCATGGTACGACAACCAGAGATATCAGAGTGTCATGTTTGTGGACGCCACCCCTGGAGGGAAATTAGCTAACCAGTGTAGAAAGGCCCTGAGAAAGACCCACTTAAAAATAAAGGTGGTAGAAAAGCCAGGAACCACCATAAAATCCCTGATCAGCAAAACCTACCCTTTTAAGAAAACCCACTGTACCAATAGGAAATGTATCATATGTAAGGTGAACCCCCGGATAAACTGTAAAACTAGAAACGTAGTCTATAGCATAAGATGTACAGAGGGTACTTGCAGAAACACGACAACAACATACATAGGTGAGACAGCTCGTAGCATAGGTGAAAGGATAGACCAACACTGGGGGGAACTAAAAGGACGAAAAAACGGGTCAGTACTATACGAACATGCTAGACAACATCATGACGGTAACATAGACAACATAGAAATTAGAATAATATCTAAACATAGGAATGACCCAGCAGATAGGCAAATCAGAGAGGCCAGTGAAATAGAAATTAGAAGACCAAAGCTAAACAGAAAGAATGAGTGGAACAACAACAACACCCAAACAAACAACACTGACCTAAGAGAAGTATAAATAAATAAGTAAATTAAATTAAATAAAATAAGATAAATAAATACATACACAAGCACATAAACACACACTAGTCACCCAGCAGACAACACTATACACACTAGTCACACATCACACATCACACATAACACTATACACACACGCAAACGCATGCGCAAAGAAGACAAAATAAAATAAGATAAACAAACAAGCAAATAAATAAATAAATATATAGACAGACTGAACAAAAAAAAAAAAAAATGGCGTAGACATACAACACAACAGGAGGAACAATGAATATAACACCACTGACGATGTTGCAGATGTGCAACGAAAGATTTATGTAAACTATATATATATGTGTTTGTCTATATTGTATCTGTATTATTTTTGACCGCCGGTCAGTCAATGGCAACATTGAGGACCGAGTAAGTTAGATCGCAGATATATATATATAAAAGACAGCGAGAAGCGAAAACCAACCAAACAGTGAGTGTGTTCTGTTATTAATTCTGGCAATATTACGCAAATATGACCCTCCCCAAATATAACAATATCTGTTTCGACACACGATTTCATATAAAAAACCTCGCAAAACTAATTCATCGCCGGTATTTATTATATATATATATATATATATACTATTTATAGTTATGTATATAGTATAAACAACTATAAACAGTAAGGTCAGTAATTTCTTAATTACCGCATTACCAGTAAGAGAAATAGCTCAATGTATGAACACCAATTGTTTTACAGGGCAGGAAAATAAATAAATTATACAATTATCAAAGTTGTGTTCAAATCATTTAATAGCTGATAATCGTTTCTTCCAAACTCTCTTTTGGAGTCATCGGAGCATTATCAATGTTTGCACATATAATCGGTTGACCAAATATTGTCTATGAATATGAATTCATAAAGACTAATCTACAATCCATTGCTATAACTAACTTAAAACATTCAATATAAACATTAACTAAAATTTAATTCAACATATGTCATGGAAAAGTCTGTAAAAATTATGTTTCTCAATAAACATTCATTCGAACACCATCAACATTCAACACCCACCATAGCTTCTAATACATTAACAATTTGCTTTAAGTGCATATTTATTCATCTATATATGCATAATAGCGTTGATTGTCTCCTTCTCATGTATATGACTTACGCAGTCGCACTACCCACCCGCCTGCATATAAATTGTTATTGCAATCTTCCTTTCTCAAAATTACTTCCTAAATGGCTCTTTAATATTTGGACTATTCCCTTGTTTTAACTGTTGCATGTATTCCACTCCGTGGTTTTGATTTTAATTTTAATTTAATTTGAATTTGAATTTGAATTTGAACTAGAATGTTTGTACAATTATTGTACAATTCTCGTAAAATATATGTCACATCCATTCCACCCTGTAAATACGAAACTGTTGCTCACAACATCAATTTATATGTATCTATAGTATTGTTCAGTTGAATAGGAGGTTGATTATATGTGCAAACGTTGATAATGCTCCGATGACTCCAAACGAGAGTTTGGAAGGAACGATTGTCACCTAGTAAATGATTTGAACACAACTTTGATAATTGTATAATTTCTTTATATATATATATGTGTGTGTGTGTGTGTGTGTGTGTGTGTGTGTGTGTGTGTGTGTGTGTGTGTGTGTGTCTGTGTGTGTGTGTGTGCGTGCGTGCGTGTGTCAGCATCTGTATATGTATATATGTGTGTTGTGTGTATTTGACTTCCACTCATTGCTCAGCGGATTGTATGTACCTGTGAAGTTAGTATCAATCGAATGAATTCTGAAAGCCACACTACTTTGCAAATGGCCTACAAATCTCCAGCCTACACATGTAAATACATATAGCTCTCTTGACTCACATTTTCCATACATTTGTGCATATCACAAATACAATTATGGGTCTAAAAACAATATATATCAGTATCAAAATCACCATTAAATATATAATAATTAATTACTACATTAAAAATTAATTCAAATAACGTACAAAATACAACATGCTATGGTACAATCATTCGTTTTAAAGTTGCTCAACGCTTTCCGTGATTAATCAACCTATATTTTCTTAAAAGAATGCCTCAGGCAAATCCTTAATTTAAATCTTATTCTTCTACGAGGAATTTTGTCACATACTTCATATGAATAACCATAAAACTTAATAACAAAAATTATGATACTACACAAAATATAACATATAAAACTACTTAATGCGACATTTCTAACAACACATAATGATTTTTAAAACATTCATTTTATTATAATCATAGAGAATTTGATTTTTCGAAGGATACAAAATCTCAGGACATACATGCATCGAACACTCAATTATTCTGATTAGCCTATGAGATTGTATATATATATTTTGATATTTCACTTCTATTTTTCACAAACTACCATGTTAGTTTTATGGCAATTAGAAAGAACCATTTCAGACATTTAAACATCACTAAATCTTTTAAATTCCCCTCTCATGTGTTTTGTAGAGGTAGTTTCAGAGCAGACGTTTATAAATTTAGTAAGTAGCTGCTTGTATGGTTTTCGGAATTTATATTCTTAACTAACTTAAATAAAAAATGGCGTAGGCATTACGATACAACATGAGGAGGCATAATAATACCACTGATGATGTGAAAGATGTTTGACGAAAGAACTTTCATAGACTATATATATATTTATATCTGTATTTTCAACCGTTGGCTAATCAATGGTAAACATTGATTGCCAGATAAATTAACTATGGTGATATAAAAGATAAAGGAGCGAAAACCAATCCAAACCAAACAGTGAGTGTATTCCATTATTATTTCTGGCAATATTATATATAACAATATGACCCTCCCCAAGTAAAACAATATTTATTTCAATACACAATTTCATATCAAAAACCTTGCAAAACAAATATTTTTAACTTATAAAAGACACCATGCACTTGCACAACACGCACACATTAACACACATGCACACACGCACACACACACACAGATACGCCCCCCCCCACCACCACCACACACATACATACACAGACACACATATACACACACATATATGTAAGGGATTTAGATGCCAAAAATAACAGTAAATGACTTGCTATAGATATTTGCTTAGAAATCGGGCAAAATGCAACATAGATATAAGAAAGTGTCCAGCGACTGCTCCTACCATTCATTCATCTAAATTATATTTGCAGTAATTCTCTGCACTTTCTATGAACTTCATAATTCCTTAGTATATATATATATATATATATGTGTGTGCGTGTGTGTGTGTGTTCTTGAATTTGTTTTGCGTCTGAAAACGTGTGTTGAAACAGATATTGTTATACTTTCGGAGGGACATGTTGCCAATAAAAACACAGGCACCTGTTTGTTTTCACTTCAATTTATTATAAATTTCCAGTTGGTTGGTCTGTTCGTTCGATAACCGGAAGGTTGTTTGTATATTATCAATGGACTTTCGTCACACATTCTGTGACCTCCACAAGGACTAGGTTTTTATTATGTGTGTCCCTCTTTTTTCTGTCCTACCTCATTTTGTTTTTCTGTGTTGTGTGATTTGTGGTTAGTTTGTCCATGAGTTACATCCGTGTGTGTGGGTTTACTTATTTATTTACCTCTTTATTTATTTGTCTCTACTGGTTGTTGTTCTATCTGAGTGTGCCTAATTTGTTTTGTTAGTTTGGTTTTTGTGTTTCTGTATGTCTTCATTTCGTACTCAATTACTAGTTGTCATGATCCTATTCCACACATGTTTTCTGTTTAATATTGGTTGGCGTTCGTTTATATATGTTGCCTCTGTGATTTGCCTGAGCATTGCAACTTTTCTGTGTGTGGATGTGATTTTTAACTTTATGTTCTCCAATGCGCTTCTATGCTCCATTTTGGCATGTTGGAGTTCTCGCCAGAGTTCACATATCCTTCCTCCTATGCTACGGGCTGTTTCACCTATGTATGCTATATTCTTATCCCTACACTGTCCCTCAGTCAGCTTTTGCTACGTTCTTAATCTACGTTCCTAGTTTTGTAGTTAATTTGCCGGCTTAGCTTGCAGACTATGCATTTCCTATAAGCACGGAGATCTTTGAAATAGGTATTTTTTACTAATTAAGGATTTTATAGGAATACATAGTCTTTCAACTATCTTGATATTTAATTTGAGCTTGTGTAGGGCCCTTCTAAATCTATAAGCTAGTTCGCCTCCAGGGGCTGTATTGACGAACATTACACTCTGGTAGATATTGCTATTATATCATGAGTTTGATTTATTTGCCTTATTCCTAATTCTTTCTATTCTGTTCCAAAATTTGCTCCTCTACATGGGGCAAGTTCCATTTGCAACATTTTCTACAATCTTTGCCCGTTTGGTTCTTGCTCCTTTATATACCTTGATCTTGTCTATCTGACTGTAGCCAGAGAACTGCATGGGGTCGATAGAAGTGTTGCATGTGTCTAATGTATCTTTCACTGCATTGTAGGGCGTTGGCAGCTATGCTTGCGTTGGGTTCAGTTTTTTTCCTCTCTCACTCTCTCTCTCTTTGTATACACACACACACACACACATATGTGTGTGTGTGTATATATATATATATATATATATATATATATATATATATATATATATATATATATATAAAAACAAATAACGAAACGAAATTAAATTTCGTTTCGCTTCTAACTCACTTTTGTATGACTGACGCTTAAATAATTAAGTTAAAGTGTACATCTACATATGTATACGGAAGTACTAGTATGCATATAAATACACACATGCATACATATGTACATGTACTGAGTTTTTCACTAGACACTTTACAGTGAGTGTCCAGCTAGTCTGTATGTAACCACACAGACGGACCGGGTTTTAGAGTCATACGAGTTTTCAAGGAAACACATTTCCTCTATTCTCCAGAGAGCCAGACAGGAATATTGGACTAGTTTCGATGTTATTACATCTCATCAGCAATATATACCCATCTTCCGGCTTCTCTAGAGAATTGTAAAAGCACATATCGTTATATGCTTTTTCTATGAAAATTAGTAGTGGGTAGACTAATTTGCATAGAACGTGAGTCATTGTACGCACCGGTTCAGCGGAAACGATAAAAACAAATAACGAAACGAAATTAAATTTCGTTTCGCTTCTAACTCACTTTTGTATGACTGACGCTTAAATAATTAAGTTAAAGTGTACATCTACATATGTATACGGAAGTACTAGTATGCATATAAATACACACATGCATACATATGTACATGTACTGAGTTTTTCACTAGACACTTTACAGTGAGTGTCCAGCTAGTCTGTATGTAACCACACAGACGGACCGGGTTTTAGAGTCATACGAGTTTTCAAGGAAACACATTTCCTCTATTCTCCAGAGAGCCAGACAGGAATATTGGACTAGTTTCGATGTTATTACATCTCATCAGCAATATATACCCATCTTCCGGCTTCTCTAGAGAATTGTAAAAGCACATATCGTTATATGCTTTTTCTATGAAAATTAGTAGTGGGTAGACTAATTTGCATAGAACGTGAGTCATTGTACGCACCGGTTCAGCGGAAACGATAAAAACAAATAACGAAACGAAATTAAATTTCGTTTCGCTTCTAACTCACTTTTGTATGACTGACGCTTAAATAATTAAGTTAAAGTGTACATCTACATATGTATACGGAAGTACTAGTATGCATATAAATACACACATGCATACATATGTACATATACTGAGTTTTTCACTAGACACTTTACAGTGAGTGTCCAGCTAGTCTGTATGTAACCACACAGACGGACCGGGTTTTAGAGTCATACGAGTTTTCAAGGAAACACATTTCCTCTATTCTCCAGAGAGCCAGACAGGAATATTGGACTAGTTTCGATGTTATTACATCTCATCAGCAATATATACCCATCTTCCCGCTTCTCTAGAGAATTGTAAAAGCACATATCGTTATATGCTTTTTCTATGAAAATTAGTAGTGGGTAGACTAATTTGCATAGAACGTGAGTCATTGTACGCACCGGTTCAGCGGAAACGATAAAAACAAATAACGAAACGAAATTAAATTTCGTTTCGCTTCTAACTCACTTTTGTATGACTGACGCTTAAATAATTAAGTTAAAGTGTACATCTACATATGTATACGGAAGTACTAGTATGCATATAAATACACACATGCATACATATGTACATGTACTGAGTTTTTCACTAGACACTTTACAGTGAGTGTCCAGCTAGTCTGTATGTAACCACACAGACGGACCGGGTTTTAGAGTCATACGAGTTTTCAAGGAAACACATTTCCTCTATTCTCCAGAGAGCCAGACAGGAATATTGGACTAGTTTCGATGTTATTACATCTCATCAGCAATATATACCCATCTTCCGGCTTCTCTAGAGAATTGTAAAAGCACATATCGTTATATGCTTTTTCTATGAAAATTAGTAGTGGGTAGACTAATTTGCATAGAACGTGAGTCATTGTACGCACCGGTTCAGCGGAAACGATAAAAACAAATAACGAAACGAAATTAAATTTCGTTTCGCTTCTAACTCACTTTTGTATGACTGACGCTTAAATAATTAAGTTAAAGTGTACATCTACATATGTATACGGAAGTATTAGTATGCATATAAATACACACATGCATACATATGTACATGTACTGAGTTTTTCACTAGACACTTTACAGTGAGTGTCCAGCTAGTCTGTATGTAACCACACAGACGGACCGGGTTTTAGAGTCATACGAGTTTTCAAGGAAACACATTTCCTCTATTCTCCAGAGAGCCAGACAGGAATATTGGACTAGTTTCGATGTTATTACATCTCATCAGCAATATATACCCATCTTCCGGCTTCTCTAGAGAATTGTAAAAGCACATATCGTTATATGCTTTTTCTATGAAAATTAGTAGTGGGTAGACTAATTTGCATAGAACGTGAGTCATTGTACGCACCGGTTCAGCGGAAACGATAAAAACAAATAACGAAACGAAATTAAATTTCGTTTCGCTTCTAACTCACTTTTGTATGACTGACGCTTAAATAATTAAGTTAAAGTGTACATCTACATATGTATACGGAAGTACTAGTATGCATATAAATACACACATGCATACATATGTACATGTACTGAGTTTTTCACTAGACACTTTACAGTGAGTGTCCAGCTAGTCTGTATGTAACCACACAGACGGACCGGGTTTTAGAGTCATACGAGTTTTCAAGGAAACACATTTCCTCTATTCTCCAGAGAGCCAGACAGGAATATTGGACTAGTTTCGATGTTATTACATCTCATCAGCAATATATACCCATCTTCCGGCTTCTCTAGAGAATTGTAAAAGCACATATCGTTATATGCTTTTTCTATGAAAATTAGTAGTGGGTAGACTAATTTGCATAGAACGTGAGTCATTGTACGCACCGGTTCAGCGGAAACGATAAAAACAAATAACGAAACGAAATTAAATTTCGTTTCGCTTCTAACTCACTTTTGTATGACTGACGCTTAAATAATTAAGTTAAAGTGTACATCTACATATGTATACGGAAGTACTAGTATGCATATAAATACACACATGCATACATATGTACATGTACTGAGTTTTTCACTAGACACTTTACAGTGAGTGTCCAGCTAGTCTGTATGTAACCACACAGACGGACCGGGTTTTAGAGTCATACGAGTTTTCAAGGAAACACATTTCCTCTATTCTCCAGAGAGCCAGACAGGAATATTGGACTAGTTTCGATGTTATTACATCTCATCAGCAATATATACCCATCTTCCGGCTTCTCTAGAGAATTGTAAAAGCACATATCGTTATATGCTTTTTCTATGAAAATTAGTAGTGGGTAGACTAATTTGCATAGAACGTGAGTCATTGTACGCACCGGTTCAGCGGAAACGATAAAAACAAATAACGAAACGAAATTAAATTTCGTTTCGCTTCTAACTCACTTTTGTATGACTGACGCTTAAATAATTAAGTTAAAGTGTACATCTACATATGTATACGGAAGTACTAGTATGCATATAAATACACACATGCATACATATGTACATGTACTGAGTTTTTCACTAGACACTTTACAGTGAGTGTCCAGCTAGTCTGTATGTAACCACACAGACGGACCGGGTTTTAGAGTCATACGAGTTTTCAAGGAAACACATTTCCTCTATTCTCCAGAGAGCCAGACAGGAATATTGGACTAGTTTCGATGTTATTACATCTCATCAGCAATATATACCCATCTTCCGGCTTCTCTAGAGAATTGTAAAAGCACATATCGTTATATGCTTTTTCTATGAAAATTAGTAGTGGGTAGACTAATTTGCATAGAACGTGAGTCATTGTACGCACCGGTTCAGCGGAAACGATAAAAACAAATAACGAAACGAAATTAAATTTCGTTTCGCTTCTAACTCACTTTTGTATGACTGACGCTTAAATAATTAAGTTAAAGTGTACATCTACATATGTATACGGAAGTACTAGTATGCATATAAATACACACATGCATACATATGTACATGTACTGAGTTTTTCACTAGACACTTTACAGTGAGTGTCCAGCTAGTCTGTATGTAACCACACAGACGGACCGGGTTTTAGAGTCATACGAGTTTTCAAGGAAACACATTTCCTCTATTCTCCAGAGAGCCAGACAGGAATATTGGACTAGTTTCGATGTTATTACATCTCATCAGCAATATATACCCATCTTCCGGCTTCTCTAGAGAATTGTAAAAGCACATATCGTTATATGCTTTTTCTATGAAAATTAGTAGTGGGTAGACTAATTTGCATAGAACGTGAGTCATTGTACGCACCGGTTCAGCGGAAACGATAAAAACAAATAACGAAACGAAATTAAATTTCGTTTCGCTTCTAACTCACTTTTGTATGACTGACGCTTAAATAATTAAGTTAAAGTGTACATCTACATATGTATACGGAAGTACTAGTATGCATATAAATACACACATGCATACATATGTACATGTACTGAGTTTTTCACTAGACACTTTACAGTGAGTGTCCAGCTAGTCTGTATGTAACCACACAGACGGACCGGGTTTTAGAGTCATACGAGTTTTCAAGGAAACACATTTCCTCTATTCTCCAGAGAGCCAGACAGGAATATTGGACTAGTTTCGATGTTATTACATCTCATCAGCAATATATACCCATCTTCCGGCTTCTCTAGAGAATTGTAAAAGCACATATCGTTATATGCTTTTTCTATGAAAATTAGTAGTGGGTAGACTAATTTGCATAGAACGTGAGTCATTGTACGCACCGGTTCAGCGGAAACGATAAAAACAAATAACGAAACGAAATTAAATTTCGTTTCGCTTCTAACTCACTTTTGTATGACTGACGCTTAAATAATTAAGTTAAAGTGTACATCTACATATGTATACGGAAGTACTAGTATGCATATAAATACACACATGCATACATATGTACATGTACTGAGTTTTTCACTAGACACTTTACAGTGAGTGTCCAGCTAGTCTGTATGTAACCACACAGACGGACCGGGTTTTAGAGTCATACGAGTTTTCAAGGAAACACATTTCCTCTATTCTCCAGAGAGCCAGACAGGAATATTGGACTAGTTTCGATGTTATTACATCTCATCAGCAATATATACCCATCTTCCGGCTTCTCTAGAGAATTGTAAAAGCACATATCGTTATATGCTTTTTCTATGAAAATTAGTAGTGGGTAGACTAATTTGCATAGAACGTGAGTCATTGTACGCACCGGTTCAGCGGAAACGATAAAAACAAATAACGAAACGAAATTAAATTTCGTTTCGCTTCTAACTCACTTTTGTATGACTGACGCTTAAATAATTAAGTTAAAGTGTACATCTACATATGTATACGGAAGTATTAGTATGCATATAAATACACACATGCATACATATGTACATGTACTGAGTTTTTCACTAGACACTTTACAGTGAGTGTCCAGCTAGTCTGTATGTAACCACACAGACGGACCGGGTTTTAGAGTCATACGAGTTTTCAAGGAAACACATTTCCTCTATTCTCCAGAGAGCCAGACAGGAATATTGGACTAGTTTCGATGTTATTACATCTCATCAGCAATATATACCCATCTTCCGGCTTCTCTAGAGAATTGTAAAAGCACATATCGTTATATGCTTTTTCTATGAAAATTAGTAGTGGGTAGACTAATTTGCATAGAACGTGAGTCATTGTACGCACCGGTTCAGCGGAAACGATAAAAACAAATAACGAAACGAAATTAAATTTCGTTTCGCTTCTAACTCACTTTTGTATGACTGACGCTTAAATAATTAAGTTAAAGTGTACATCTACATATGTATACGGAAGTACTAGTATGCATATAAATACACACATGCATACATATGTACATGTACTGAGTTTTTCACTAGACACTTTACAGTGAGTGTCCAGCTAGTCTGTATGTAACCACACAGACGGACCGGGTTTTAGAGTCATACGAGTTTTCAAGGAAACACATTTCCTCTATTCTCCAGAGAGCCAGACAGGAATATTGGACTAGTTTCGATGTTATTACATCTCATCAGCAATATATACCCATCTTCCGGCTTCTCTAGAGAATTGTAAAAGCACATATCGTTATATGCTTTTTCTATGAAAATTAGTAGTGGGTAGACTAATTTGCATAGAACGTGAGTCATTGTACGCACCGGTTCAGCGGAAACGATAAAAACAAATAACGAAACGAAATTAAATTTCGTTTCGCTTCTAACTCACTTTTGTATGACTGACGCTTAAATAATTAAGTTAAAGTGTACATCTACATATGTATACGGAAGTACTAGTATGCATATAAATACACACATGCATACATATGTACATGTACTGAGTTTTTCACTAGACACTTTACAGTGAGTGTCCAGCTAGTCTGTATGTAACCACACAGACGGACCGGGTTTTAGAGTCATACGAGTTTTCAAGGAAACACATTTCCTCTATTCTCCAGAGAGCCAGACAGGAATATTGGACTAGTTTCGATGTTATTACATCTCATCAGCAATATATACCCATCTTCCGGCTTCTCTAGAGAATTGTAAAAGCACATATCGTTATATGCTTTTTCTATGAAAATTAGTAGTGGGTAGACTAATTTGCATAGAACGTGAGTCATTGTACGCACCGGTTCAGCGGAAACGATAAAAACAAATAACGAAACGAAATTAAATTTCGTTTCGCTTCTAACTCACTTTTGTATGACTGACGCTTAAATAATTAAGTTAAAGTGTACATCTACATATGTATACGGAAGTACTAGTATGCATATAAATACACACATGCATACATATGTACATGTACTGAGTTTTTCACTAGACACTTTACAGTGAGTGTCCAGCTAGTCTGTATGTAACCACACAGACGGACCGGGTTTTAGAGTCATACGAGTTTTCAAGGAAACACATTTCCTCTATTCTCCAGAGAGCCAGACAGGAATATTGGACTAGTTTCGATGTTATTACATCTCATCAGCAATATATACCCATCTTCCGGCTTCTCTAGAGAATTGTAAAAGCACATATCGTTATATGCTTTTTCTATGAAAATTAGTAGTGGGTAGACTAATTTGCATAGAACGTGAGTCATTGTACGCACCGGTTCAGCGGAAACGATAAAAACAAATAACGAAACGAAATTAAATTTCGTTTCGCTTCTAACTCACTTTTGTATGACTGACGCTTAAATAATTAAGTTAAAGTGTACATCTACATATGTATACGGAAGTACTAGTATGCATATAAATACACACATGCATACATATGTACATGTACTGAGTTTTTCACTAGACACTTTACAGTGAGTGTCCAGCTAGTCTGTATGTAACCACACAGACGGACCGGGTTTTAGAGTCATACGAGTTTTCAAGGAAACACATTTCCTCTATTCTCCAGAGAGCCAGACAGGAATATTGGACTAGTTTCGATGTTATTACATCTCATCAGCAATATATACCCATCTTCCGGCTTCTCTAGAGAATTGTAAAAGCACATATCGTTATATACTTTTTCTATGAAAATTAGTAGTGGGTAGACTAATTTGCATAGAACGTGAGTCATTGTACGCACCGGTTCAGCGGAAACGATAAAAACAAATAACGAAAGGAAATTAAATTTCGTTTCGCTTCTAACTCACTTTTGTATGACTGACGCTTAAATAATTAAGTTAAAGTGTACATCTACATATGTATACGGAAGTACTAGTATGCATATAAATACACACATGCATACATATGTACATGTACTGAGTTTTTCACTAGACACTTTACAGTGAGTGTCCAGCTAGTCTGTATGTAACCACACAGACGGACCGGGTTTTAGAGTCATACGAGTTTTCAAGGAAACACATTTCCTCTATTCTCCAGAGAGCCAGACAGGAATATTGGACTAGTTTCGATGTTATTACATCTCATCAGCAATATATACCCATCTTCCGGCTTCTCTAGAGAATTGTAAAAGCACATATCGTTATATGCTTTTTCTATGAAAATTAGTAGTGGGTAGACTAATTTGCATAGAACGTGAGTCATTGTACGCACCGGTTCAGCGGAAACGATAAAAACAAATAACGAAACGAAATTAAATTTCGTTTCGCTTCTAACTCACTTTTGTATGACTGACGCTTAAATAATTAAGTTAAAGTGTACATCTACATATGTATACGGAAGTACTAGTATGCATATAAATACACACATGCATACATATGTACATGTACTGAGTTTTTCACTAGACACTTTACAGTGAGTGTCCAGCTAGTCTGTATGTAACCACACAGACGGACCGGGTTTTAGAGTCATACGAGTTTTCAAGGAAACACATTTCCTCTATTCTCCAGAGAGCCAGACAGGAATATTGGACTAGTTTCGATGTTATTACATCTCATCAGCAATATATACCCATCTTCCGGCTTCTCTAGAGAATTGTAAAAGCACATATCGTTATATGCTTTTTCTATGAAAATTAGTAGTGGGTAGACTAATTTGCATAGAACGTGAGTCATTGTACGCACCGGTTCAGCGGAAACGATAAAAACAAATAACGAAACGAAATTAAATTTCGTTTCGCTTCTAACTCACTTTTGTATGACTGACGCTTAAATAATTAAGTTAAAGTGTACATCTACATATGTATACGGAAGTACTAGTATGCATATAAATACACACATGCATACATATGTACATGTACTGAGTTTTTCACTAGACACTTTACAGTGAGTGTCCAGCTAGTCTGTATGTAACCACACAGACGGACCGGGTTTTAGAGTCATACGAGTTTTCAAGGAAACACATTTCCTCTATTCTCCAGAGAGCCAGACAGGAATATTGGACTAGTTTCGATGTTATTACATCTCATCAGCAATATATACCCATCTTCCGGCTTCTCTAGAGAATTGTAAAAGCACATATCGTTATATGCTTTTTCTATGAAAATTAGTAGTGGGTAGACTAATTTGCATAGAACGTGAGTCATTGTACGCACCGGTTCAGCGGAAACGATAAAAACAAATAACGAAACGAAATTAAATTTCGTTTCGCTTCTAACTCACTTTTGTATGACTGACGCTTAAATAATTAAGTTAAAGTGTACATCTACATATGTATACGGAAGTACTAGTATGCATATAAATACACACATGCATACATATGTACATGTACTGAGTTTTTCACTAGACACTTTACAGTGAGTGTCCAGCTAGTCTGTATGTAACCACACAGACGGACCGGGTTTTAGAGTCATACGAGTTTTCAAGGAAACACATTTCCTCTATTCTCCAGAGAGCCAGACAGGAATATTGGACTAGTTTCGATGTTATTACATCTCATCAGCAATATATACCCATCTTCCGGCTTCTCTAGAGAATTGTAAAAGCACATATCGTTATATGCTTTTTCTATGAAAATTAGTAGTGGGTAGACTAATTTGCATAGAACGTGAGTCATTGTACGCACCGGTTCAGCGGAAACGATAAAAACAAATAACGAAACGAAATTAAATTTCGTTTCGCTTCTAACTCACTTTTGTATGACTGACGCTTAAATAATTAAGTTAAAGTTTACATCTACATATGTATACGGAAGTACTAGTATGCATATAAATACACACATGCATACATATGTACATGTACTGAGTTTTTCACTAGACACTTTACAGTGAGTGTCCAGCTAGTCTGTATGTAACCACACAGACGGACCGGGTTTTAGAGTCATACGAGTTTTCAAGGAAACACATTTCCTCTATTCTCCAGAGAGCCAGACAGGAATATTGGACTAGTTTCGATGTTATTACATCTCATCAGCAATATATACCCATCTTCCGGCTTCTCTAGAGAATTGTAAAAGCACATATCGTTATATGCTTTTTCTATGAAAATTAGTAGTGGGTAGACTAATTTGCATAGAACGTGAGTCATTGTACGCACCGGTTCAGCGGAAACGATAAAAACAAATAACGAAACGAAATTAAATTTCGTTTCGCTTCTAACTCACTTTTGTATGACTGACGCTTAAATAATTAAGTTAAAGTGTACATCTACATATGTATACGGAAGTACTAGTATGCATATAAATACACACATGCATACATATGTACATGTACTGAGTTTTTCACTAGACACTTTACAGTGAGTGTCCAGCTAGTCTGTATGTAACCACACAGACGGACCGGGTTTTAGAGTCATACGAGTTTTCAAGGAAACACATTTCCTCTATTCTCCAGAGAGCCAGACAGGAATATTGGACTAGTTTCGATGTTATTACATCTCATCAGCAATATATACCCATCTTCCGGCTTCTCTAGAGAATTGTAAAAGCACATATCGTTATATGCTTTTTCTATGAAAATTAGTAGTGGGTAGACTAATTTGCATAGAACGTGAGTCATTGTACGCACCGGTTCAGCGGAAACGATAAAAACAAATAACGAAACGAAATTAAATTTCGTTTCGCTTCTAACTCACTTTTGTATGACTGACGCTTAAATAATTAAGTTAAAGTGTACATCTACATATGTATACGGAAGTACTAGTATGCATATAAATACACACATGCATACATATGTACATGTACTGAGTTTTTCACTAGACACTTTACAGTGAGTGTCCAGCTAGTCTGTATGTAACCACACAGACGGACCGGGTTTTAGAGTCATACGAGTTTTCAAGGAAACACATTTCCTCTATTCTCCAGAGAGCCAGACAGGAATATTGGACTAGTTTCGATGTTATTACATCTCATCAGCAATATATACCCATCTTCCGGCTTCTCTAGAGAATTGTAAAAGCACATATCGTTATATGCTTTTTCTATGAAAATTAGTAGTGGGTAGACTAATTTGCATAGAACGTGAGTCATTGTACGCACCGGTTCAGCGGAAACGATAAAAACAAATAACGAAACGAAATTAAATTTCGTTTCGCTTCTAACTCACTTTTGTATGACTGACGCTTAAATAATTAAGTTAAAGTGTACATCTACATATGTATACGGAAGTACTAGTATGCATATAAATACACACATGCATACATATGTACATGTACTGAGTTTTTCACTAGACACTTTACAGTGAGTGTCCAGCTAGTCTGTATGTAACCACACAGACGGACCGGGTTTTAGAGTCATACGAGTTTTCAAGGAAACACATTTCCTCTATTCTCCAGAGAGCCAGACAGGAATATTGGACTAGTTTCGATGTTATTACATCTCATCAGCAATATATACCCATCTTCCGGCTTCTCTAGAGAATTGTAAAAGCACATATCGTTATATGCTTTTTCTATGAAAATTAGTAGTGGGTAGACTAATTTGCATAGAACGTGAGTCATTGTACGCACCGGTTCAGCGGAAACGATAAAAACAAATAACGAAACGAAATTAAATTTCGTTTCGCTTCTAACTCACTTTTGTATGACTGACGCTTAAATAATTAAGTTAAAGTGTACATCTACATATGTATACGGAAGTACTAGTATGCATATAAATACACACATGCATACATATGTACATGTACTGAGTTTTTCACTAGACACTTTACAGTGAGTGTCCAGCTAGTCTGTATGTAACCACACAGACGGACCGGGTTTTAGAGTCATACGAGTTTTCAAGGAAACACATTTCCTCTATTCTCCAGAGAGCCAGACAGGAATATTGGACTAGTTTCGATGTTATTACATCTCATCAGCAATATATACCCATCTTCCGGCTTCTCTAGAGAATTGTAAAAGCACATATCGTTATATGCTTTTTCTATGAAAATTAGTAGTGGGTAGACTAATTTGCATAGAACGTGAGTCATTGTACGCACCGGTTCAGCGGAAACGATAAAAACAAATAACGAAACGAAATTAAATTTCGTTTCGCTTCTAACTCACTTTTGTATGACTGACGCTTAAATAATTAAGTTAAAGTGTACATCTACATATGTATACGGAAGTACTAGTATGCATATAAATACACACATGCATACATATGTACATGTACTGAGTTTTTCACTAGACACTTTACAGTGAGTGTCCAGCTAGTCTGTATGTAACCACACAGACGGACCGGGTTTTAGAGTCATACGAGTTTTCAAGGAAACACATTTCCTCTATTCTCCAGAGAGCCAGACAGGAATATTGGACTAGTTTCGATGTTATTACATCTCATCAGCAATATATACCCATCTTCCGGCTTCTCTAGAGAATTGTAAAAGCACATATCGTTATATGCTTTTTCTATGAAAATTAGTAGTGGGTAGACTAATTTGCATAGAACGTGAGTCATTGTACGCACCGGTTCAGCGGAAACGATAAAAACAAATAACGAAACGAAATTAAATTTCGTTTCGCTTCTAACTCACTTTTGTATGACTGACGCTTAAATAATTAAGTTAAAGTGTACATCTACATATGTATACGGAAGTACTAGTATGCATATAAATACACACATACATACATATGTACATGTACTGAGTTTTTCACTAGACACTTTACAGTGAGTGTCCAGCTAGTCTGTATGTAACCACACAGACGGACCGGGTTTTAGAGTCATACGAGTTTTCAAGGAAACACATTTCCTCTATTCTCCAGAGAGCCAGACAGGAATATTGGACTAGTTTCGATGTTATTACATCTCATCAGCAATATATACCCATCTTCCGGCTTCTCTAGAGAATTGTAAAAGCACATATCGTTATATGCTTTTTCTATGAAAATTAGTAGTGGGTAGACTAATTTGCATAGAACGTGAGTCATTGTACGCACCGGTTCAGCGGAAACGATAAAAACAAATAACGAAACGAAATTAAATTTCGTTTCGCTTCTAACTCACTTTTGTATGACTGACGCTTAAATAATTAAGTTAAAGTGTACATCTACATATGTATACGGAAGTACTAGTATGCATATAAATACACACTTCCGTATACATATGTAGATGTACACTTTAACTTAATTATTTAAGCGTCAGTCATACAAAAGTGAGTTAGAAGCGAAACGAAATTTAATTTCGTTTCGTTATTTGTTTTTATCGTTTCCGCTGAACCGGTGCGTACAATGACTCACGTTCTATGCAAATTAGTCTACCCACTACTAATTTTCATAGAAAAAGCATATAACGATATGTGCTTTTACAATTCTCTAGAGAAGCCGGAAGATGGGTATATATTGCTGATGAGATGTAATAACATCGAAACTAGTCCAATATTCCTGTCTGGCTCTCTGGAGAATAGAGGAAATGTGTTTCCTTGAAAACTCGTATGACTCTAAAACCCGGTCCGTCTGTGTGGTTACATACAGACTAGCTGGACACTCACTGTAAAGTGTCTAGTGAAAAACTCAGTATATGTACATATGTATGCATGTGTGTATTTATATGCATACTAGTACTTCCGTATACATATGTAGATGTACACTTTAACTTAATTATTTAAGCGTCAGTCATACAAAAGTGAGTTAGAAGCGAAACGAAATTTAATTTCGTTTCGTTATTTGTTTTTATCGTTTCCGCTGGACCGGTGCGTACAATGACTCACGTTCTATGCAAATTAGTCTACCCACTACTAATTTTCATAGAAAAAGCATATAACGATATGTGCTTTTACAATTCTCTAGAGAAGCCGGAAGATGGGTATATATTGCTGATGAGATGTAATAACATCGAAACTAGTCCAATATTCCTGTCTGGCTCTCTGGAGAATAGAGGAAATGTGTTTCCTTGAAAACTCGTATGACTCTAAAACCCGGTCCGTCTGTGTGGTTACATACAGACTAGCTGGACACTCACTGTAAAGTGTCTAGTGAAAAACTCAGTACATGTACATATGTATGCATGTGTGTATTTATATGCATACTAGTACTTCCGTATACATATGTAGATGTACACTTTAACTTAATTATTTAAGCGTCAGTCATACAAAAGTGAGTTAGAAGCGAAACGAAATTTAATTTCGTTTCGTTATTTGTTTTTATCGTTTCCGCTGAACCGGTGCGTACAATGACTCACGTTCTATGCAAATTAGTCTACCCACTACTAATTTTCATAGAAAAAGCATATAACGATATGTGCTTTTACAATTCTCTAGAGAAGCCGGAAGATGGGTATATATTGCTGATGAGATGTAATAACATCGAAACTAGTCCAATATTCCTGTCTGGCTCTCTGGAGAATAGAGGAAATGTGTTTCCTTGAAAACTCGTATGACTCTAAAACCCGGTCCGTCTGTGTGGTTACATACAGACTAGCTGGACACTCACTGTAAAGTGTCTAGTGAAAAACTCAGTACATGTACATATGTATGCATGTGTGTATTTATATGCATACTAGTACTTCCGTATACATATGTAGATGTACACTTTAACTTAATTATATATATATATATATATACATATGTGTGTGTGTGTATATACATAGGCAGAGAGAGAGAGAGAGTTGAAAAAAACTTAACAACCCAACGCAAGGATAGCTGTCAACGCACCAAAATGCAGTGAAAGATGCATTAGACACATACAACACTTCATCCACCGCACGCTTGGCCAGGCCGGTCGGCATTTTTTCTCTCTCTCGTCTACCATTTCACAGAACTTATGTTTACCGAATTCAGACTAGACCCCTTCTTCCTCCCGTTAGACCTGTGCGAAATTCCTTCCTTGCTCACATTTAAACCAGGTTTGATGGTCTTTATTCTCTCTCGTTCACGATTTCACCGAATTTAAATTCATAGAAATTTGGCACTTGACTCGTTCTTCCTCACTTTTCGTTGCTTCACCATTTTTGTTTGTTTACACTCATGTCCCCTTTATTTACGTGTCCCAACGGCTTTTTTTAGCCGTTGCTCGCACCAACCGGAGGTATATGGTCTTTAAAGCGATGAAATACCAATGATGGTTGGAAGATCACTGATGAAGGACTAACTTTATTCATATGTAACCCATTAACAATCCCGCAGCACGTTTATTCTCATATTTACACATATGTTTTCCCCTGCTGTTACCCGTCTATTTCGTTCTTACTGCTTCCCCTTTCTCTGTATCTTTACCCTCTCTAGCAGTCACTCTCTCTGTTAGCCTCTTCCTCACTCTTCACTCACTCATTCTCTGTTACTACCTCTCCTCCTCCTCCTTCTTCCCGTTTGACCTGTGCGTAATTCTTTTCTTTCGCACGCTTGGCCAGGCGGGTCGGCATTTTTTCTCTCTAAAATAGAGGTGTGACATGCACACATACACACACGCACACACACAACACACACACACATATATATATATATATATATATATATATATATATATATATATATATAGTATAGAAAACGAAAAATCAGTGATGCATCACTGATTTTTCGTTTTCTATTATATCATACTCTGATCTGTAAGAGAATAGAGTGCTCAACCGGTATACCACCTATCGAAGGATCTTAGCTACCATCAGACACACACACACACACACACACACACACATATATATATATATATATATATATATATTCTATCTTTGTTTGTATGTACATTTCACTTGTCAACAGGTGTCAAATGGTGTCGTAACTTTAATTTCATTCTCTTGTGTTTTATTGTATTTTTCTCATTTTAATGTTATTTCAAATTTCTCCTCTCTTTTTTATTATTTTTATCTCTTCTTGACTTGCATCTTTTGATTTTCTTCATTATCACATATATCCTTTGATGCTTTTTAAATTCCTCCATATTTATGCATAGATAACAAATCCGATAAGTGTTCAAATGATACATATCACGATAAATTGTATTTTTGATCCTAACCGTTTGATATTAAATAAAAAGCGATTGATAGTTGTTCAAATGTTAACTTATTAGGTACTATTTCCCTTATATATTTAAGATGTTCTAAAATTCTGATTTTTTTTTCCTTACTGACTCCAAGTTTCGATTTCACATCGCACAATGTATCAACAACCATGTCGTTTTGATAGCATGGATTACTTACGAATTGGTTTTGACTAAATACTCCACTTTCCCGAAACCCGCCTGCACATTCCAGTGGCTGTGTATTAAATAGTTTGGGCGATGGGTATTACTTGTTTGGAATGCTGAATTGCACTTTCATGAATGCATTGTGGAACAACCAGAGTGTTAATTTGGTTTCCTATGATATCAATGAAGAACATATGGTTTTACAGTCCTTAGGATATCCAAAGGGCGATTTATACTAAAAATATTCTTAGTATCTTCAAAGTTATTGATGTTACCTTCTATATACTGATTCAGTGAGGTATTAGTTAGATATAGAGATTTGTACACAGTTCTCGTGGTGAATCGATATCCTTAACATATATTTGACACTATGTTCATTCAATTGTCTCTGATAGTAGCTAGGCGCAATGTCGCACTAACTCCGACACTTTTTTTGTACACAATTTCTGTGATTCACATGGATTATTTCTTTTCTTAAACTACGGTTACTTTAAATACTTCTAATGATTACATTGGATACTAAAGCAAATGTCAATTAAAATTAAGGAACAGTTGCTACACTCATTCTACAAATATTTCACTAATCAACCGTATTGCAATGTCCCTACTGAATACTATGTTCCTATATGATTTCTTCGTTAAATAATGTGCGGCTTTGAACTAACATTTATTGGTTACATTTATTGGTTACATTCCCATAACGTAAATGGCTTTCATACATCTGTATCTGCTATTCTATATCATTTATTAAGAGTATACATCGACGTAACGAAATTAAGTATATGCTTAATGCATATAGTATATCATACGATAATAATATGATTAATTGTTGAATAAAATGTCATGCTGTCTAAACAGTGCTTATTCTATTCTAAACTGATTGCTTCATATGTTCCGATAATTCTGCTACCACTTTAATTGACATTCTTTCGATTTATCCTCAGTTTGGTTATTTAAAAAATAGTCATATCTAAATTGGTACAAAATCAAATGTATTGTTGAAATTATCTTTTAATTTTACTTTGAAAATCAAAATCAATTATTGCACAGTAACACGCATTGATGCTAAATAGGAGGTGACTTGAAATAAATGCTACGTGACTTTTGAAAATGTCACATTTTACAGTAATCTTTATCAAATAATTTCGGGTTTGTAAATTATACACATATGTATATCCCCCCCACACACACACGCACATACACACACACACATATATATATATATATATATATATATATATATATATATATATATATATATATATATATATATATATATATAAGTCCTGTATATGCAAAGTACCTACAATTTCATTCTTGATGAACATAAAATAATATCTAGGTATATTTGTTATATCTTAACTCACCAGAATCATAGGGCATAGATTAGACGTTACTACGTGATAAATAATCTTCAAGAAACATGTTCCGACATTGTTGAGGCAAATTTCAATTTCATTCCATATCAAAGTTTTACGCCTGATGTAATCTCAGGTAAAATATATCTCATTTAATAAACAAAATATTTCGACGGTTTCGAATGAAAGAAATCAAATGATCGATAAACTATAGTATGTAGTCGTTAAAAAAAAGTGTAATTAGTAAGGTATTTCAAAGATTCATATACCTTCAATCGAATCCCTATTTCCGAAACGCTTATGTAGATTTGTATGTATATATGATTAAAGCGTTAATAAAATCTAATAACAAACGCCTTTTGGCATAACATCAGTTTTCGATTCATACCATAATTAATACATGATACCCAATGGGTTATGTGAAATAGAATTATCTCTATTCATACAGAAATAGAATTTCTTAATATAACAAATATTTTTTATAAAAAATCTAATTTAACAAAAAATCTACAGCATAATTAATGATTTCTTTGTGAAATGGCTTTGATTTCTTCTCAATATTAAAATAGATAAAAATTGTAAAGGTCAAAATATTCTTTCATTCAAATTAGAATATTCAGAAAGTACAAATTTCCATGTAACATTTCTAGTGAATTCAAATAAAATAATACTCTTTGAAAACACAATATTTCAATTTTTCTTCTCATATGAAATATATGTCTGTGTGTTTGTATGTGTGTTTATGTGTGAAAGCATGAATATATATATGTATATACACATACGCACACACACACACACACACACACACACACACACACACACACACACACACACACACACACACACACACACACACACACACATATATATATATATATATATATATATATATATATATATATATATATATTGTTATTTTTTTTATTAATAAATCTTCTTTTGAATTCACATTTTTCCCAAATCATGCCGAGTGTCAGCCTGACATTATTATTATTGGTGCATTGGCAGTATCGGTAGAGGGTCGGACGTCATGCTTTGATGCATAGAGTTATGGCCCTTGTCATTCTGAGTTCAAATCCTGCCGCGGTGAACTTTGTCTTTCATCCTTACGGGGTCGATAAAATAAAGTACCAGTAATTCACTGGTTAATTGCTGGCCTTGTGCCAAAAGTAGAAACAATTATTATTATTATTATTATTAAGGGTTGTGGATTGGCAGCATCGGTAGAGCGTCAGACACCATGATTTGCAGCTTAGAGTTATGGACCTTTTCATTCTGAATTCAAATCCCGCTGAGGTTTTCTTTGCCTTTCTTCTTTACGGGTCGTTAGAAAAGAGTACTAATCACGCACAGGGGTCGATTTAATCGACTTTCCCCTCCTCCAAAATTGTTGGCCTTGTTCCTATATGAAATTGGCAGTATCGGTAAAGCGTCAGACACCATGGTTTGCAGTTTAGAATTATGGACTTTTTCGTTCAAATGCCGCCGAGGTTAACTTTGCCATTCATCCGTACGGGTTCGATAAAATAAAGCACCACTAATGCACTGATGTAATTGATGGCCTTTTGCCCAAAGTAGAAACAATTATTATTATTATTAATGGATCGACAATATCAGTAGAGCGTCGGAGAGCAAGCTTCGCGGCGTAGATTACAACACTTTATCCCTTGTGTTCAAATCCAGCCGCGGTCAGCTTTGCCTTTCATCGATAAAATAAAGTACCAGTAATGAACTGCAATCAATTTAATCGTCTTTCCCTACCCCACTAATTGCTGGTCTTGTGCCTGTATTAGAAATCATTGGCAGTCTTGATAGAGGGTCGGACGCCATGCTTTGACGCATAGAGTTACGGCCCTTGCCATTCTGAGTTCAAATCCCGCCGAGGTTAACTTTGCCTTTCATCCTTATGGGGTCGATAAAATAAAGTACCAGTAATACACTGGTTAATTGGTGGCCTTGTGCCTAACGTAGAAACAATTATTATTATTACTATTATTATTGATAATAATTGTTTCTACTTTAGGCACAAGGCCAGCAATTAACCAGTGCATTAGTGGTACTTTATTTTATCGGCCCCGTAAGGATGAAAGGCAAAGTCAACCTCGGCGGGATTTGAACTCAGATCGTAAAGGGACGTAACTATGCTGGAAAGCATGGCGTCCGACCCTCTACCGATATTACCAATAGTACCATTATTATTGATAATAATGTACTGTAGCTCTGTACTTAACATAGAAGGCTCTTTTTCCATTACCTGGAGATTCTCTAATTTTTTCAGGAGATTTATTGGGTACGTCACTTTTTACATTTTATAAATAGGTATCCTATATTTGTATAAGGTACGTGTTTGTATAAGGTATAGTTTTCAAAAAAGTTAAGAATTATATCAAATGCTGAACTATGTTATTCAACGTAGAGAAAAAATTATAACGTGTAATAAACATTGTTTTCATTCATATGTATGCTTGTGAAGGACAATATATATAGACATAGTGCTTACAACGAATAGTTAGTCTGCACGAGTTGAATTCTCTCTGATTGGAGATATCTTCAGTGGAACATGACTGATTAATACGGGAATGGATTTATAGTATATTTATGTAAAATTAGTATGCTTCGTGTTTTTTCGGTCGGATTATGAGTAATTACAGTTTTTGTATTTGGACTTCAATTTCAGTTCGGGTTCATTCCTAGCTAATAATCCTATGTTTATTATAACTTGCAAATTTTCTTCGAGTTTAGGTTCATTACCTCTTCATTACTATCACTTCTTCTCTTGCTATTACTGTCTCTCCATCTCTCGCTAATATATATATATATATATATATATATATATTTAGAGAGAGAGCGAGAGCGAGAGAGAGAGAGAGAGAGAGATAGAGCGAGAGAGAGAGGGAGGGAGAGAGAGAAATAGAGAGAGAGAGAGAGAGAGAGAGAGAGAGAGAGAGAGAGAGAGAGAGAGAGAGAGAGAGAGAGAGAAGAGATAGAGGGAAAAAGAAAGAGAGGGAGACAGAGTTAGTTCCAGAACAAATTATCAAACCATACTTCAGAAAACGCATTTCACCCGGATTCTTCCACTGGTGTATGGTTATAGTGTGAAGCTTCTAACTTACATTAGTTGAAGAATCATTTATGTTAAAAGAGTGTACTTAAATATCGTTTGTTAATCTGTTGTGGAACTAACTCTATATCATTAATGTCTCTCTCTCTCTCTCTCTCTCTCTTAATTGTTTTCTCTCTTACCTATATAACAAAATTTAATTCCTGCACGTAAGCAACTAATAATTTGTGCATATGTATTAAGTACTCATTCACTGTTATCTGTAAGTTTGTAGATAAATACCTCCTCCACTATATATAAATACACACACACACACATATATATACATACATATATGTATATATATTCTAGGGGCGGGAATGTATTTATGTATTTATAATTAATATTAATGGAACAAAGTTAATTACACACACACACACACACACACACACACACACACACACACACACATATATATATATATATATATATATATATATATATATATATTTATAACGAAGTAGGTGTGGTAAGGAACCAGATGGACCATAACGCACCATAGTACTCAATATTCAGGGTGGTAGAGTGGATAATAGGAGAATGTTTAATCCCAACGGCAGAGCTCAAGATGTTTCGACGGCTATTTCTGGACCAGAAATAGCCGTCGAAACGGCTTGGGCTCTGCCGTCGGGGTTAAATATTCTCCTATATATATAGAGATAGAGAGAGACAGAGACAGCGAGAAAGAGATAGAAAGATAGATAAATAGAGAGAGAGATAGATAGATAGAGTGAGAGAGAGAGAGAAAGAGATAGAAAGATAGATAGATAGAATGATAGATAGATAGAGAGAGAGAGAGAGAGAGAGCGAGAGCGAGTATGCTTTGAAACATTGATACATGAATACTTGTCTTTCGGCAGGAGATTTAGTAGGCATTTAAATAATAATTGATACTCATGGAAGAAAAAACAAAAACAAAAAAAAAATAACCTTTATTTGGTTGAGTAGTGGTGAATAAAGCATAAGCATCAGTCTTAGACATTTATAACGAAAATGTTTTGATTGTAAATGACATTGGCTGTCGAGGGAAAAATCGATTGAATTTTGGATTATATATGTTTTCATTAATGAATATTTTTACCGATGCCAATCATAGCAGTGTCTGTTTTCATGATGTTTGCTAGTTGATTAGAATGAAATTTTATTTTTATCGTGCAATATTAAATTTTCAATATTTAGTCTTGGTACCACGCGATGTTCATTCTATAATCAAATTGACCTATAGTTCAGAGAAAACTGCGCAGCTGAATGAAAGCAAATTATTGTAGGTATTATTCTTTTTATTGTGTCTAAAATTTACTAAGCGTGCACGTACGTAACTTTGTTTTATTCATCATTTGTTTTAGTCCTTAAATTATAACTGTCTGATTTATAATCAAAATAAAAAGCACAAAAACAACGAAAAATTAATATCAGTAATAATATGAATTTCTTTATTAACCACACAAGGCTCACATTAAGAACATTTTACAGACGCCAGAGAACAATACAGCGCCGGTTTTTGCGTGTAAAATAATTAAAGAATAGAAGGAAAACTCTGAACATCAAACCAACAAAGGAAAGCTGGAGTTGGCATAAGCTGAGCGCATGTTTGCGCATCACCACCCACAGTATGCCCATTCCTCCACTCAATGGGTATTCGCAGCAAATAGACAGCCTGATTATTAGCATGCGTCACTCCAACAAAAAAAAAACGGAAGAGCAAACGTTCCATTGCGGTCAATCCAGAACAAGGCATGACAGTTTGTCAGTAGTAGATGGTGAAGGCAATATACGTGTTCGCCATCTCTCCCCTACTATCCAGAGATTGCTTCCTCTTAGCCCATTTCTATTTGACAGTCTCCACCCTGCTTGTTACCTCGTCCTATTTGTTGTCCATTTGGAACTTTGGACGAAACTAGACCACGAGCGATTTAACCGGTCCGTACATCCAGTGCCCGTCGTTGTTTGAGGGTATGGTCTGGCCCCACAAGGTGCTGAGTCACGACCTCACCGATATTTCCTGGGTATTTGTTGCTCCTTTTATCACTTCGTATTTTTCGAGAGTGGTGCCGAACACTTCATTCTGTTTGCTGCTCGATATCTCTGCGGATATACCATCGGTATATGTTGATACGGATCATCCACACCCTGTTCACATGGGTTGTCTCTCAAAGTCTCCAACTTTTGTAGAGTAGCTCTAGACACATTACATACAACAGATACGGAAGAGGACAATCAGGAAAAACTAAGCGCTTGATGTTGAATGGTTCCTTGAGGTGGTCCTCATTTCTAACCAATGACTAGATACCTCTGAGCATTACAGCAGCCAATCCTCTGAATTTAAGCCCGAATCCCGCTGCCCTGAGGTCTACCACCAGCTCCCAACTTTCGACCATATCGAAATCGTTCGACACATCTAAATTGATCAGAGCCCTACTCGTGCCAGGTTCCTTTGAGACCCTCTTTATTATATATGACATAAGATGGATGTTGTCATGAATCGATCTGTCCGCAACTGCGGACGTTTGTGTCTCTCCTAACGGACAACAAATGACAAACGTCAAGCCCGTCGCTAACCACTTCACCAATATTTTAAATTCCGTTTTAGCAGAATTATGGGCATGAAATTATCTATATGACCCCCTTTCTTCGGTCGTTTCTCAGCATCCCACTCACACGTACCATTCTTGCCACATTCACCTACCTTGTAGCAAATATACTGGGAGGAAGCAATTCACTCTCCACCCTCACCTTCCTTTCCAAGTGAAACTTGAAAAATTGTTGAGGGATTGGATGAAGAGAAAAGTGTCTGTTTTAAGTTATTTCAACCATGGTCAACTATACAACCTCTTTAGCAACTGCCTCCAGACAGAGGAAAATTGCCTGCCCTTCCTGGCCCCAAAAAGGTGGTTCGTCGGTCTTCTCTATGGACTCGTTCTACATACCATCCGTTCTACATGCGACAACAGCTGTTCGACATAACTCCACAAGTCAGTAGCGAATGGACATTGGACGAGTGCGTGCCAAACGGTTTCGCAGCTCTGCACGCATCTAGGGCAGGTCCGTCTGCCAGCACTTCCGTGCCTGTAAATTTTACCTCGACACGGGATTGCCCTGCGGTAGCACTGTCAAGCGACGGATATCTGGAAGTCATCCATCGTCTCGACTCGAAAGTCCCCCAGAACAGACTGGTCAGTTCGACTTCGCCCACCGACGCCCAAAGACTCTCCGAAACCATCGTCAAACTTGCCCACCACTAATCGTCTATTGAACTCGCGAGTGGAAGTTCCACTGACAGCATTGCTAGCCTCGCAGAGTGCTTCGCAACATTCCAGATGCCAGTCACCCAGTTTTGGTCTCTTTTTGATCCAGGACTGCAGCTCAGTCAAAGAGAGGATCTGCGAAAAGGCCCGTCTGACAAACTGTGACACTCCTATTCTCCGTTTCGGCAGAATATCTGGAGATGCTGCAGCCTCACGGCATGTCTGTGCATCATTAGCGACGGCATGCCAAGCCCTGCGGGTAGAGGGTGCTGGCAGCAGATGGATCTACTCACCAACGGAACCTGTCCCATCCACAAGGAGTTGAAGAGGAGCCGTTCCAACTTGACGAAGTGAAGATGGGGGCATGGCACGACGGTCAGGCGGTAGTAAAAGACGGACGGGATGTACGCATTCATCACCTCCACCCGACCTTTCAATGACAGCGTCTTCGCAGCCCATTTCTGGGTGAGACTGTCTTACGTGACCGTCCTCTCGTCCCAATTCTTATCCACCTTGAGGTGTGGCCGAACCGGAACCCGTGCAACTTTATCGGTCCATCCGCCAGGCGCCCAATGACGCTGTTGGACGGCATGTACCTGCCTCTACAGGTGCCGAGCTGCAGGCCCAACGACTTTTCTGGGTTAATTTTCTCTCCCGTCAACCTTTCCTATTCGTCCAATAGATTGCCGACAAACTCGATTTCCGATTTGTCCGAAATCTTCACGGTGATGTCGTTCGACACACTCTTACCGCGACCCGGTTCGAGCGGGTGGCTTATAACAGCTCTAGCTTCCGCAGTAAAGGCTCGGGAGTCAATACGTACAGAACGGAGGAGAGAAGACACCACTGACGGACCGATCAAGAGATATTAAACGGTTCCGAGAGGTACCATTAACTTTGAACACCGAGCAGATTCCGGTGTGCATTGCAGCCATCCAGGTTCTGAAGACTGGGCCGAAGCCAGCTGACTTGAGGACAGCCTCCAGGTATCGATGGTCGACGCTATCGAATGCTTTTGATTGACCTAAATTGATCAGAGCCCAGCGAAGCCAAATTTATAGCCTACCCTCACTATGATGCATGAGGTGGAGGATGTCGTGTATGGAGCTGGTCTGGATTGCACAGTTTTGCGCCTTCCCAACCAAATCTCCGATAAGAAGTGACAACCTCTTCGTTCACATCTTGGCCAAAATCCTAAACTCTGTGTTGAGTAGAGTCATGGGCCTGAAGTTGTGTAATGTGTCCATATGAAGCAGAGCGGCCCACACTCTTC
>OZ024740.1:333694366-333721866 GCA_964016885.1 Eledone cirrhosa | reverse complement strand
AGCCGTTTCGACGGCTATTTCTGGAGGCCAGAAATAGCCGTCGAAACGGCTTGAGCTCTGCCGTCGAGGTCATACTTTTTTCTATATATAAATATATATATATATATATATATATAAACAGTGGCGAACTGGCCAGGTTGTCAGGTTGCCCAAAAGCATGTGGTCCCCAGCTGGCACACGGTACTATTTTAGGGCCCAATGCTTTGTTTTAAAAAAATATCTGAAATCTAGGTTAAAGAATACAATTTTTTTTCAAACAAATAAATACAATTAAGCAAAGCATTTGATCAACCAATTCCCCAGGAAAATACTCGAAACCAAAAATTGCATAGTGCAAAAAGTTGAAATCAGTGGTGAACGTTGTGTATATTAAATGAGTGTGAAAGACCAAATGTCATTATTGAAAGTCTCTGGATTTCGCAAAATACGTAATGTTTTTATTGGAGAATGTAAGATATTTTCCCGCAAAAATTTGATTGCACTGTTTTGTTTCTACTTATGTATTTTTTCAGAATGTTATTTATTCATTATAAAAATTAAATGATAGCATTCTATATGTAGTTGGCCCCCTTCATTTGGCAACTAATATTTTTAGTCCTAGTCCACCACTGTATATATATATATATATATATATATATATATATATATATATATATATATATATATATATATATAACGAAGGAAATGTGGTAAGGAACCAGGTGGACCATAACGCGCCAACGTACTCAATACTTAGGGTAGTAGAGTGGGTAATAGGAACCAGTAAGACCCGACGGCTGAGCTCAAGCCGTTTCGACGGCTAATTATGGACTAAATGAAAATTTATCCTGGTATTTAAATAGCCGAGCTTCTCAAGGGGTAATTCCATATATGGTCAAAGTGATTGTCACCGCCGCTCACGCATTGTAACATGGTTCAATCCTCCCCACAACGCAAAGGTGACAACTCCCATCGGGAAGTTATTCTTTAGGCTCTTTGAAAAACACTTCCCACTACAACACCGCTACCACAACATAATTAACAAAAATACCAACAAACTCTCTTACAGCACTACACCAAACTTCGCACAAAACATCGTCTTCTCCAACAACAAAAAACTCAACCCCGATGGAAGAAATAACCTAAATAGCAGTGGAGAGCCGACCAGGAGGTGCAACTGTCCTGATAGATCCATTTTCCCCCTCGACAACAGATGCAGAGACCGTAATGTGATCTACCAGTGCAACGTGAGGACGGACACCTCCAACAAAGCTTATATAGGATTAACCGCATGTGACTTCAAGACCCGGCTATACTAACGCAGACATACCTTCCGAAACCCGGCCCGGTGTCACGCCACTACACTTTCGGGCCAATAATGGGACCTCAAGGACAACAACATCACCTATGATCTCACTTGGAGATTACTGTCCAGAGCCAACTCTTACACGGGAGGACGCTGTCCGTGCAATTTATGCTCGGAGGAAACTTTACAAATGCTGTTTTCGATGGACCAACTCCTAAACAAAAAAGATGAACTGGTTACTGCATGTAAACACAGATTGCGTAGGACTTACCTCGCCCTCAAACTCCACAATGACCCGGGGTGGGGGTAGACTAGGGCTATAACACCCCACTTGCCGATTTTGTAATGGGTAATTCCTGCTTGCCAAGGGAGACGTAAGATCTTCTTTTATATTCTTTTATCGCTTCCTCTATATTTCCTTCTTCTCCCCATCCCTCCCTAGTCCTTCTACCCCAGTTCTTTTTCTTTGTCGGCGTCTTTTTCTCGCTCACTCGAGGCAGCCCCTCGGCCCCTTGTAGCCTCAGTACCCCCACCCCCTCCCCTATTCTATGATAGATTTGGCGGACTCCGCTTTTTATAGCAGTTGTGTTAGACCTCGGATACTTGCCCCCTTATCCGACCGCTGCCCCTTTATTTCCGTACCTTCTATATCTCTTAGTGGCATCTTTGCTTTAAATTTCTCGTTTATTCAGTATTTCTTACTTCTCTTTTCTTTTGGGCGGGGGGGGGGGGGGGGGGGGGGGGGAGGGATTCTGAATTAATTTTCCGTATTTTACTTTTACTTCGTACGAACTTTCTTGTAGCTTGTATAAGAACTTTCGTAGCGTGGCGGTACCCTTAGAGTCAGCATTAGTATATTTTTTTCGGGACTCTGAATTATTATTTCGTTCTAATTTACTTTTCTGCACTGGGTGGTTGCTGGCCTTGTGCCTGGGTAGAAACCTTTATTAATTATTTCGTGGTAGTTTCTTTAGTATTTTGCCCCCCCCCCCCCCCTTGTTGACCCGTCACCATATGATATACGTACTTAGAACTCTTAAAAGGGTCCCTTCTTATACCGTCCCACCTAGTTTATTTATTTATTTATTTTTTTTTTTTATTTTTTTTTTTTATTTACTTATTTATTTATTTATTTAGCCTAGCAATAGCGAGAGACTTAGGTCGTAGAAATTGCTTATTTTTTTCTTTACATTTATTCGCTTTTTATCACTCAGTATTTTTTATTTATATATATTTACCCTTCATTGTTCTACCTACCGTTTCGACTTCCTCCCCCTCCCCCTCCCTAGTATCTTCTTTGACCTCTCGCCCAGCTGTAGCCGGCACTACCAACGCATGAATGGGTCTACTCCACCCCCTCCCCTTTTTTTCCTACTGGCAGGTTTAGCTACCTCTTCCCCCACTAATTTGCCATCACAGAATTACTACTAACTTGTGACCAATCCTTTTGACAATCACTTTGACCATATATGGAATTACCCCTTGAGAAGCTCGGCTATTTAAATACCAGGATAAATTTAAGAAGGAATATGACGTCACTTTCAGCTTATATCTGGAGTCTAAAAGACAACCACACCCAATATAAGTTACACTGGGAGATCCTAGCTAGGGCTAGATCGTATAACGAAAATAAAAGACCATGTGACCTCTGCGCCGCTGAGGCCCTGGAAATACTCTACGCTACAGACCACATCTTAAACAAAAATTCTGAGGCAATTTCGGCTTGTAAACATAAATTGCACAAAACTTTCCTGTATTACAGCCCCACGTTATACCCTAACGGATAGCACGATCTATACGTGGATATTTTACGTCTTGATGTGGTAGCTAAGTATATGTTTTGTTTATTCCTTTACTTATTTGCATAGGTAAGTATATATTACCCGTATGTTTTGTGAAGGTATGTATACCTTCTCGTACGTATATTTGACTGTTATAGCGTATAATTTTTACATATTTTGGTATTTAGGGTTTGGCTATGTGTATACGGGAGTTTTGCGTCCGCGTGAGTGTGCAGGTTCGTACGTATGGTGGGTGGGTGTATATGTGTATTTCTTGTTTTAGTTGACTTACGTCTCCGAACATTCGTGTATTTATATGTAGGTATGCGTGTGCGCTTGTTATATACGTATTTATTGACTTATATACGTTTATATAATTATTTATTTATTTGTACACAAGCATACACACACACACACATATTTATATGTGCGTGGTTTTGTATACCCATGGTAAGGTTTTGCGTATGCTTGTGTATGTACGTATCTGTTTGCGTGTATGTATTTATTTGTTTCTATTACTTCTGTATTGTATTTATTTACTTTGTTCTTAACCCTGTAGCGGAGATTCATTTGGTCTCCTAGTTAGAATTTTAGTCTACGATTTCTGCTATACCATTTACGTGGTTTTGTCTTTGCGTGCTGTTGTTCTCCACGCTCCACATATGACTTATTATCTTCGTTTTTTCGTTCATTGCCAGAGAACGTCTCTATGCACCACCTAAGAGAACATTAGTCTACGACCTCCTTTATACCATAAACGTGGTTTTGTCTTTGCGCGTAATTGTTTTTCACCGCTCCTATTAATGACGCATTATTCGTTTTTTCCCGTTCTTTGCCAGGAACGTTACAACGAACCAAAGTATCGTCTTCCTGTCTTCCTCCGGTTGCAACGTTTTTTCAAATATCCTGTTCTGCGTTTACAGATTGACTTTGTTAGTTTCAGAAGATCCCGTTAAGGGTGAAAGCAGCGATTCTTTGCTTAAACTTTAATCTGTTATTTTAATAAATATATATATATATATATATATATATATATATATATATATATATATATATATATATATATATATATATATATATATATATATATATATAATTGTTTCTACTTTAGGCACAGGGCCAGCAATTCACCAGTGCATTACTGGTACTTTATTTTATCGACCCCGTAATGAAGAAAGGCAAAGTCAACCTCGGCGGGATTTGAACTCAGATCGTAAAGGGACGTAACTATGCTGGAAAGCATGGCGTCCGACCCTCTACCGATACTGCCAATCCACCGCCCTTATATACATATAATGCCGATCATTGTAAGTTTGAATCTGACATGCAAAAACATATATATATATATATGAATAAAGCAAGCCCAAATCATAGTAGATTTACATATCACCGAGAGGCAGAGAGGGATAGGGGAGCAATGAGGCGCAACAGAAATTAAACATGGATCACAAGTTAAAATATAGTCTAGATAGATGTGAAAAAAAACGAGGACGTAGTTTATAGAACACCCAAATGATTTAGAAGTCAACCTTAAGTAGGAGCAATAACATTAAGAAAGGAATGAACGAAACCACAACACTTTGTTTTGAAAAATTTGAAAGTAGGTATATTTGTATGAATTTTCATATGATTTTCGTACTTGTCTCTGCGGCCTAGCGGTAGGTACAAGAGACAGTAGAGATTCTGTACTTTGTTTCAATACTGGTCAAGAGGTACATGTAAACGTTTTTATTTTACAACCCCACCAAAAAACTGAAAGAGCTTACTGGGAAACCTACTCCCTACAAGGATCGAACTTCAGACCAGGCTCACCACCGTCTATGATTCCTGGGCCATGGAAACAGCTACCAAAGTATACTGAAAATTGATAAATATAAACCAACTTTCAAAATCAAAGTTAAAAAGTTGCGGCATCGCGTTCATGGCTCTCCTAGATCTATTGCTAATATTTAGGCTCGACTTCTGGTCATTATTGAAAGTCTCTGGATATCGCAAAATACATAATATTTTTTATTGAAGAAAGTAAGATATTTTGCGCAAAAATTTGATTGCGCTGTTTTGTTTCCACTTATGTATTTTACGAAAATGTTATTTATTCATTATAAAAAGTAAATGATAGCATTCTATATGTAGGTGAGCCCCTTCATCTCCTGGCAACCAATATTTCAGACCTAGTCCGAAACTGTATATATATATATATACATATAGTGACGAAACATAAGTCAATTTATCCTTTATTTACTGCTATATATATTTCGATGATAGCCATTGAATGGCTATGACCTCATCAGGCAGTTAGTCAGTTCTTAGATATGCCAGCTCTGTGTTTATAGTGTTGATGGTATCAGAGCCTTGGGACATATGAGCTTGTTAGGAATAAATCAATATTGTCAGCAGCAATAGTCTTGATTCTCATTGGTCAGTTTGTAGATGGTAGAAGGGTTGGTATTTGACCTCAAAGAGGCAGGTGGTTTTGTAAAGTTCAAACCGTCAGGCAAGATGACAATAGTTCCATATGACTGATTTTCACAAAAGGCATTCCTGGTCAGATATATATTCAATTAGGGTTAATAGTATTAATATATACTACAGGTCATTCTTAAATTTAGGAATTTACGTGGAGTGGTGCTACTGAAATTTATGGTTGGAGTAGAACATTTACAAATGAAAAGACTTATGTAGGTTGGCTTGCACTAAACTCACACCCACCTTCACAGACACACATCCACACATACAAAAGGGGGTGGGGAGTAATACTTAAAATAATGGTTAGAGTCCAATACTTAGATAGTTTAGAAAATTTAGAAATAAAAGGTTTATGCTGGTTGACTTGTACATACACTCACACCTACCCCCCTCAGACACTCACACATGTACACACACAAATCCATACAGGTGTGTATATATATACACGCATGCATGTATGTACGCACAAGCATACATATATATATATATATATAAAATATATACATATATACACAGAACATACATATATATAAAATATATAGATATAAAAATATTAAAAAAATATATATACATAAAATACACACATACATAAAATATATACACACATAAAACATACATACATATATATATATATAAAATACACATACATATACATATATATATAATATATATACATATATATACATACATAAAGTACACATATATACACATATAAAATATATATATATACACATGATACATATATACATATATATATAAAATCAGGTTCAATAAAACGTGGTTTAGATGACTCCTAACCAGTAGAGGATCCGGTGGACCATCCACCATAGGGACCACAAACTATGGGTGGTTGTTGTTGTCCATTGGTCATTAGTACAGGGTGTAGGGGACCTACATGGGAGGGAGCGTTGTGGGAGGCCGTAACCGGGGTTTATCCATATAGCTTGAGGAAAGTTCCCGTCCTTAATTGTCTGCAGGCACCGAATAACTCCGCACTTCTGTTTAATAACTTAGTTCCGCCATGAACAATCTCGTGTGTCTCACTAAGACAGAGGTTGAAAATTCCAGACCCGCCTCTGTCTGGGGGAACCTTTCTAACCACGGACCAGACCAGAAAGTCCGGGGTATTTTAAAGTTTGAGCTTCCAGATCAATTCAGAAAGGGCCGTACACTTCCTTTTATATATTCTGTTAAAGGAATGGCGATGGTTATACCACCGATCTTTGAAGCTCGTCGCTGTGGATCCTATGTAATGGTGCTCCGAGTTAGGGGTTGTGACCTTGCACATGTAGACCATGTTTTTCGTCATGCATTCATTATTAAGGGGGCACAGTGATGGGTCTCTGCAATTACATGAATTCTTAAGCCCACCACATGTATCGCGTGGTTACCATCACTCAGGGTTGGCTGGGTAGCCTCCGTAATCAGCACAGGGTCGTTGGGTTCCGGTGTGCTAGTTGGGCCTGTCCGGGTTACGTTGCGTCCCACGCGCTGGTTCTGCTGGGTGGATCCGGGGTTTACGGTGGTATTAGATGCATTGAGCCTATTCCTATGTATGCCAGCTATGTGCTGGGCTACGGAGCGTGTGGTTGAGTAGGAAAGTTTCACCGTCTGCCTGTTGAATATTTTATGGTACTTGTGGGCCTAGGGAGACATTTCTCCATATATATATATATGTTTCAATAATCAGTGTTAGTTGATCCACACAATCAACCAACTATGGTTTGATCAAAAGTAAGCACACCACATTTAAGTGTATCGAAGGTATTACATATATGACAACAGACTGAGTATCAATATCAAAAAGAAAGACGGTTCCATACGTTCAAATTTAGTTCTTGCAACACCTGTTCTTTACATTTTAAAAACATCTGAATTACTATATGTAACAGTTAATGAATGCAATTTCTTCAAATAGATGTTTAAATGCCATCCCCCTCTCTCTCTCTCTCTCTCTCTCTCTCTCACCCCCTCTCTCTCTCTCTCTATATATATATATATATATATGTGTGTATATATATTGTTCTACTTCCGGTGAAGGCTCATGACTAAGTAGATAGAAAGCTGGATTTGCTCCGGGTAATGTGTTGTATCCTCGAGCAAGGCACTTTCTTTCACGTATCCAGTGTACTCGGCTGTCGAAATGTGTTTCGAAGTCAATGGTACTAGGCTTTATCAACTGTTGCCTTCTACTTCGACGACATCAGTGCCCCGGTGTGTTTATGCAGGTGTGGCGATGGTTGTTTAATTGGTAATTGTCATGATCACTAACAGAGCCCTTTCGTTATCCATACCCTGTAATCTCTTCATTAACTATTTTTGTTTGCTGTTTTCGTCTTTATTCTAATTTACGCCATCTTGTCTTTTAGAGAATCAGACCTTACGTACATCATTTTCTGTTTATGTAGGCAGTTACTTTATAAAATACGTCAGTTTGATATTTTGAAGAATTATCTTTAAAGAGTTTTGTCTATTTTTTTTTTACATAAACCTCTTAGAGTAACGACCTCTATGTATTGTTTGAATTTATTCCAATTTAATCCTTCGTTTCGAGTCTTTATAATTATGATAGATTTTACTTTTGTAAATTAGTCTTGTGGGGGATGTTTAATGATATCACAGTTCTGATATGTAAACTTCCCTGAATAGAGCAGGCATTTTGCTTGGAATAGGTAGTTTATAATACCATAGTAACATTAAATGTTATCTTATTTTCGTTTCTCTCTCCCTTCTCTCTCGTTTCTCTCCCTTCTCTCTCGTTTCTCTCCCCCTTCTCCCCTTCTCTCCCGTTTCTCTCCCTCCTCTCTCGCTTCGCTCCCTCTCTCTCGTTTCTCGTTTCTCCCCCCCCCCTCTCTCTCTCTCCCTCCTCCTTTATCTCGTTTCTCTCTTCCCCCTCTCTCTCGTTTCTCTCTCACCCTCTCGTTCCCCCATCCCTCTATATATCCTCCTCCCCCTCTCTCTCTCCTTTCTCTCTCCCTCCTCCTCTCTCTCGTTTCTCTCTCCCTCATCCTCTCTCCCTCGTTTCTCTTTCCTCCTCTCTCCCTCGTTTCTCTCCCCCTTCTCTCGTTTATCTCACCCCTTCCCTCGTTTCTCTCTCCCCTTCTCTCGTTTCTCTCCACCATTCTCTCGTTTCTCTCCCCCTCTCTCGTTTGACTCCCCCTTCTCTCGTTTCTCTCCCCCTCTCTCTTTTCTCTCTCCCTCTCTCGTTTCTCTCCCCTCTCTCTCGTTTCTGTCAACCCTTCTCTCTCTCTCGTTTTTGTCTCGTTTTTCTCTCTCTCTCGTTTTTCTCTCCCTCTCGTTTTTCTCTCTCTCTCGTTTTTCTCTCTCTCTCGGTTTTCTCTCTCCCTCTCTATTGCTTGGTTCTCACCTCTCGTTTCTTTCTCTCCCTCTCTCTCGTTTTTCTCTCCCCCTCTCTCGTTTTTCTCTCCCTTTCTCTCGTTTTTCTCCCTCTCTCGTTTCTCTCTCGTTTTTCTCTCTCGTTTTTCTTTCTCTCTCGTTTTTCTCTCTCTCTCTCGTTTTTTCTCTCTCGTTTCTCTCTCTCTCTCTCTCTCTCTCTCTCTCTCTCTCTCTCTCTCTCTCGTTTTTCTTTCCCTCTCTCGTTTTTCTTTCTCTCTCGTTTTTCTCAGGCAAACAATATACACGAGAAGTGATCACAACTTACAAAACAAGATATTCACATGCGATAGTAAGAGGGATGGCACTACCAGAATGTTTAGAACAAGTATGTAAAGCGAACCTCTTCTATATATACACTTTGTAATATGATCTACCACTTCAAAAAATATTTGAGAAATTTAGATATAAAAATAATTCATTACAGGCATATATTGTAGGTTACGGCTTTCTTCCTCCGAATTTAGTTTTCGAGAGAGGTCAGAAAATCATATTAAAATTAAAATAAAGGAAATTTTGCAGTGCAAATCATCTTATTGTCACCTTCAAAATAGTATGTCTCTTTCCCGTATAATATTTATATTAATTAATTGAATACTGTTTCATTTCATTTTCATGTATCTTGCGAAATAATAGAAATAAATGAGATAAGTAAGTTAATATTTTTTTTGATAAATATGGAATTCATTAGAAGTCGTATGGTTTCAATGCACTTGATATCAAGTGCATGATATAGAGAAATCCAATGCATTCTTTCTTCACAAAGAACATATTTTCTAGATTGCATATTATCCTATTTCGTATAAACGTGTCAGAAGATAGTTTGAGTATGTTTATGTGGAACTAAACACTTTTGCTTCTTTTCAATACCACTTTCTCGTGACATAACAGATATAATTTTTAAATGTAACACATTATTGCTGCTTTACGACCAACAGTTTAAAGAATTAATCCGTGAATACGTTCATTCCATTAATAGTCCATGTATTTTGTATGGTATCCATCTTATCAAGCCCTCTCGGGCTTGAATATAACTACATTCATTTACCGTAGTAGCCAGGATGCGTGAGATGAGGCAATAAATATATTCAATTCATAGATATAAAATAGTAAGAAATATAAATTGATATGACGTTTCGTAAGTAATAAAAAAAAACAACTAAACTGTAGGTCTCCTTATTGATGATATAATTCCTTCAAGAAAATCAAAATTAAAAGTCTCCAGAGACATCATCTTACAAACTGCTTCAGTCTGTTTGAGACTATCATTACCAAATTGGAATAGAAACGAATCAGAGCTATCAAAGTATTGAATGGGTTAAAATTAAAGAAGTCAAAATAATTGGTAACAATGCAAATAAATCCCAACACTTCTAGCAGGCAATTCCCCAATGTAATTAACATGACTAGCTACTAAGAAGCAAGCGGAATTGATAAAATATGACATATTTGGCTTAAAATGTATTTCAAATTTGTGGCAAAATATTCTGAAAATTACTGTGGAGACATGAATCAACACATTATAGGTACTAGAGCGGGAAAAAATTATTGATTGTCAGAACATAAAAAAGTCGTAAACCATAACATCGCCAATGTAAACATCATTTACTAACATAGGACAAATGCATTTCATATACGTTGTACAAAATTTCCACACCTGATATAAAATACTATCACACAACAGGAACATGGAGGGCAACAAACCGGATTATATGATATATATAAAACATGGTGTTGAACTACGCCGTTATTGAAAATATTAAATGTACTAATCATTATACAGATATACGCGCGCGCACACACACACATCCACACACACACTCACACACACTTACACACACACATACTCACACACACACATACACGAACATACACACACGCACACTAACACACACACGCACACGTACACACACATATATATATTTGTTTTTTGAATTTGTTTTGCGAGATTTCTTATCTGAAAACGTGTGTTATATTTGAGAAGGTCAGGCTGCCTGTAAAAACACACCCACCTGTTGATTTTTACTTCAACTTATTATAAGCTTCTGCTTGGATCGGTGGTGGGTTGGTTGGTTCGATAACCGGAAACTTGCAAAATGAACACCAGCTAGATCCGAACTGAATTAGGATCTAGCTGTCGAAACGGCTGGAGCTCAGTTGTCGGGGTCCTGAATCTTTTCATATACATATATATATATATATATATGAATATATATATATATATATATATATATATATATATATATATATATATATATATATATATATATATATATATATATATATATATATATAGAGAGAGAGAGAGAGAGAGAGAGAGAGAGAGAGAGAGGGGGGGTGAAAAAGAAAGATGAAGAGATTAGCATTTTTCAACACGCTGTCGAGAATATATATGTGTGCCTATGTGCATATACATGCATTTATATAAATAAAAAAATAATAATATAATGCTTACAGAACGAAAACACAAATATATACAATATATTCAAAGGAAAGGAAAAAAGAGAAAAACACTGAAGCAAGCACACACATCTAGGACCACATACAACAAAGGTCAGGCGAAAGGGTTGGACAAACGAGCCTCTGCTAGAGCAAAATATATCAATATCGCGAGGAGTACTAGGAAAAATCTCTAATTATTTTTGAGGCAAGCCAGCACACTCGCAGCGTTACTTCTGGTGATGGCGGGGCTGTGTGCTGGAAAACCCAAGCGCCCTCAAGAGCATCACTTTACCGCTGCATCCAGGATCAAAGAAGATGCAAAAGAGTGACTAACTGAGGCATCACGGATAAGGCACCTACCTCTTGACCAGGGTCACAGGGTAACCATAATAAATGAGGTAGGTGTAAAAGCCAAATTCGATATCTTCAATTCGGTATTCATGCCAACTTTGACCGAAAGAATACAATCACGAACATAAGCAGCCGAAATGAGATTCCTCTGTAGGGTCTTTAGAGTAACTTTAGTGGATAAAGTGCATAGTTCGAAGATCAGACCGTCACTCCAGGTAGAGCCGCTACTTCTCTGGATTGGGAGATCACATCTCCGATACTATGGACATGTTCTTAGGAAAGAATCACTGGACAGTCTTTACAGGCAAAACCAACCGGCAGGAGTCACAGAGGTAGACCCTGAGAAAGATAGTTTTGCGATCACGCTGGATCAATTAGAGATGTTTGCTTCTGACAGACTCGCTGGAAGGAGGGTTTGAGGAGGACTCTGCCCCACGACCCGCCAAGAAATAAGTGGGCGAAGAAGATATTGCCAATTTACTTTTCAATTTACATATATCTATATGCTTATATATTTTCGTATAATACCAATACGCACCCTATATATGCTAACAGAAAACCACCGAGAGGTAGTTCTTCTACTAGTATATTTAATTACAAAATAAACAACACAATATATAATTATACGATTACCAAACGTTTCAAGAAAATAGACGATCCTTACAGAAACGCCCGGCCTGCTCATCAGATTGAATAGTCTTTTTTTCAATTGATGAATGAGCAGGACATTTCTATGTGGATCGTCTAGTTAGTTAAAGCCTTTGGTAAGGGAATAATTATATATTGTGATGATTATTATGTAATTAAATAGCTCTGTACTACACATACAGCACTCTATTTTCCTTTACCTTTTCCACGGAAATATTTAATACACACACACACACATATATATATATGTATATATAATGTTTTCTTATGTATATATATATATATATATATTAATCAACAAGCTTTCGAATTTCCACGCATGGAAACTAAACCCATAGCCAATTACATTGTAGTCAATCATATTGCCGTAGCTTTGCCTATACCTACTTCTGTAGTTTAATTTTCGAAAATATAATGTGCACTGTTTAAATGTGAACAACTATTTATGTTGGTGATGTTAAAGTATATGGTAGTTCCTTCATGATTCCCTATGAGATTCTGAGATTGAAAAAATTTCAATTTTATACATCATTAGTTGGTATTAAGTGGCTGTACTGTAAAATCGATTCGTATGAAGTCATCTGGGATACAAATATTGTAGTGATGTATACGTAAGTTAACTTGCATAGGGATATCGAATTCCTTCAGCGTAAAGCCACCACTAACAAACTATACGTTATGTTATAGAATATTTCTAACATATCCATAGGCAATTAATATTGTTTCGCATGATGAGAAAAATCAACCTAGAGAAATTGAGAAATACCTGCTATACTAAAAATCCTGTTGCGATTAAAAGGGTATGGGAATATATTGTGAAGAGTTTTTTGGAGAATACTGAACCTGAAAATAGAATCAGTCAAGTAATGTCAAAAGAAAATATGAAAATTTCAATGGTCTTCTGGATATATCTATAAGGAGGCAGAAAACTGTGTTTTACGAAAACGATGCAAGTTTTACGGTATTACTCCTGGATTCAGCCTACATAGGATGGACCTCTCTATTGTAGAATTGTAAGAAAATACTTGCCTGCTTTTGTGAACTAGTTTAACATGAACTCCTAATAAACAGAGATTTCAGATATCTCGTCCAATTGAGGACAATTCCAGAAGGGTCAATAAAAAACGCGTATATTTACAGGTACAAACATGTATTATACAAAAGAGAATTAAATAGATATCTCAGAATGTCGATTTAACTGCGAGTAGTAAATGTATCATTAAACCAGTCATAAACCGACGAATGTAAGAATAATTTTATAAAATCATATAATATTGAGGCTGCACTAGGAGAATACACGTTGATGCGCATATACTTATCTCTATACATCAAGTATGAAAATCAATTTTTATATAGGCGACCATACGAAAATGATGAGCAGGCAATATGTCATTGCCCTAATCCCCAGTAAGTAACAGCAGGATTAGAATAAAATATAGAATACCGATCTGAAAATATTGGATAAAAGCCAAAATGTTTAAGTGTTATGATTTTGTTTTTGCAAAACAAATATCGATTAATTGCACTGCAAGAAAATATTTCTTTGAGTGAATATCTTTACAACACTGTATATATCATAATGTGGCACTGTGCATACACAACGATATACAAGTGCGTTTATGCATATATATCAGTTCAGATGATGTAAAAACAATAATTCATATGTCCACATGAAGTTATATGAATGTTATAATGTTATATGTTTTGCTATAGGGAGTTTAGAATTGGAAAACACAGTCTGATCTATAAATGTAAAACAGTTTTACGTATAAAGAGTTTAAATTATGAATTTCATTAAGAGTTATGTATGTATGACGAATCAAGTTAAAGCATAGACAACCGTTTTTCGTACATTTGTAACTGTATGATATATATAGATAAAAGGCTGGACAAATTAGTTTCTACGTTGCTGTTGCAAATTAGTATCAGTTTTGATTTTTTATTGAACTACATTAATAGCGTGTAGAGGTGAGATACAGAGTGCTCGAGTGACTGCATTTCTTCCTCCAGAAAACTTGGGCATGTGCCGCGAAAAGGTATCTTCTAGGAGCAATCACATATTAAGCCTCCTATCGGAAAGGGGCTTCCAATCCATTATTTTCTCTCTCCTCCTCCTCCTCTCTCTCTCTCTCTCTTTGTCCTCTCTCTCTCTCTATATATATATGTATTTATATATACTATATATATATACAATATATATATATATATATATATAATGAAAAATTGAACGGGAACAAAACGGAGAAGCAGTACAAACAAATGTTTATTCATTTCACGCTCTTGAGAGTGGTGTGGTGGTGGAGAACGACGTTTCAGGCATAAACCCTTCTTCAGGTGAAAAGTGTGTGGGAGGAGAGTTCAAAGGGTGTGTAGGGGAGTGGTGGAGAGATATATAGCAAAAAGGGGGTGAGAGGTAACGGTGCAAATGAAATTAAAAATAAAGGCATGATCAAAATAAAATTAAAATGGGGTAAAACAGGTGGTGGAAGGGTGTTGGGCGTGTAGGGGTGGTGGCGGGTGGAGTGAGGAGAGGGAGACGGGGTGTCCGAGAGGGGAGGGCTGAAGGTGGTGTGTGTGTGTAGGTGTACGTGTGTGTGTGTGTGTATGTGAAAGCAAGGGTTGAGGGAAGAACGGGGTTGCATGTTCAGGAAAAGGTATGTGGGGTGGGGTGTAGGTCGGAGTGGGTGTGCGTCTGTGGATAGAGGGGTGGGGGAGAGGATTCCGGAGTCTGAATGTGTAAATATGTGGTGGTACGCACGTGTGCGTGTGGTGTTTATGCGTGTTGTGGATGTAGGTGGCGTGTGGGAAAAACATTGTTTGGGGTGTGTGTGTGGGGTGAGTCATAAAGGTAATTCCGTAAAAAGATGTGGTGGAATGCTTAGTAAAATCCTGGGATGTGGTGGATTCTCTGGATCAAGGTTCACATATGTGTAATCCGTGAAGAGATTGGTCGGAAGAGGGGATATATATATATATATATATATATAGATAGATAGATGTAGTAACACAACATCTAGTTCACCATACCGAGAACAATTGCTTTACCTTAAACGGAACTTCGGCTCGGACTGGTAATGGTTATACAGAATAGGAAGAACAACCGTATGGACGCGCATGCGCAGAAACGGTCACTTCTTCCAGGCGATACAAAACCACAGGCGAAAAGTGTAAGGCAGATCACTGCGAGTGTCGGGAATAATATGTTCGAGTTGATTAGAAAATTAGAATGTTGTTGTTATTCAATCTGGAGCTTTGCAGTTATGCAAGACATATTTCCAGATATGGCCAACGTGAGAAGATTTCATTTCTTCAATTTAGGCAATCGCTATTGCGTAATCTCCTTAGAATAGTTATCCTTTTATACACAGTCCGCAAGACGGATTGCCCCTTACGTATGGCTTGGGCTTAGTGATAGCTTTCCATTGAATGGAGTTGTCTATACCTGAGTCTTTGAGAGGCCATACGGATATTACCCTCCAGTGTTCTAATTCTGTCTCTCTATATATATGTATATATCTATCTATCTATATATAAATATATATATATATATCTTCATCATCACCGTTTTACGTCCGTTCTTCCATGCTAGCATGGGTTAGACGGGCATATATATATATATATATATATATATATATATATATATATATAAAGGAACGATCGACTTTCGTCAAATCGGACCAAGGGAACAATGTTTCCGTCGGTCTTTCCAATTGCTAATACTATCTATCGGTCGCAACTCCAGGTAGAAGGAGCAACGTGAAATAAAGTGTCGTGCTCAAGGACATAACGCATCACCTGGTCCAGGAATCGAACTCACAACCTTAGGATTGCGAATCCAATTCTCTAACCACTCAGCCACACGCCTTCACTGTATATATATAACTTTGATAACTGGCGAAGTCTTACAAATCAGTGTTTGGGCACCATGGCCCACTCGAGCAGAGAGTTATTGTTTACGGAGTCATATCCGGGTGTAGAAGGCTTATCGGGGATTTCCTGAAGGAATTTATCCAAAGACTTCTTGTACTTGATGGGGTCTATATCTGCTTTGATGTGTATTTGTGTAATGTTAAAGAGAGCAGGGCCAATTTAAGTGGAATATTTGTGCTATATTGTTGTTATGAGATGCGAGTGGGATTTTTGTCGTGGGCGGAAAGCACGGGGCCCGAGCCTTGGGTGTATACTAACAGTGATGCCAACATCATTTGGGCAAAGCTGATGGAATCTTTTCCACATTGCAGATGATATAGCGCTCACGGCGATGTTGGAGAGAATAAAGTTTGAGCTTTTCTAATGGACTCCAATAGTCATGGCCTGTCATTACATCTTTCTGGTTTGTAATTGACCTTTGGGGTACTTCAACTTTCATGATACTTTATTTCGTGTGGGGAGACCACAGTGGACAACAGTATTCAAGGTGGGGTCGGGCAAACGTGTGGAAGAGAAGGATAACAGTGTGGATATCTCTCGACTGGAAAGTTCTGAGAATCCAGGAACACATTCTGCGGGCCATATCAACTTTGCTGTTTATATGAGTGGCCCGGCTTATGTTGTTGTCCAAAATTACTCCCAGGTCTCTGATGTTATTGGAAGCCACTAGAGTTTCACCCGAAGGAAGAGAGTATGGTAGTTTCAGGGCATCCTTTTTTCCAAAGTGGATTAATTAAAACTTATCCTCATTCAACAGCACATTATTCATTTATGCCCATTGGATAACAGACTGTAGGTCTGACTCAAGGCAAATCCGGTCACCCACCTCATTGATGACTCTTTGGAGCTTGGAATCATCTGCGAAGATTCTTATGTTGCTGTGCGTGATGATGTCAATAATGTCATTAATGTAGATGATGAAAAGAAGTGGGCCCAACAGAGTGCCTTGTGGGACGCCACTGCTGACTTTGGCAGGACTTGATTTTACTCCTTCGACTACAGCATGTGGGGTTCTGTCTGTCAGGAAACATTTGATCCACTGTAATAACCTTCCAGAGACACCAACATTGGATAGTTTTTTTCAGTAGAAACTTATGATCAACCCTGTCAAAGGTCTTGCTGAAATCAAGGTAGATGACATCAGTGTTGGAGCTCTCTCCCAAGGCTCTCAAAACAACGTCAACATGATGCAGGAGCTGCGTTTGGTAGTCCCTTCCATTACGGGACCCATGTTGGTTGGAGTTCAGCAGGCCGTTGTTTTCAAGAAAGTGGGTTATTCGTGACCTCACCACCCTCCCAAATACCTTGATAATATGCGAGGTGACTGAGATCGGACGGTAGTTCACAGCAAGGGACTTATTTCCCTTTTTGATGACTGCGACAACGGAATGGGACAGAAAGTTTTCAGGAATATAGCCAATGTCCAGTGAGTTCCTCCACAGATTAGCAAGAGGAGATGCAAGTTGGTGTTGGCACACCTTCAGAATACAAGCAGAGAACCTGTCGGGGCCTACTGCTGAATTGTGTTTAATTTCGTATATTGCCGCTAAGACATCAGGGGCGCCAAACGTTATGTCTGATATAGTGTGTTCGGGATTAACATCACTAATACAGCGCAGATCGGCCATATCAGGATTGCTGAAAACAGAACAGTATTGTTTTTGCAGTATCTCGCCAATGGTTTTGGCATTGTCTTGGAGTGTGCCATTTTCATCAACTAGAGAGCCAACAGTGGAGACGGTGACCTTGTGTTTTTTAGCAAATGAAAAGAACTCTTTGGGGTTGAGTTTGATTTTCTCAATGGCCCACCTCTCTTCTGCTATTCTCCGGTTATTGATGATGGTCATGATGCATTGCTGGAGGTTATATTTTTTTTACTCAAGCAGGGCAATAGCCATCGAATGTGTGTGTTGCTGTTGGCAGTAATTTAGTGTGTTAATATTTTTGTTTGTTCTTTTTATTTTTCTGATAATTATTTTTCTGTTTTGGGGGATACTGCACTTGGTTTTGATCACAGGTTTTGGTGGGGTGTGTTTTGTACATATATTTGTGACAGTGTCTACAAAGAACTGCCAAAATATTTGGATGTTGCTGGAAGTAGGTGCGTGTGTAAAAGATCAAACGACAAGTGATAGTTCCTTCATAATTGCATCACAGTTGGCATGGTAGAGATCCATGTTATCAAATGGGTGGGCTGGAAAGAGGACCCTGAGATTAGCTTTCGGCTGGTGGAATCTCAGGTTACAAACAACCATGTCAGTCTGAGAGAAGGGTTTTTTTCCACTGTAATATTATGTATTAAACAATAGATCCAGAATGTTCTTCTGCTGCCTCGTTGGTGGAAGGACAAGTCGGGACAAGAAACACTCATTCATGATGTCAAGAAGTGACTTGACGATTCTTTGTCAGTCGTTTAGGTTGTGGTGCCTGGTTTCAAATTACATGTAGACCAATCGACACAGGGTAGATTAAAGTCTCCTATCAAAAGTATGTTGCTAGAATGGCATTGTTTAATAAAGCATTTAAAACTGTTGAGGCATTCTTTTAAGCAGATTATGGGTGTTTGTGGCGGCCTATAGAGCCCAACTAATGTCAGGTCATTGGCTTTATTGTTAACAGTGACGTATTCACTGTATCCATTGGGGAATGTTGTATATATATATATATATATATATATATATATATATATATATATATATATATATATATATATATATATAAAAGTGAAATTATGTGTGTGTCCTCATTTTTGCAAAGTCTATACATCTCCAAATTTCTAGTCCGATCGACTTCAAACTTGCATTTATATATTCCTTGCGGTCTAAATGTATTAACTGCAGCTTTTAGTTTTCAATTTTCTGTTGTAAAGGGGTGTTAGGCGCCGGTTATTGATCTCCGTCGCGCCCTTATAATTGTTTCTATTGTTGGCACAAGGCCACCAATTACCCAGTATATTACTGGTACTTTATTTTATCGACCCCGTAAGGATAAAAGACAAATTTAACCTCGGCGAGATTTTAACTCAGATCATAAAGTGGCTTAACTCTATGCTTGAAAGCATAGTGTCCGACTCTCTACCGATTCTGCCAATCCATGGCTCTCTGCATTACGACATTATGACAAACATAGATGACGTATTATTCCGTTAATTGCCAAGGATAGTTTTCACGAACCAAAGTATCGCCTTCCATTTTCCTTCGGTTTTCCAACGTTTTTCGAAATATTTACTTCTAATCGTTATTGGTGTTAGTATCAGGCCATATGCCCCGTTCTTAGATAGAAACAATGGATCATTTTAGAAAGCCGCCTCCAAAATATTTCCCCACACCTATGTTAAAAATCACATACGGTGGCGTTAAGCGGTAATTTCTATGTATCTTGGTACGTAAGCGAGGAAAGCCAGCCCAGGTTACCATTTACTGTTGAGATTACCATTCCGATGATCGGATTATTTTTCAATCGGTAAGTGCCATTTACTATTTTTTTGATAACATATCCTGAGTCATTTCCACTAACCCCAGTAGCCAGAAATAGTGGATCTTTTTTAGAAAGCCCTCACCAAAATATCCCCTCACCTATGATAAAATCACGTACGCTGACGTTAAGCAAAACACTTTTTTATTTTCTTTAGCAATTAACAACTAGGAATAAATCCACCGAGGGGATAGAGAGAAAGAGTAAAGTGGTGGAAAGAGTGCGAATGAACTTTTGAGGTTAGTAGCCTACGCCTTACTGCTATGACACTGGAACCTGCTGCCAACTTACCCTGTGACTTTTTCTTTTACATTTACTCCAATAGGCCAAATCAGAGTGGAAGGGCCGGGAGTCAACTGTCACAGAAGGAGTATGAAAAGAAGGGGCTCAACAATATTTCTCTTAACAATGCACGTAGACAGCTAAACTGTACTTTCAACTTCTTATTTTTCTCCAAGTAAAGCAACTTTCCTGTGGGTATATTTTCGTGAATTTTTAACACGCACTCACAAATAAACGTTTCTCATTGGAGTTGCTATTACCAATGTTCTTACCCGTGCATATATACACTAGACCTGAAAAATGCCCAAGCTCAAAAGAGCCACAGAATGTTATAATAAATCTTCAAATGTGTGGGACTAGATTTGTTGCTCGAAAATATTGTAATCATTATCTATCGTACATTCTGTGGCATCCTTTTATAAAAAAAAGAGACTTATAACGAACCCAAGACGACACGATAATTATTTAAGCTAATGTTCAATATCTCATATTAGATGTTTAGTAATGATTAATACGATAGCACTTAAACTCTATATTATAAATTCACTTAAATAATTATCGTGTCGTCTTAAGTTCGTTATGAGTCTCTTTTTTATAAAAGGATGCGACAGAATGTACGATAGATAATGTTTACAATATCTTTGAGCAACAACTCTAGTCCCACACATTTTAAGGTGTATTATAACATTCTGTGGCTCTTTTGAGCTTGGGCATTTTTCAGGTCTAGTTTCATATTGTTTTAAGGCAACGCTTGTAATAACTCTAGTTAAACATGATATATATATTAATAATACATTATCGTTGTAATGTAATTAGATTATATAATTGTTATTTTATAAATGATGTTATAAATATTATTGTAAGATGTATAAAAATATTTGCACACTCTTAATATAAACAACTACAAAACACAATCAATATTAAATAAATATATTTTACATAATAATTGTTATAGTGAATTTATAAAATTAAATATTACATACAAATAGTCTAACATAATAATAATAAAATAACTAACATAAAAAGAACAATACTATGGGCAAATATACAAGTAAATATGATACAACCAATATTATAAGCATGTTATAACGAACTGAAAAAAAAAATAGTTAATATAAATTTTAAAAATCATATATAAATTAACAATATAACTTACCCAAACGAGAAAAATATTTCGATGATAACCGACGAAATAAAGTAGGAAGATTCGAAAGCGAAACGATAAATAAACGTGCAAACAAAATGGCGGATGCTTTTGAGCAACACTTACTATCGTTGGTTGATTAGCCAATAAGACGATGAGATTAACCAATAAGACGATACATTACAAAACATGTTTGGAAGCGATCATCACCACGACCAGCGACACCCCTTCAAATTTATTTATTGACAAGCTACGCATATATGTCAAAAACGCAGTCTTAAAACATTCTGTTGTTAGTCACTGCGTGTCGAACAGATATGAAGTGTTTGCGTAAATATATATATAAATAAATATATATATATATATATATATGGATGTATATATAATGTATTTTGCAATACACTTTATGCTTAATTAAAAGCATTTTGAAGACCGTATGCTATCGTTTTAGAGTAGTGACAAATTCACTTACTTTAATCTCAGCAAACAGGGGAGATAAGCCGACAAGGCCTTGTTTCGCTTTTGTTGAAGCTTATCAAGGCTAACTACTCCTCCTGTCTACTGAGATTACTGATGTTATATTCTTATAGAATTCTAGTAAATAATCAGGAACTGATAATACAGAGCGATTGTTGGTAAGGCAGAAATAAAAAAAATAGAATTGGAGCTCTGAAATAGCAATATATATATGGATGTATATATAATGTATTTTGCAATACAATTTATGCTTAATTAAAAGCATTTTGAAGACCGTATGCTATTGTTTTAGAGTAGTGACAAATTCACTTACTTTAATCTCAGCAAACAGGCGAGATAAGCAGACAAGTCCTTGTTTCGCTTTTGTTGAAGCTTATCAAGGCTAACTACTCCTCCTGTCTACTGAGATTACTGATGTTATATTCTTATAGAATTCTAGTAAATAATCAGGAACTGATTATACAGAGCGATTGTTGGTCAGGCAGAAATTAAAAATTAGAATTGGAGCTCTGAAATAGTAATATATATATGGATGTATATATAATGTATTTTGCAATACACTTTATGCTTAATTAAAAGCATTTTGAAGACTATTAGAGTAGTGACAAATTCACTTACTTTAATCTCAGCAAACGGACATTATTATTATTAATATTATTATTATTATTATTCTCTACATTCCTTACATCAAACTAAAATATGTTGACAATCTTTTAATAATGTTTTCCTTGTGAAATGTGTGGTCTTGTTTTGCTTAACTAAATCTCCCCTGTTTGCTGAGATTAAAGTAAGTGAATTTGTCACTACTCTAAAACAATAGCATACGGTCTTCAAAATGCTTATAATTAAGCTTCAAGTGTATTGCAAAATACATTATATATACATCCAATTATATATTGCTATTTCAGAGCTCCAATTCTACTTTTTTTTATATATATATATATATATATATATATATATATATATATATATATATATATATATATTCATTAGTTAAGCAAAACAAGACCACACATTTCACAAGGAAAACATTATTAAAAGATTGTCAACATATTTTAGTTTGATGTAAGCAATGTAGAGAATAATAATAATAATAATAATAATAATATTAATAATAATAATGTCCGTTTACAGTTGTTTCGCTACTCTATATGATATTTCTGGATCAGATGACTATATATCATAATTGATCTGGTTCAGTTGAAAATAATTAACATATGTGAAAGACAGAGCGGCTCATCCGAACTTCAAAGGAATATAAATTAAAATAATGAGAGAATGTTACATAAGGTAATGTTCCATATATTGGTTTTCACTATGGTGTTTTGGTTGCATCAGTTGTCAGCCATAATCAAGCAGTATTCATCTGTGGAAGCTGCATTGTGTGAGATCTGCCTATGTGTAACAAGATGTCTGCTAAAGGACATATTTACCTTACTAATTAGAGGGTGGTTTCAGGGGAAGTAAATGCAAGAACCCCCCACACAAAATCCTGCTGGACCCTTTTGAGAAAGATCTATTCAACTTCGTCAGGAGCATTATATTTAAAAAGCATTATAGACACAATAATAATTTCCTCACTAAATTAGCAACAACTATAACAAAATTTAAAGATAGCCACCTCTTACATGTTATGTCTGACAAAACTAAAAATCTATACACCATGACTCCTGAAACTTACAACTCTTTCCTTCTTAAAGAACTCAATAGAAACTATAAAAAAACTATACCCTCCAGTGTAAACGTACTTAACCGAAAAGCCCAGGCTTTGGTTAAGGACTTGCATCTGGATAGATTTACCCACCCTTATGTACCAACAACCCCAAGGTTCTCTCTCAAAGATCATAAGCCAAACTTTATAGAGAACCCATCTATTAGACTTATAAGCCCAACCACATCTGAACTGGGCCGCATCAGTAAGAAAATCCTTGATAGGATAATCCCTGGGCTACGGGATGATATCACCTACAATTTTTGGTCCAACACCGGCCAACTCATTAGATGGTTCTCCGATCTAAGATCCAAAGAATCTATGAAGTTCATCCAATTTGACATCTACAGCTACGCGTCAATAACCCCGGAACTGCTCAACAAAGCATTAACCCTAGCCAGCACCAACTCGGACATAACCAATAAGGAAATTAACATCATACTTATGGCTAGGCAGACTATCATTGAATTCAACGGAGCACTCTGGACTAGAAAAGATAGAACGGACAATTTTGACATTACGATGGGCTCAAGTGCCTCCGCGCAAATCACCGATTTAGTTGGAATTTACATATTACATAACATCAGAGCCGAAATCCAACCCTTGCAAGGCGGAATATACAGGGACGACGCCCTATTTGCAGTCAACAATTGCACTAATCGGGGCATCGATTTGCTAAAAAAACAATTATATAGATTCTTTAAAAATAACGGTCACTCTATCCCCATCGAGCCGAAACATAAAGTAGTAAACTTCCTAGACTTCACCCTGGATCTCAACAATAACCTATATTACCCTTACCATAAACCAGGAGAAATACTCACATATATTAGCCCACACTCTAAACACCCACCGGCAGTCATCAGAGCAGTAATCAAAACTCTCGTATAGGATCTCAATGCTATCAGCAAATGAGGAGATATTTATAAATCATGCACAATATTATAATAAGGCTCTTTCTGAATCTGGTTATGAACAATCACTTTATTACACACCTAAATGCCATAACACAGCAATTCACCATAATAAACTTAACACTAGAACTAGAAATACCTTAGCATATAGCCAGATTCGCAGGAATTTTAGCAGTAACAGCACCTATACATGGAAGTTTAATGGTGGCAGCGGCCTGCTCCCCACTCCAAGTAGCAAACTAAAAATCAACCCTAGAATAAGAATGAGAAATGGGATGACAAATAACAAATGCCCAGGTAATAATAACCCTAGGAAGGCCCCTACCAACTCCACTAGAACCCCTAGAAGGAATAGACCTAGAAATATCACCTGGCTTAACCCCCCCATTCTCATCTAATCTAGCCACTAATATCCCCAAACGCTTCTTCTCTATCCTATCTAAACACCCCCCCCTCCACACACATATATATTACAAACTGTTTAATAAAAATAACATTAAAATCTCATTCTCCACAATACCTAACCTAGCTAGCCACATCGCATTCAGTAACCATCATAAACTAAGACAGTAAAACTCCCAGACCGCGGTACCACCACCCCTATCAAATACACCACGCCACTACACCAATAATTACTCTAGTAGCACACCTCCCCCATCTAATCATTCTAGCAGTGACCTACCGCTTAGGTTAAACTACCCTACTCTCACTAACCGCAGAAGCAACTGCCGTTACCCCAATGCATACTCATTAAATGGACACTGCCTGACACCCAACATAGTCAATAGATGCACGGTTAAAACTGCTTCGAATACCAGCTCTTATATCGGGTCTACCTCTAACCCTTTTAAAGTACGCTATAACGCGCGCTCTTTTTCCTTCCGAGACCCTAGCAACAGATGTTCGACATCGCTAGCTAGGCTCATTAAAAACCTTAAATTAAGCAACGTTCAACACTCACTAAAATGGGATATCGTGTCTAGGGCCCAACCGGTCAATGGACGAAGAAAATCTTGTGATCTCTGTATTACCGAAGCATATTACATAACTCTATCAGGACCTCTACCGATTAACTATAGAACGGAGGTAACTATTAGCTGTCAACATCGAAGGGCTAATTCCTTCGCCAATAGAATATTTGACCCAACTTAGTCATCTAGCCCCATTTTTACTTGTAGCTAATTAGTTAAATAGCTATGAACAACTTAGATAATTATGAGTTACCTCCCCTACATTGTCTCTCAATTAAAACATTTAAAAATTAGCACATAAGTATAAATACCCACAATTTCTAATCTCTCGAGGAGTTACTTCCCTGAAACCACCCTCTAATTAGTAAGGTAAATATGTCCTTTGGCAACCATCTTGTTACCCATAGGAAGATCTTACACAATCGAGCCTCGATAGATGAATACTGCTTGATTATGGGTGAAAACTGATGCAAGCAAGACACCATAGTGAAAACCAATATATGGAACATTATATTATGTAACATTCTCTCATTATTTTAATTTATATTCCTTTGAAGTTCCGATGAATCGCTCTGTCTTTCACATAGGTTAATTATTTTCAACTGAACAAGATCACTTATGATATATAGTCATCTGATCCAGAAAGATCATATAGAGTAGCGAAACAATTGTAAACGGACATTATTATTATTAATATTGAGTTCAAATCCCGCCGAGGTTGACTTTGCCTTTCATCCTTACAGGGTCGATAAAATGAAGTACCAGTAATGCACTGGGTAATTGTTGGCCTTGTGCCTAAAGTAGAAACAATTATTATTAATATTATTATTATTATTATTATTATTATTCTCTACATTCCTTACATCAAAGTAAAATATGTTGACAATCTTTCAATAATGTCTTCCTTGTGATATTTGTGGTCTTGTTTTTCTTAACTAATGAATATTTCCAGCTCTGTGCACCTAACTTCTGCATGAAGCCAGTCACCTAGCTTCTTTCTACTGCATATTGTACATTTAACAGATGCCTTTACGCTTTGGCTTCTAACTAATTCACCAATCTCTCCTCTCCTATCTCCATCTCCCTCTCTAAGATTGGTTACTCTTGAACTGTGTATATATATATATATATATATATATATATATATATATATATATGTGTGTGTGTGTGTGTGTGTGTATATATGTACATATATATATATGTGTATATATGTACATATTCATATATATACTATATATATACATACATATATGCATAAGTATATATATATATATATGTATATACATATATATATATATATATATATATATATATATATATATATATATATATATATATATATATATATATATATATATATTAGAAAGTGCGGTTTTTTTTACAAAATGAAAAATAACCAAGGTGTCCTACACGAGACGAGTGAAAGTATAAAGAAAAAGAGATGAAATCGAAAATGCAACTGAAGTCTTATTTTTTTAAAAAATATATATATTTATTTGGTTCCTTTACCGGTTTCGCAGTACTTCTGCTTTTCAAAAGGTGAGTTGAGATGGAGGGTCTGTGCTTTTTCTCACATCTGGTTGGTCTCTGAATGTTACTTGTTTTATATGGAAAAAGTGGCTCGAAATGCCAGGTTTTTCGAGAATTAATTTGATTGGTTTGTCAATAATTATAATAAATTTCGCGCCAGTTCGCGTTACAATAGTTCTTCGAATAAGAGGGGGGGTTGTCACAGGTTGTTTTTTCATATATGAGTGTTTGAATTTCTTTTTACTTGAAAAAAGGGGCTCACGAAGGCTTTTTTTTGGTTGGTTATAAATGAAATTATGGCTGTCACGTGAACAAGTTTTCATTAAATTTTCGTGCCCTTATTTGGAAATCCATTCTGTAGCCTTTTTAGAGAATTTTATGATAAGTGAAAGATAATGGTCAAGAGAAAGGGATGGGAGAATTGTTCTGGTTCAGTGAATATGGTTAGTTCGCTGGGGTGTCAGAATTCAGATTTTCTATTGAATAAAGAATGTAAAGATATGTATGTTTATTTGCGTGTGTGTGTGCGTGTGTTGTGTGTGTGTTTCAATTTCTTTACTTTAAAAAAAGGTGGCTCACGAAGGCTTTTTTTTAATAAACGTCATGTGATTGGTTATAAATGAAATTTGGCTGTCACGTGAACAAGTTTTCATTACATTTTTGCGCCCTTATTTGGAAATCTATTCTGTAGCCTTTATAGA
>OZ024740.1:333611866-333691866 GCA_964016885.1 Eledone cirrhosa | reverse complement strand
CGTGTTTGTGCATATGTAGGTATATCTATGTATGTATGATTGCATGCATGCATGTGTGTATATATGCATACAGGTATATTTGTATATGTGTCTGAGTGTCAGTCTGTATGATTGCTTATTTTGCAATGTAGAATATCAAATAACTTACACACGCCAATAGATACTGCAGATATATGCAAATTGATTACTATATAAGATTTGCCTTGCAATGGTGATGGTTTTGACACTTGGCGAGCGTTAGAAATCAACTGTTTGAGTAATGCTGTCACTTAGATGATTGTAGTGAAATACAACTTATACGCTGTACTCTGAAAATCACTACAAGGCTTTTTTATATTCTTGGGTCGTAACCAAACAATAATTCTCTCAAAGTATACGTGCAGTCATAATCTTATCATTCATGTAAAATATATAAAATAAGTAATATTAGCACATTACATCTGTGTACACACTTTTTTTAATTACCAAATGTCTTTGTTTGGGTCACTTTTATTTAGACCAATACCAATTTCTCTAGAACTCTGTCTCACTGTAACATGAAAATGTGCCCTACTACACACACACATACACACTTTCCTCTCGCACACGATCACTCTCCCCCTCTCTCTCTCTATATATATATATAGAGAGAGAGAGAGAATTCACAAGAATCAAAGCTATGTTCAAAGCATATATTCACTTACAATTGTTTCATCCAAACCTAGGCTTGGTATCTTCGGAGCCTTTTTCAATGTTTGTACATATAATTGACCTCCTATCCAACGCAAGAGACACATGGGTTAGTTACACACTTACATGCTCCATGTGTAACTAACGCATACACTACCTACTAGATCTGAGTATAAAACTATCCTCTTGCATTATCTGTGTTATCTGCCGAATGTATTTTAATTTTGATTTTGATTTTGATTTTAAATTTGAATTGCTGTACAAAGATAGTATAGTATAATATATGTCACTCCATTGTACATCAATATATATATATATGTATCTGTATTATCTTGCGTTGCATAGGAGGTCAATTATATATACAAACATTGAAAAAGGCTCCGAAGACACCAAGCCTAGGTTTGGATGAAACATGTGTAAGTGAATAAATGCTTTGAACATAGCTTTGATTCTTGTGAATTCTATATAACTGTAACTGCTCTGTAGAACAACTGATGTTATTACATTGAGCTATTCGTCTTACTGGTATTAAGGTAGTAATAAATCACTGACCTTCGCTGTTTAAGGTTTAAAATATACATAACTATAAAAAGTTTAAAATATACATAACCATAAATAGTATCCTGAATATTATATATATATATATATATATATATATATATACTAGCAGTGTATCCCGGTGTTGCACCGGTAAGAACATTGGTAATAGCACTCCAATGAGAAACGTTTATTTGTAAGTGCCTGTTAAAAACATACGAAAATATACCGACAGGAAAGTTGTTTTATTTCGAGAAAAATAAGAAGTTGAAAGTACAATATATCTGTCTACATGCATTGTTCATAGAAATATTGTTGAGCCCCTTCTTTTCATACTCCGTCTGTGACAGTTGTCCCCCGGTGTTTCCACTCCGTTTTGGCCGATTGGAGTAAATGTGAAAAAAAGTCACAGGTTAAATTGGCAGAAGTTTCCAGTGTCATAGTAGTAAGGCGTAGGCTACTTACCTCAAAAGTTCATTCGCACTTTTTTCCACTCGGTGCATTTATTCTTGGTTGGTAATTGGTAAAGAAAAAAAGAAATGTCCGCTTAACGTCAGCGTACGTATTTTATCATAGGTGTGGGGATATTTTGGCGGTGATTTTTTAAAAAGATCCACTATTTCTATCTATGTACGTAATGGGGCATATGGCTTCGTACAGACACCAATAATAATATGTGCAACGGGGGGTAAGTGATTATGTCTCAGGAAGTATTGCAAAAAATATGAAAGCCCACCGTCGGAAACGTATTCTCAAGTGTAATTGTTAACCTGCGCTGGCTTGCCTCGCTTATATTATATATTAAAATAACAGATTAAAATTTAAGCTAAGAATCGCTGCTTTCATCCTTAACGGGATCCTCTGAAACTAAAAAAAAATCAATATGAGGACGCAATACTAAATATTTCGAAAAACGTCGCAACCGAAGGAAAACAGGAAGACGATACTTTGGTTCGTGAAGGCGTTCCCTGGCAATGAACGGAAAATAGCGAAGATAATACGTCATCAATGTTTGTCATAATGTCGTAATACAGACAGCCAGACGTACAGACAGATATTATAGGGGCACGACGGTGATCGATAACCGGCGCCTAACACCCCTTTAAAAACATAAAATTAAAATAATAAAAGCTGTAGTTTATATCTTTAGACCGCAAGGAATATATAAATGCAAGTTTGAAGTCAATCGGAGTAGAAATGTTGTCGATTTGTATAGACTTTGCAAAAATGAGGACACACACACACACAGACAATTTCACTTTTATATATATATATATATATATATATATATATATATATATATATATGGAGGAGGTTATAGTTCACTTGAAGCATTGTGTAATGAGGTATAAACGTTTGAATATGTGTAATAAGGCCAAGACAATGCAGGTATGGACATAGAAAAAAGAATGCAATAGTGAAAGATATTGATGTGAATTCGTCTTTCACCTTGAATTTATTTAAATGTCCTTAATTTTCGAGATAATATCTCTTCTTCGGAGGGAAGTAAAGGTCTCAAACCAGCGTCTTTAAATCTCTAGCCAAGCCATGCTGACCGGAAATAGTATAGAGTATCTGTTCTAACTCTAATATCAAAGAATTAAAATTAGGTGGATAAAGAGTAGTCTCCCTTTAAGAGGGGTTTGTTTAGGTTTTTTTTTATTTTTTTATTTTTTTTATTTTATATACGTGCCTGTATATGTGTGTGGGAGAATGCATGAAGGTGTAGGTATGTCGGTGTGTGTGTGTGAGTTTGGGAAGATAAGTCTAATCGTAAAAGTGGGGGGTAGGTGTTATCTGGTGTTAGAACTGGTTTTGTGTGTGTATGTGTGAGAGAGAATAAGTGGAGGTGTAAGCGTGTGTGTGTGCGCGTGCGTGTGTGTGGGGGGTGTAAAAATGGGGCTAGAGGCCCTATCAGGTTATAAATTGGGTGTTGAGCTCTAGTCTATTATTGATTGGTGGATGTGTTCTATCTATAATAAGTGCTTCCTTAATTCTAAGATTGCCGAGGTTTCTTTCCTTAGTTTCTATCCTAACTGTTATGTTTTTATCGGTGTTTTTGCATTTAACTAGGTGTTTCTTAAATGAGGAAGCGTTAGTATTGAGGTGTTCTTTTATTCTTATGTGGAGTGGTCTGGTGGTGCTACCTACGTAGAAGTTGTTGCATTTGTCACAATCTAGTCTGTATACTACGTAAGCCTGGTGGCATAGGTCTGTGTCGTTGATGGGGCAGTTGGCTAGTCTGCAGCAGTTGTCATGTCTGGTGGAGTGTCTCTTAGCCAGCCGTCCGCGCAGAGAAGGACCCGAGTGGGCCAGCTGGATATCCAGTCCCTCTCGTCTGATGGCTCTGCGGATGGCTGTTGTTGTTTCTTCACTGAAGTGTGGGAGCTTCAGGAAGCAAGTGTTAGTGCCTCAAGTGTGGTGTCCTCTCTTCTTTCTGGCACGGTTTGTGGTGGATGTCGTGTATCCGTTAAGTTTGAGTACTTCCAGGAAATGTGTGGTGTGTGTGTCTCGGTCTCTGGCGTCGGTGCATTTGTTCTTGATACGTGCCAGTTCGTTCTTTATGTATCCGAACTTGGCACCGAGTGGGAGGGCCGATCTGAAATGTACGAACAGGTGCCTGCTGGCGGATTTTTTATAGAAGCAGGTGTGGATGTTGCCTTCCTCTGTTACCCTGAGTTGGAAGTCCAGTAGGGATAGGGATCCGCGGTCATCGGGGTGTTCCATGCTGAACTTTATACTGGCGTCCATGCTGGAGAATGTTGTGTATATTTTCTCTGCCTCCTCACGGGATGATGTAAGGATGAGTATGTCATCTACATATCGGGTGAAGAAGGCATGGGAATGGCAGGTGTTGAGGGCTCGGCATTCTAGTTGGTTCATGTAGGCGATGGCCAGCAGGCCCGAAAGGCTGGATCCCTGTTGTCTGTCTGTATGTGTGGTGGTGGAAGGTGAAGTACGTGTTGTCTACTGTGAAGGACAAAAGCTGGTGTATGTCCGTCGGGTGGAGGCCGTAGCAGTGGATGTTCTCTGCGACCACGCAGTCCGTCAATAAATCGACAGCTGGGTGAGCGGGGACTGTAGTGTAGAGGGAGACAACGTCGAGGCTAAAAGCGTATTTATTAAGTTTAAGTTGTTCTGGCTGGAGTTGGTGTAATCTACGTATAACTTCGTCGGAGCTACTGAGATGTCCGGGGAAGGTGGAGAGTAGAGGCTTGAGGACCTGGGAGAGAAGCCAGGAAATGTTGTATAGGGGTCCTTCTATGCTAGAGACGATGGGTCTTATTTGCGTCTTAGTGCTATTCTTGTGGGTCTTGATGAGGTGGTAGAAAGTGGGCAGTCTGCTATTTCTAGTGGTGTAGTTGAGTTTAATTTTATTCGGGAGTTGTCTTCTCCTACAGATATCGAACCAAATGGAATTGGTCTGTTTTTCGATTTGTGCTGCGGTCATGTCCGGGATCACTGTGTACAATTCACTGTCGCTTAGGTGTTCGAAGGCTAGGTTATTGTATGTGGCTTGAGAGATGACGCAGAACTCTTTACCTTTGTCGGATGGTAAGTAAATAAGTTCCTTATTCCGTAGGTTCTTCAAGGCGAGTTGTTGTGTCCTGGAGAGGTTAGGGGCCATCTTCTTCTGTTTCCGTAAGATGTTAAATACGGAATGTTTTAGTCTCGAGAGTTTTTCTTCCAGCTCGCGGTTGGCGGGCGGTGGATAGAGTGGGCGATCTAGTTGGTATATCGGGAATCTGTGTGTGGTGGATTCCGTGGTGTTGTTGTCGAGAGTCGATATCCATTTCAGTTGGTAGGCAGTCCGACAGAAATTCGTTTCTATGTCGAGCCATAGTCTGTAGTCCAGTCTCTGTTTCAATATGAACTTGGGATCCATGCTGAGGAGGTCTAATTCCTCTCGGGAGAGGGATCCTGTCAAGTCTGTGACGAGGTGTTTTGCGTCAGGTGTGTTGTTGGTCGGGGTGCCGCTAGGTTCGCTGTTGGTAACGTATTGTTCGCCTCTGTTGGTGTTTAGCGTTGGGATGTAGTTAAGACAGTTGGCCGTCCTGAGTTTGAGAAATTTTTGCGTTAGGCGTATTTTCTCCAGGACACAACAACTCGCCTTGAAGAACCTACGGAATAAGGAACTTATTTACTTACCATCCGACAAAGGTAAAGAGTTCTGCGTCATCTCTCAAGCCACATACAATAACCTAGCCTTCGAACATCTAAGCGACAGTGAATTGTACACAGTGATCCCGGACATGACCGCAGCACAAATCGAAAAACAGACCAATTCCATTTGGTTCGATATCTGTAGGAGAAGACAACTCCCGAATAAAATTAAACTCAACTACACCACTAGAAATAGCAGACTGCCCACTTTCTACCACCTCATCAAGACCCACAAGAATAGCACTAAGACGCAAATAAGACCCATCGTCTCTAGCATAGAAGGACCCCTATACAACATTTCCTGGCTTCTCTCCCAGGTCCTCAAGCCTCTACTCTCCACCTTCCCCGGACATCTCAGTAGCTCCGACGAAGTTATACGTAGATTACACCAACTCCAGCCAGAACAACTTAAACTTAATAAATACGCTTTTAGCCTCGACGTTGTCTCCCTCTACACTACAGTCCCCGCTCACCCAGCTGTCGATTTATTGACGGACTGCGTGGTCGCAGAGAACATCCACTGCTACGGCCTCCACCCGACGGACATACACCAGCTTTTGTCCTTCACAGTAGACAACACGTACTTCACCTTCCACCACCACACATACAGACAGACAACAGGATTACCCATGGGATCCAGCCTTTCGGGCCTGCTGGCCATCACCTACATGAACCAGCTAGAATGCCGAACCCTCAACACCTGCCATTCCCATGCCTTCTTCACCCGATATGTAGATGACATACTCATCCTTACATCATCCCGTGAGGAGGCAGAGAAAATATACACAACATTCTCCAGCATGGACGCCAGTATAAAGTTCAGCATGGAACACCCCGATGACCGCAGATCCCTATCCCTACTGGATTTCCAACTCAGGGTAACAGAGGAAGGCAACATCCACACCTGCTTCTATAAAAAATCCGCCAGCAGGGACCTGTTCGTACATTTCAGATCGGCCCTCCCACTCGGTGCCAAGTTCGGATACATAAAGAACGAACTGGCACGTATCAAGAACAAATGCACCGACGCCAGAGACCGAGACACACACACCACACATTTCCTGGAAGTACTCAAACTGAACGGATACACGACATCCACCACAAACCGTGCCAGAAAGAACAGAGGACACCACACCCGAGGCACTAACACTTGATTCCTGAAGCTCTCACACTTCAGTGAAGAAACAACAACAGCCATCCGCAGAGCCATCAGACGAGAGGGACTGGATATCCAGCTGGCCCACTCGGGTCCTTCTCTGCGCGGACGGCTGGCTAAGAGACACTCCACCAGACATGACAACTGCTGCAGACTAGCCAACTGCCCTATCAACGACACAGACCTATGCCACCAGGCTTACGTAGTATACAGACTAGAGTGTGACAAATGCAACAACTTCTACGTAGGTAGCACCACCAGACCACTCCACATAAGAATAAAAGAACACCGCAATACTAACGCTTCCTCATTTAAGAAACACCTAGTTAAATGCAAAAACACCGATAAAAACATAACAGTTAGAATAGAAACTAAGGAAAGAAACCTCGGCAATCTTAGAATTAAGGAAGCACTTATTATAGATAGAACACATCCACCAATCAATAATAGACTAGAGCTCAACACCCAATTTATAACCTGATAGGGCCTCTAGCCCCATTTTTACACCCCCCACACACACGCACGCGCACACACACACGCTTACACCTCCACTTATTCTCTCTCACACATACACACACAAAACCAGTTCTAACACCAGATAACACCTACCCCCCACTTTTACGATTAGACCTATCTTCCCACACTCACACACACACACCCACATACCTACACCTTCATGCATTCTCCCACACACATATACAGGCACGTATATAAAATAAAATAAAAAAAATAAAAAAAACCTAAACAAACCCCTCTTAAAGGGAGACTACTCTTTATCCACCTAATTTTAATTCTTTGATATTAGAGTTAGAACAGATACTCTATACTATTTCCGGTCAGCATGGCTTGGCTAGAGATTTAAAGACGCTGGTTTGAGATCTTTACTTCCCTCCGAAGAAGAGATATTATCTCGAAAATTAAGGACATTTAAATAAATTCAAGGTGAAAGACGAATTCACATCAATATCTTTCACTATTGCATTCTTTTTTCTATGTCCATACCTGCATTGTCTTGGCCTTATTACACATATTCAAACGTTTATATATATATATATAATGAAAAAGAACAAAGGAACTATTATAACATTATAACAAGTTTATTGCCGACAGCCGTTTCGTCCGACCATATGGCGGGACTTTTCAAGGCATATAACATGTGATTGTAAGTTCATTATTTACATCAACGTATCACTTAAGACTAGCAGTTTGAAATTGTGGTATATATCAGCAGCTCCGCTTGTATATTTGGGGTCTATATTCTAAGGGAGCTCTTTTATATTAGTTGTCTGAATTGTAAAAGGGATGGGTTATGGGGAGTTAAGAGAATTTGAAAAGGGCCTAAGAGTCAGGGATTGAAGGTTAAAAATTAGATAATTTATAATTTACGCATTAAAAGTAAAAGACTTGGGATCTCGTAGAAGCACCTTAAAAAATCCCTCAATAAGTGCATAAAGCTTACAAGCCCCAATAAACTTAACAAACTAGAAGAGATTAAGAGACTAATAAAATAAAAAATAAAGATATAAAGTTTCCTAAGAAGTACCTTCGAGAGAAAAAAATTGTTTTCGAAAGAAAAAAAAAACTTTCTTCCCCAGAGATCACGTTAAAAAATTTCAGAAAATTTACGAAGTTTTTATAATCCCTACTAAGTTGAAAGAAACTAATCAATTAAAGGTTAATTCAAAAAGCCTTCAATAAACCCCTCAGAAAAGGCTCGTTTAATATTTTTAATAGGAACCTCCTTCGAGAGACCCTTCGAAGAATTAACATTTTAGAGAGCCTTTAAGGATATATATAAACGAATTGAAGAAAATTATAAATTAAAAGTTAAAAATTACGGTATTTGGGATATTCGAGGAATTTTCAATGGGCTGCTTCAACAGATACAACTTAGGTATAATAGATAAAATAATTTAAGTAATTTAAGTAATTTAATTAGGGAGCAATTCAAAGAGCTTATCAAGTTGGGCAAGATTAAAGAAAATGATATGTAAGAAAATACATAAGCAAAAAGACAATAATTATAAAATGTATTTTTAAAAGACAATAATTATAAAATGTATTTTTAAGAGGGTATAAGGTAGCTTCAGTAATCTAATAATGTACTATCAAAAAATTACTATAAAATTATCACAAAATTATTATAAAATTATTATAAAATTATTACAAAATTATCATGAAACTATTGATACAGGATTAAAAAATTACTATAAAATTATTGATACAGGATTCACAAAGACATAATAATATATTCCTGCCTAATTAACAAAAAATCAATAAACAATTAACAGTCAAGCAAAATTAGCTCAGGGATATCCCGCTCTCGGATACTTTACACACATACAGCATCACATATGATTAACAAAGACATAATGGTATACTCCTGCCTAATTAACAAACAATCAATTAACAATTGATAGTCAATAAAATGTACTCAGGGATATCCCACGCACGGATACTTTACACACATACAACTAATATAAAAGAGCCCCCTTAGAATATAGACCCCAAATATACAAGCGGAGCTGCTGATGTATACCACAATTTCAAACTGCTAGTCTTAAGTGATACGTTGATGTAAATAATGAACTTACAATCACATGTTATATGCCTTGAAAAGTCCCACCATATGGTCGGACGAAACGGCTGTCGGCAATAAACTTGTTATAATGTCATAATAGTTCCTTTGTTCTTTTTCATTAATATTTCTGCTCTGCTTATACGCATAGAGCTTAACTAGCTACCGTCGCATATTTGGTAGGTCAGACGTGATCATCGCGATTCACATACGACCTACCATACATCTTGCTTATATATATATATATATATATATATATATATATATATATATATATATATATATATATATATATATATGTGTGTGTGTGGGGGGTGGGGGGGGGTGTATACATATGCTGTGGAAACGGCGGAGCTCAGCCGTCGGGGTCCTGACTCTTTTCCTATCTATATATATATGGGTGTGTGCGTGTGTGTGTGTGTGTGTGTGTCTGTGTGTGTGTGTGTGTGTGTGTGTGTGTGTGTGTGTGCGTGTATATGTGTGTGTGTCTCTGATTGAATACTCAGTTTGGTTTGCACTCTCTTATATATGTAGGTGAGTCATATATATTTAATATCCTATCAAACAGAGAAATAATTCTAATATACACATAATTTAACCTGTTAAGAAATCATAGCACACCATAGTGGACTCAGCATGAACGTGAATTCACCATGGTTTGATTGTTTCGAGATATAGAGGCTTATACATATAAAAAGAAACTAAGAAGGTGTTGGACATAACCATCATCCTACATATATATTCCGAAATCAAATGATCATATGCTTCCAAAGAAAGCTCCCATACATAACATTTCAATTTAATCCTAGTTTCCTGAGATAAATTAACATCAAATTCAAATACATTATATATATTAAAGGGCGGTGGATTGGCTGTATCGGTAGAGGATCGGACGCCATGCTTTCCAGCATAGTTACGTCCCTTTACGATCTGAGTTCAAATCTCGCCGAGGTTAACTTTGCCTTTCATCCTTACGGGGTCGATAAAGTAAAGTACCAGTAATGCACTGGGTAATTGCTGGCCTTGTGCCTAAAGTAAAAACAATTATATATATTAAACAAGATTGATAAACTTTTTCTGAATAACAAATTTTTACTCAATATCTATCAATCAAAATCAAATGGAGAATACTCTTGCAGCGTTCCGACACTGTTAACAATGCATTTCCACATTAATAAACAACTGAAGAAAGCATTATCAAAAACCTGACACACAGATATGAAATATTTGTTTGCTATTTCTAGCAGTAATAGTGCTCCAGAACAGCTTACAGGCTACCCCGCTAGCTCATTGAATTGATGTTTGAAATGATGATGTTCATATATAACAAATTATGTGTGATACTAAAACATTGTTGTATTAATTGATATTTACATTTATTAAGTTGATGATATCAACGAATTCTTTATTTCACGTTGCTCTAATATGTTCTAATATGCTTGTAAATAATCAAGTATATTTCAAGCTATAATACTTTGCACGCTTTTCGGTTTGATTGGTGTGCTTCTCTTTCAAGTATGATATTCTTTACCTTATTCAATTATCTAACGAGGCGGAAACGATAATGCTGATATAAATGTCCATTCATATAATTTATATACTAGTAATATAATATACAGAAATCAACACATCTTTCGTATATTCTTTTCTATATAACATGTATATTCCCCATTACTATATTTCCATAGACATAAACGTCAAACTGTATTTAAAACCGCCAAATACGGACATGTTCTACATTGGATATAATACCAATACAAATAATAATTAGCTTTAATCTATTGGTACCAATATATATATTGAGTAAACTAGCTACATATGCATAATGTAAGTACAAGCTATAAATGATACGATTATCAGTATGTATCTATCGAATTCCCACCCATACTTATTCCGTCAGCTCAAATAAGCTACATAAGACAAATGTAAAACGTGATTTTACACTTGTTAAGTGTGCTGAATAAACACCCAGTTCAGTAAATGAAGAAAATCTTGGAGAAACCTAATTTAAATTATACAGAGTGAGGTTAGTTTATGAGAAAGTGTTAAAATTCACGTATAAGTAATGATAGTTTTGTTTTCACGGTATGGAACATATGTCAACAAGAGAACTGTGAAAATTACCCTCACCTGTCAATTTGAAAGTAATTGTAAATAAACACAGAAACTAGGACTCGTCTATGTAATTGACAATCGATGCAACAAAATAGTTTCGCAATAAGGCAAAACCATATAATAGCAAGTTAAGTAGAATAAAATGTAAAATGAATGTACCATATGTTCAAAATTATTTTTTCTAATTAGATTTCTTTTTTCATATTTATTTTCTTTTCCTGAATGACTGCTCATAGAAAGGAGTGTCATTAGCAAAATAATACAATTCTGATAGTTAGTTTAAGTAATTTCGTTGAGAAATATATTTGAAACTTCACAACAAAGTATTTGCATTGAAACATAATGATGAAAAAAAAAACAAAAGCAAATGACAGTTTCTATAAGGTGTACACATATGTTTACTGCCTTCAAGCTACAAAGCAAGTGCAATAGATAATGAAACACTACATCAGTGAAAAACAACTCAAACTTTAGTTTCCAAAGAAACAATTACCTTTTTTTAGTAATTTCTTTTGACACTGTTTGTTATATCTGAAAATGAGGTTATTGCGCACAGCTATAGAATCAAATATATTTGTCACACTAATGCGTATTTTTTCTTTCTTTCTGAATCAATCGAAAATATTCTCTACTTTAACAAAGCGACATATCATGAAATCCACGTTAAACGAACAGACCCGCAATGAACTATACACCCAAAAATCGTTTTCATACATAGAGAAACATCGATGAAAAATTATTTATAAGAACATTATTGCACCATATTGAACTTATTTATAATTTAATATATCAAAACATATCACTAAGCATTTTTCGCAACAAAGAAGTATACATCCGGGTCTACGAAAGATAGTACAGTAATTATGAATTTCCGCTCCAGAATTTACATACGGGATTTTAAAAGAAAACTTTCATATAATTTCGGATATAATAATCAATGGTAATACATGGACGTAGAAAACAGTCAAATTATTTATTTTTAATGTACAACGAAATAAGAGTGAACGAGGAAAATGAATGTAACAATAACAAAGCAACAATAAAACGCAGAAGAAACGTATAGGAAGAAAGAAGATCAGTGAATAGAAGCGGATGGAGTAGACTGGACTGAGAAATATAGAAACAACAACGAGAAATTATATTTAGAAAGGAGAGAAAAAACAAGAAGCAAAATATAGAAAATTAGTCATACTTCACCCATATTTAAAGTGGCCATTTAAACGTAGAATACACAGCAGATACACGCGCACACACAAACACATAGAAACACAGGTACACACACACATACACCCCTCCCACACACACACACACACACACACATATATATATACGTATATAAAGACATAAGCCAATGAATATTACGGGTGATGGGCTGCACCTATCAACCAATTTACAATGTTTACTGGTTATATTTCATCGCAGCAACAACTCTTCATTTTCCCTTCTATCTCACAAATATTGCTAACTCTTTTCACTTAAAGGATCGATCGACTTTCCTCAAATCGGACCGAAGAAACACTGTTTTCGTCGGTCTTTCCAGTTGCTAATGCTATCTATCGGTCGCAACTCCAGGTAGAAGGAGCAACATGAAATAAAGTGTATTGCTCAAGGAGGTCACGCATCGCCCGGTCTAGGAATCGAACTTACAACCTCAAGATTGTGAATCCAATTCTCTAACCACTCAGCTACACACCTTCACTTAATGCATCATAATTAAAAGGGCGAACGGAATTAACAGGAATGTGAGAGGAGCCAGGAGTGGATGAAAGGTGTAAATTTATGATGAGACTAAATAATGTGGTTGAGATGGGAAACGGGAGGAAATAATGAAAGGATGGTAGTGCTGGCGGGACTATGGTCAAGAGCCAGTAATGACAAAGTATATTGGAAGAAACAATTTGATGATAGTCATGCAAGAAAGATTTGTGATTATGATCAAAGAAGCAGAGTACAGAAGGAGATACATTGGCAGAAAAACAGGAATGTTTGTGACTGGTGGAAGTAGGATAGTAATGTCAGCTAAATACTTTCTTGTGAGAATTAGAAAAAGAGCAAGCGATGGAAGAATAATACTACAAATAAGAAAAGGTAAAATTCAGCAATGTGTTAATGATAGCACTGAAAATGTAAAGGTAGTTTATGTTGGGTACAAAATTATCCAATGACAACCATTATATACAACTATTGTGATCAACGGCAGATACCGTGCAGAACGTTTCTTGATGAGAAGAATTGTATACCACGTTCGTTTCAAGAGAAGAACGGTGCACCCCCCGGCAAAAGAAAAAAAAAAGGATTGCGTTAGACTCAGCTATAAGAGAATATAAAATAGATGAGATAATAGATGAAGATTTATCTGAGCGATCCAAATGCATATATAATATAACATCGCTACATATAGAGATGTTAACTATTATTTTACTAGCACAAAAGGGCAATAAAAACGTAAATCTCGTTGCATTAAACTTCAAATGTTAACGCATGCGGTGTTAAAAACAATACGTCTAATTATTAGAATGTTTGTATATATATATATATATTTCATATATAGTATTGTTTGTGTTTTTTTATAAATTGAAAGATTGGGAATAAAATCCATATATGGATGGACATGGACATGTTTGACTGTTTTAGTAGATGAAAGATTCAGTCCTAAAAACAATGACAAAATCTTTGTGAGAATCCCGAAATATTAATACCCCATGTTGATTTTGAACTTATATTCTTGGCTTCGTGGGCGCGATTTGGGTGGATTGATAATTCAAATGTGTTATAGTCTTTACAGGACTTATTCACAAAACATCTATAGAATGATGTTGAAAGTGAAACAGTAGCATTTATAGTAGGAATAAATAGAAATGAGTTTTGTTTATGTTAACATGCATATCCTTTGGTATGTTTTGGGGTTGTCACACTTGCGTTTCTGTGGCCAAATTATGGCGTTTTCAAGAAGCTTTCGTGTACTTCATACTAGAATAGTATTGATTAATATAGATTATGATTTACGAAACATTTATGTTAAAACTTAATTCTCAATTGACATTCTTAGGTAACATGTTCCGTGTAAATGAGTTATTATGGGAACAACAACAGAAATGAGGAAGTAGCATTTCTGTAAAATAATGGTTAAATTGTGTTGCTAATTCAATATATGTTAACTTTTGGTGGGTGATATCTACGATATACGTATAGCAGCAGAATTATAAGCAACACTAATCCAATAATTATACGAACACTACACTAATGGGGTTAAAACCTAGAGACAATAAATGTAAATCTAAGAGTATATTCTCCGGATATAACTATTCAATATGTTTTTGAGAACAGTCTACAATGTAGTCGATATGAATATCTCTAAGATATAACAGCAATAAACATTTATGCAAGTGTAATATGGCATTTAAATGAAATACTTCTCTAAATGAATTTATTGTAGTAAGCAATGTTATCATATTCTGGCATGTTTTATAGATTGGTATTTTTTCAAGCGAAAGAAATAACCAAATACACTTGGTACTGTAATATATTATATTATGGGTTTTCAGTTTTTTCAAGTACAACATTTAATGTAGCCGCAGGAATACATGCAGATGAAAATAAAATACGCACGTTTAGATATATATTGATCAGTTTTCAGATATAATGCTTCATTGAGTTATCGTTGAAAAGGATGTGGGTTTCATATCTTCCAGCTAAGGTGAGATGAAACACAGAGAAATTGGTGTATAGAAACCATAAGAATAAAGTTTATCAGAGGAATAGGGAAATATCCTCGAGGGTGTTATTTCTTTGGGTTTTTGTTTCCGATTTTATGTCTAAAACTTTTGCTCATCTTATTCTCACAAATGAAAATCTATGACATCCTTATTCTATATATGGCTCGATGGAAGAGAATGTGGTTTAAGCTGGAATTGTTATACACATGTGTATAATAGATATAGGATAGTGTGCAAACGCGTGATATTCTTACCAGTTATCGTTATTTCACTTGTATTGTACAATTAACTGTTTACAGATTCAATGTTTATACAACAAACATTTTCAGATAAAACATCCGATTTATAATACTATCTTTATTATATTTTTATATTTTCTTTGAAATAAGGTTTAACATTACTGAGATGAAATAAGTGACCTGCGATTTAATAAGAAACTGATTGCAATCATTACAGTTTTGATCTTTCTTCATATCTAAGGAATACAACATTCGACTATTACTTTATAAGTGAAGTAATTATAAGAATTTTAGCTTTAGATAACGCCCAAACAGTTTATTATTTATGAATGAATTTATCAGTTTAAAAATATATAAGACAGTGGGGTCTTTACAATAAAATATTGTATTTAATTATTTATTTTCAGAAAACACTATTAATATTCTAGGGAAATAGCTAAGGGCTTATCGTAGCATTACCATTGTTAAATACACAGATAATATCACAACTATAAAGTTTGCAGAATGTTCTATGCCCATATTGAATATATTTGGAGGTATATTCATTATTCTAACATTAGGTTTAAAGCAGTTTATAATACAATATCGAGGAGTTTTTTTTTTGTATTGTGAAATTGCATATTTTTAAAGTAAATTCACATACAAATTTTCCAGCTCGGAAATATTACAACTTATAAAGTAATCGTTCTCAGTGAATGTGATCAAAATAACCATGTTAAATAACGATTCAAGAATACACATCTCTTGGTTCATTGAGCATGTTAGGTATATGGTAAATTTAGTGCCATTACTTTACATATGATGAACATACATGAGAGTAAACATTTATAATAGAGAGTGAGCAATAATATAAAATAATATAAAATGTACAATATGTATTATAAGCTATCTTCATATGGGAAGTATGTGTGAACTGGGAGACACCATACTGCATTCACTTACTTTGAAATTTGATAGTGCGAAATTTTGAGATTGTCATTGGCAGAGATGGAATTATATAGATTTGAATACTTGCATGAATACATTACGGAAATGTTAAAATAGTACTTGGAAATAGAGACACAATAAACTGACACTCTATTATTTGAAAAGTTCAGCAATATATCAAAGACAGAAATTCCAATGTGCCGATTTGAATTTGCGGTTTGCTAAATGTATAAATGTTATTTATCGCTAATGTTTCTCTTTCTATTTCCAATCTCCCACAGAGTATTTGGCGCAAATCAAATGCTAACGAATAGGTCTACAATAATTGTTTCTACTTTTGGCACAAGGCCAGCAATTAAACCAGTGTATTACTGGTACTTTATTTTATCGACCCCGAAAGGATGAAAGGCAAAGTTAACCTCGGCGGGATTTGAACTCAGAATGGCAAGGACCGTAACTCTATGCGTCAAAGCATGGCGTCCGACCCTCTACTGGTACTGCCAATCAATAATGCTACTGGAAATGTTTTGTTTTATTCAGTATATTTAGATATTATGTATACGTATGATAGTGTATGTTTGAACATTTATTGTACAGTTCGATTCGATTAGTAGTTATCTTTGGTGGCTTTCCTAGAATATATTCCACGTCTGCTGCAACTTTTAGCTTTGACATTGTGATGCCTTTTCTGTCGCTAATTTCCTTCACAGTCTTCTCGGTTATCGATGACATTTTTTGCATTCAAAATAACCGTGGATCTAATCGGACATTTCGACATCGTCGCTGGAGTTCTGCACGGTGATATACTGACCTATTCATAATCTTACTAGACTATTTGGATTGGACATTATGGGAAAGTAGAAAAGAATGGATAATCATGTTATGTTATGGTTACAATACACGAATCTGTATCCATAATAAACAGTTTTTTGAAATAATCCACAGGCGTTAGGTTCTGGGTAAATGCGGACAAAACTGAATAGGTGTTTCCATCTGAAATTGTACTATAACCTCACTATCCTATACATTTCTGAATGACGATGACCAATTCAAAATAGACTGGAAGATCCTGAAGCAAGGTCTCATTGAAAGTAATATAAACTGATTCATCGGCAAAGTTTGATTTACCTATGATACGCTGACAATAATTTAGAAATCAAACATAAAACTCACCAAACATATAAAACGTGAATTCTTCCTCGCGACTATCAAATCAGTCCTACTGTACATGATCATTAAATGGACTCTCAAAATGAAACTCGAGAAGAAACTAGATAGCACATCCACATAAATGCACAGATCTGCTTTGCGTACATCCTCGAAGCAGCACATTAAAACACTGTAACTCTATAGTCATCTACCTGCAATCCGTGAGAGACAAACCAAATTCGCTGTTATATTCGGATAGCAAAGAATGAAATGGTAAGTGATATGCGGCTGTTGACATCAATGCATGCATATCCCAACGAGGGCAGAGCCCGCAGTGCCTACATCAAACTGCTATGTATGGATGTTGGGCGCATCCAGAAGGAGCTGTCACGTACATTGGACTGAGTCAGATTGAAAAAGTGCAACCGGAATACCAAGATGACGATGGTAAATGTTCAGAGACTGAAATGTGTTAGACACTTCAAGTTATTTTACATAATATAAGCTTAATTAGGCACTGTGGGTGTTCACAATGTTCAAGTAATATAATCAATGCCTGTTCCATTATTATTTATTTTGTAAATAAATAGGTGTTGCGGAAGACACAAGCTAAGCACTCTTTTATATGCAAGTTTAATAACAAGTAAACACCATTATATACTCTTCATACACGTCAGCATTTCACATGTCCTAATATTGTCCATTAAATCACGCTCAATGTTTTAAACACAGTTTCTCCTGTGGTGGGAATTACTTCAACGTACTTGTGTATCATTCTTATTATAACACTGCTCTACTTTTATTCCTATCATTCGTTTTATTCCTATCATTCGTTATCTTTCTATCATTTTCAGTATGTCAATGTGTAAATATTTTATTCAATACGTTGCTATGTCAGTTACATTTTGGACCTCTGTCTTTGACAAATTTGTATTTATTCAGAGTTGCATCTGTATGTTTTGTTCATATTGCTCACCCGTTGATCACTGTTATTACATATTATAACAATTTTTCTTTTGGCCAAATGAACGCGTAGTAATTGTGGTTCACCTCAGATATGGAAGTAAATTGTTTTGACCTAAATAGTAGCTGAAAATGCATGAAAACAAGAGTACTAGAGTAAAACGTGATAGATTTAGACAATACATTAAAAATCGAAATCTGCGAGAAAGACAAACAATCGGCGATTGAAACATGTGCACACACGCGCGCACACACACACACACACACACACACACACACACACACACACACACACACACACACAGATATATATATGCATATATATATATGTGTGTGTGTGTGTGTGTGCTGTGAGCAGGAGAAGGGAGAATTAATTAGCAAGACAAAATGAATAGAATGTGATGAATTGTTTGCCGTTTTCCATTAGAATGAATAATATACGCCATGACATAATTTATAAAGAATCTTGAATCAATGTTAATTGTTCAAGTGTATATGAAATCTATTGATCCACTATTCAGGTATATTACTTCATCATTGATAATGAAATATAAATATATGTAGCTCAACTAAACCAAGTAAATGTATGCGTATTTCATGTTACTCATTTTAGCGTTATTGTGTTCTAATTATCTGAAACACTAAACATGCGGCGTATTCTTTTATATAAAAACTGCATTGTATCAAGATAAAAACGTTTATGGAGTGAATTGTGTTGACAAAATAACTGCCACTATTACACTGATCCATCACCTGAAAATGATATTACTCTTCAGTTTGCCATGAAGTAAGTGTTTATAATAATAGTGCTGCTGAATTTGCACACGCGAGATGAAATACCATATCACTGATGCAGTTGCTGCTAGACATAATCTGTTGTTGGACACAATCCCACCGTCATTATTATGTTTGTAGTTGATCCAAACATGTTATACATTTGATGCATACAATTTATGCCAGTGTAATATATAATATTGTATAACTCGCTGTAGTATAAATATAATGAAAAGATTTAGCGCTTTAACTTTCATGATGGGGAAGGCAAAATAGACAATGGATGTAATCGGGAGAACTATTTGTTCTCGCAGCTGAATTCACTTGTGGCCGATATGAAACAAAGCCACAACTAAGAAACATTTATTATGTCTCTTCCATCTGCTGGAGGAAGAAAAATATCAATTTGATTCAGATAAATGTAAATAGTTCAACATCGAAATGATGATATTCTCTGTTGGCTCTGTTTTAGACACTTATCGATTATAAAGTCCAAAGGTTATTTCTCTATTGCATTTAGTTATTGTATTACCTATCGACTTATAATTCACTGTGCCTTCTAAACCGATTTAAAACCCATCATTCCTGAGAACTATGTTTAAGCATTATGTTTTTCTAACAATTCTTTCTGTAACTATTTTTGTATCACAACCCTTTTTCAAATATTTTCTGTCGCTCCTTTTTCAAAAATGTCTCGTTTAAGAGCAGTTTTACGTAAGAAGAAGCAGAAAATTGGTTGCAATTTTATGATTTCAAAGCGATCTCGAAAATAACTTCGGAAAGCGTTGAGAATTCACAGTTATGAAGCAAATATTATATGGCTGTTTTTTAGTCATTATGGTTTCCAAGATTTCTTCCTATTCTATCACTATATTTTGTCTCAATTAGGAAGTTTCTTAATTGAATATATTTGGCTGCAGTTGTGATTTCCAATTATATGCATATTCTTATAAAGTATTGAATAGGTTCCTTCCCTAAATAACAGAGTAATGGTGTGCGACATTAACGTGTAGCTTATAGTTAACGAATTCTCAAAATCATTAACGCTAAATAGATTGACATACACCTTTCGCGTTATTTCACCCTCACTAATTACTTTAACTCATTATCATTGACTAGTCGATGCCAAAGATGCATAGCCAGATGGAATTAAACAGCAAAGCGATTTTAATCAAAGTAGACAGAAGAAAAAGAAAACAATCGCTGCTTCATTTGCACACGATACCAATATTGCTTTCTGGTGAGAAACTGCGTCATAATTACTGGAAGAAAGTGGACAAAGATTACTTGTTCGTGTCTTGGTGTATTATTGATATTTACGAAACCGAATCATATTAAGTTGAGGAAATTTATCTGCAGTAAACACACATGAAATGTGCCTATGAATTATGCATTATTTAAATAAAATAATTTAGATAAAATAGAAATAGTTCACTGTAACTAAGTTACTCTTTTTACTACTGAATTACACATTTGAAGTTGTACAAAAAAGCAATATAGTAATTAACATTTACAGTCATTTTAATTCAGTAACTGAGACAGTATATTTTGACAATCTGCAGGTGCTCCAAATTTTAGCCAATCTCCTTATACTACTAACTCTTCTCTACTCAATTATAATACGTTTTGATTCTATGTTCTTCTCATCTGATATTAATTGTTGTTATTTTCATTTAGTATATTTCAATAACATTAATATATGAATTATGTATTCAGAATTCCTACATTATGATTTTAACAAACTTGACTTATTGAGATGGTGGCCTTGGCTGTGACTAGATGTTAACATTTTATCAAAGCGTTAAATATGATATTTCCTCGTTCGTTGATCGATCCTATAGTTTAAACATGATGAAACATAATTCTTTTATAGTTGTTATTTTTTCAGCTTCACAGATAAACACGCAGACTGAATACTTATGAATGCCAGATGACAAAGAAACGCATACGTATTAGCATACAATGTCAAAATTATGTCCCAATCTATTATAAATAAATAAGTATTTCTTATGTTGTTTCAAGCTTCACCTTTCAACTAGACTCAGTAGAACCATCTAACTCCTCTTCCCCTGTAAACCATTATGTGTACTTCAAGCCTTGTATAATTGATCTAACCATTTTTTCAACAACTAATAACATATATAATTTCCTTTCGGCGAACCATTTTTCCTTCTAGAAAATGACCTATATATGTTCATTTGTATAGCTATTATTACCTAAAATTGAAATCAATATTTTTATTGATATAAACCTAAACTTCTTAAACAATTATAGAAAATAAAGATGTATTTCACAGTTCTTAAATGTAATACTATCATTCGGCACGGTAAGTAAAAAAAAAAAAAAAAAAAAAAAAAAAAAAGCATGAGTAACATTTAGAAATAAAATACTTCAGATGTTCAACGAATGTGTTTTTATTTTTTAGGTGTCTATCTTTACGCAACGTTTGTCAATAATCATCGTTTAAAACTAATTTCAAGAATCTAACACATTTTGTAGCCATTGCAAATGTGAGAAAACTTTCACAAATTTCTCTATGATGTCTCATCTAAACAAATAATTGGATTATATGTAATGTACTTTATTTATTATTTTCTTTTGTAATCAATGTTAGTAATTTTCATTTTTTTTTATGTTTAAGATCACATAAAATCGAAAGTCATAACAGAGAATAGTTACGTCCAAATTGCTTCGCAAATATTTATTTTTAATGACTGTGCATAGTTTTAATAAATATATTTTCACCATTCTTTAATTTCTCAGTACCAGATTGATTTAACTCTTATAATATTTGTTCTGTTCAAATTTGTTTACTGCACTGCAAAATTTCTTCGAATGTTACTATCATGAAGCAGGAGATATTATCGGTCGCAAAATGTAAACAGTGTTCACCAATAACCACATATTTAGAAAGGAAGAAGGATATTCAAGTGTATTTATTTAAACACTAGTCTTCAGTTTAAATTGTTGAAGATAAAATGATAATGATCTTCTCACTGAAATACACTTCGCTCACACCTAGGTATGGACGTCATTTGCTTGTTCACTGTCGTCACGTTCATTCTATTTGATTAATAGAGAAATAATTAGCTAACAGATGCAGCTTCCCAATGAGAAAACTGCTTACGTAACTACGCAGAAATGAAAGTCGTAATTTTCCTGCAGATGATAGACAGTCAACATGAATCTATTATTTATTAAATATAAATATTCTAGGAAACCACCATTATTCACTTTATAATAAACAACAATTAAACGTACAAAGGGGAGACACTAATCAGAATCTATTTTGCTACAGACTAACAAAAGTTTCTCAAATTGCACTTTTCTTTCTTACACAAGGGGGGTCAACGTAGAAATCTTTAGTCCAAGAAATAAACAAAAACAACTCGGTTTTAAGAGATGGAACGTCAAATAAAGTACAGGACACTTCGCATAATTCATACTCTTTCATATATTTTAGTACATTTCTGCAGCCTCAGTAAAGAAATAGAACGTGGCTCGGTATAAATACACACAAAAACTCTCACACTCACGCATATATAGAGCAATACATGCGAGTTTACAAACAAGCATACACGTGTTTTTACACACACACACACAAATATATATATATATATATATATATATATATATATATATATATATATATATATATATATATATATGTACCTTCTATATCGAGAGAGAGAGAGAGATAGAGTGAGCGAGAGAGAGTGTTCCACAACAGTTAATTCACCAACTCCGAGAACAATTTGTTTCACCTCAGACGGGTCATCAGCTCAGTTTAAATGAGATTGTACGGAAAAGTAAAACAATTACACGAATACGCACGTGCAGAAGGATTTCTTCCCCAAAAGGGAAGCAACTCACGTTAGGTCGTGTGTTGCTCGGGGGGGCTGCGAAAACTCAGAACATAATAGATTATTCACGCTACTCTGCCTAATGGTTACGACCGGTATTCAGTGTGGGGCTTCAAAATTAGGTAATGGATATTTCGCAACGTGTGCACAACTTGAGTAGAACCCACATCTTGTATTTAGACAAGCGCTATTACGCAATCTCCTCAGTATATTGATTCTTATACTCAGCCCACAAGATGGATTCCCATTTCCGTATGGTTATAATTTTCCATTGGATGGAGTAATGCACACCTGCATCCGTGAGGGACCATATGTTGCTCGCAAGCTTCGTGGAAGTTTGTTTGTCGGGGTGTTTCAAAGATTCAGGAAACATTCTTTAAACCGGTCCTTCGCTATACCTACATAGGATTTGACCGCTTGTTGTTGATTTGGTCGGTTAGAAGTGACTAGAGTTTCGTAAATTACAGCGGGTGTGTTGCACTGTTGAATAAAGGGACAAGCTTCGGCACTCAGCAAGAGCATCCTATATAGGTATGGCAGAGGACCGGTTTAAAGAATGCTTCCTAAACCATTTGTCGACATTCAGACACCTGGCAAAATGAAGCTGAAGATTATGAAACCAACAAAAGATGATAGTAAATTGATAGGATCGACGTAAATTTGCGATCTAAACAGAATGCATTGGTTTATTATGGCAAAAGTTTAAATATTACAATCTTAATAATTAAGAACTTTTATCTGAAATAATGGTTTCCTATATAGGCATAAGATCAGCAATTTTCGGGGAGGAGAAAGTCAATTAAATCGACCCCAGTGCGTGACTGGTACTTTATTTTATCGACTCCGTAATGATGAATGGCAAAGTTCACCTTGGCGGCTTTTGAACTCAGATCACAAAGAGTCGTAACTCTATGCTGCAAAGAATGGCGTCCGACCATCTACTGATACTGCCAATCCACCGCCCTTTTATCTGAAATAATGGTTTCTTATATAGGCACAAGGCCAGTAATTGTGGGGGATGGGGAAGTCGATTGTATCGAGTCCAGTGCATGACTGGTACTTTCTTTTATCGACCCCATAAGGATGAAAGGCAAAGTTAACCTCGGCGGGATTTGAACGCAAACCATAAAGGGCCGTAACTATACCGATACTGCCAATCCACCGCCTATATATATATATACAATGGATACGAATATATTTGGGTTTATATTTGCATCTAAAGTTCTTATATACATGTAAAACATGCCTACCCGTGATTTTAATTTTACATGATCGTTAAAAATTGCGAGTAGAAGACACCTCGTTGGCCAGAATGCCAGATCATTGATGATTAAATACAATATATTGCTTGTAGTCATTTTCAGCTGTTTACTGGAACAACGTGAAATGAAGTGTTTTGCTCAAGAACCCAGTACGTAACCAGGTCTGTGAGTTGATCCAATTGCAGAAGTCGTGCACATTCATCATTAGGCCACCTACCTTTAATATGACGAGAAATACATTCTTCACTCAAGCTACGGTATTCTGGCAATATGAAGACCGTAATTGTTATCGGAGCTCCTCAACTCTAGGGAAGCAGGGAAGGGATAGAAATCATACCGTCGTGGTTGATCCAAATACTTGGAAACATTTTCAGACAATGCAGATAAGTAGTCAATGTTTTATATGCCAACCTATAGAAAGCAATATACAAACACACACACACAGGCATGCAGAGTCACACACAGACGGACACAGACTCAGGCAGATACACAGACACACACACATATAACTATAAATATATATATATATATATATATATATATATATATATATATATATATATATATATATATATATATATCGAGTTAATCCTTTCTAAATTTATATATACCTATTTCACATCGTATAATATTTGTTCTGTCATCCTCAGTTGCTTTATGTCTGTTCGCAAATATTCCAGTATATATTCTATTTTACGTTTTCCTTCTCCAATCAATAGAAAAATATATATAATCTAGTACTTGTGATATATTATCACTTAACTTCGTCTTTCGAACGTCTTCGTCGGAAATAAGCACATTATTTATGATGTTCAGGAAACGAACAATGTATACCCATAAAGCTAAATATGAACGAGTTCAGCCTCCTGTATTTCACGGCATTTCCATATTGAATTGGTTTGTCATAAAGCCAAGTTTTGTAATCATGAGTTACGTTCAACGGAGTGAACAACAGTTTATTACTTGAAATATATTTTCTCAATCCTGAAATGTTAAAACGTGAAATAGAAACCATCCAAGATTTGAATTAAATGATAGGACAGCGCATTTTAGTATGACAAAATAGAGAGATGACATGCAATGTAATATATGATACATTCTTAAAATGAATACACACTCACACACACCCATATGGAACTTTATGTATACGTATGAAGTTACATTTTATATAAATTTACACTAATAGTGTGTGGACATGTAAACATGCTAAATATGCATATATTCCTGCAAATAAAAAAAACAACATTCCATTGCAAATATAGACGAATCCTTCATGATTTCACGCATATAAACAATTCAAACAAACAACAATAGACACAATCATTTACCGCGTATACTAGCAGCCATATACACTTAACTCAGGCAAATACGAACCCACTACATTATATCATTTAGATCTGGATTGTTCAAGGCAGTGGATTGGCAGTATCGGTAGAAGGTCGGACGCCATACGTTGCATCATAGAGTTACGCCCCTTTACGATCTGAGTTCAAATCCCGCCGAGGTTAACTTTGCTTTTCATCCTTACGTGGTAATAAAATAAAGTGCCAGTAATGCACTGGGATAATTGCTGACTTTATGCCAACAGTAGAAAGTATTATTTAGATGAAGCACACTTATCCACGCACCTACCCGGTAATAATACATACCACTCATGATTAACGAACACATATATGAAGACACAAACAAGCAAACATGACAATTGTACGTACACATTTATACACTTGACGTAGTGGCTCACTCAACTTATCTACACACATACTTGGACACTCATTTAAACAAGTACACACACATACACGTATACACATATTTAGAATAAACACGCACAGCCAATTAAACTGAACTACATGCACACAGGCATATATACAAAAACTTAATTATAGAAAAAAACACATAAAACTACAAAAACACATATAACTACAAATACCGTTGCAGGTGAGCAAACATAAACAATTTCACATATAATTCTGTGGTACACTAACACGCACATACACACACAAGCACAACACAATACATTCAGGGACATACACTTCCTTCTCCTAAATTACACACTTGCTACATAAGCACAAACATCACCCTTAAAATGTGTTTGAAGAACTTATAATAACTACATGCACACACAAGACACATTAGAACACACACCCATTCGGACAGGAAGACAGGCATAAACACAGTCGCACACCCACACAAGACACATTAGAACACACACCCATTCGGACAGGAAGACAGGCATAAACACAGTCGCACACCCACACATATAGTAGTACTTTTAAACTCGCATTCGCTAAAATTGGTCAAAGAAGACACACAAACAACGTACTCCACTAACAACATAAAAATCTGGACAGGTAAACAGGTATACATACACACACACGCGCGCACACACCCACACACACACACTCACTGATAATACGCACATACACACACCTTGACCTTTCTTTTAAAATACACCAATACACATAGACACAAAAAACTACTCACATAAACACAAACAACACCAAAACAGTATACACGACTTTAATACATATACACAGACACATACCTACAAACAAATGATTTAAAGAAGCACACATAGACCCACATTGATGCAGACTCTCACATTCACAAACTCACACACACCAAACCTCACTTACCTCTCAGAACCTCAAATTTTATTTTAATTTCTGATAATCCTTTTTATTCCCTCATTCCCCTTTAAATTCATGTTTTAACTCACCATATTTTCCTTCTGACCAAAAATAATATCTCTTACTTTTAACCATCAGATCAACACTCCAAATTTCTTCTGACATGGTCATGTCAATCTATCGGTGAACATTTACCAAAAATAAAATGGTTTTACCCCCCTCTCAGATCACACAGACATACACACACATACACGCACACATACACGCACACATACACACACACACACGGGTACACACGCACACACACATACACACCTATTAACTGTCCGTTAAGCCACATTTAATTTACACATTGCTCAATATAATCTACACATACACATATCCACATAGGGATATTCAAGCATACATATATTCCATGAAGGAAACAGAGGCCGATAATTACCCAAATCATATCCTCTCTCTCACTAAATATCGCTCATCAGCATACACATGACAACACCAGCGATAAAACCGGATGCACTACCACCGGTAATACATATATTTACGAGCATGTAAAGCAAAACCATCCCCTTACCAGAAATTTTAAATAACAGCTTACTAATAAAATGGTGAGCTATCTCATTACATTCTTCAAATTTACAAAATTAATTGATACATGTACTCTCGGGTCTCGAAAAATCACCGCCCTCCTATTATTGGGACCTGAAAGTGGGCAAAATAGGGTTCGATTCCAATCTCACTATTTCCCGATGAAAGACTTACGCCGGATACGTTGACGTGTTTCGTTAAACTAGTAATTATTCTAACGTTCGCACAAGGCCAGTAATTTGGAGGAAAAGGAAAGTCCATTATGTCACTGCTAGTACTTGAACAGGTACAATATTTTATTGACGCCAAAAAGATAAAAGACGAAGTTGACTTCGGTGGCATTTGTTCTCAGAAAGAAGAATGTCATGAGGCAGGTCCTTGATGCCGAAATCTGAATGGCTGGAATGAAAATAATTGTTGTGAAAACTGAAATACTCGTCCTCTGAAAGAATCCTGTGCAGTGCACTGTTCATGTAGATGGTCTTTGAAGTGACGTTACGTGATAGAACGCGTATCTCTGAAATCAGAGTATTTCCTCCAGGTAGAGCTGCTACTTCTTCCGAATTGAGAGATTACAAAACCGATAATATGGGTATGTACTTAGAAAGACACAGGAAAGACTTGCTAGACAAACAATTTTTACGGGCAAAACCAACCCAAAGAAGACTCGTGTGTAGACCTCAAGCAAGATAATTGGATAACATCCACTAGCGCGGCTTATCTCGCTTGGGGATTCAACCAAATCAGTTGAAAACAGTTGCTCCTGACAGGACCCGTTGTGATGCTTCAGAAATCTTCTCCTATGAGACTCTCACGATAAGTGGAGAAGCGAGAAAATATATATATATATATGCGTGTGTGTCCGAGTGCGTGTGTGATAGTGGCTTTTTTTTATTTGAGTAACTTTTTATGTGGCTGACTGAATAAGCACGTGTGTTTTTCTTTCATTTTCTCCGTTCACTTCTCTTCTGACATTTTATATTTCTATTTCGTCTTCTATTTATCATTGTTTCTTCTTGTGAAATACTAGTCTCCGAAACTAATATATTTCTTCAATACACTATTTTGTTATCCTTCTTATTCATGTTTGTTTTTTGCCTACCTACATAAATACATATCTACCTAGTTGATGTTGTGTAAATTACAATGAGAGAATGCTAGAAACCGACTCTCTCTTTATTGGCAAAAATTTGTGAAATTATAAAATCAGAAGAACATACACATATACACACGCGCGCACGCACACACACACACACACACACACACACACACACACACACACACACACACACACACACACACACACACACACACACATATATATGTATATACAAATACATAGAGATAGAGATATAAATTGGTAGATAAACATGTATCTGTTTGTTGGTGTATATTTATATTTCCAAAATACCCTGTCACTCCTGAATTCTCACAGCTGCATTACATTATATACAGAAAGAGATATTGTCTTTTCGATCAAACTACCTTCCCTATACAATCAAACAAGACACGGACTCATGGTAGTTCTATTTCCCCTTGCTGTCTTTTTTTATTTGTACTAACTCCGCATAATCAAATACCCAAAGTATTTTCTTCTTTGCCTATAATTTTATGCTGTCTTTCCCTTGCTTCTGTTTAAGTAAAGTATTATCATTGCAATTTCACATGTCTCAAATCCTTCAAATGCCACAGTTTTATCCAGTCGTCCATACTAAGTCACGAAAATATATTTACTAACTCCGGTCTTATGTAACTTCCTCTCTATTTACAGTTGTTGCTAAATATCTAATAATGAGCCTGGGAGGAAATACTGACATTGACTAAGTGAAATCAAAAATTTTATACGAACTCTTTATAGTGAAAAATATCTATATATATTCATGTAAATTGGAAATGATATTGAAGCAGGATTCCGCCATCGTTACTTTTCTAGAATGAGAAAGTCATTGATTTAGTTGAAGCAGCGAGAGACATGAATGGGAAAGAAAAGCTATAAATTATCATTCGCGCGGGGGCACATTGCACAATGTGTTTAGTATCGGTCATTTTAGCGGTGGCACCATCATAAATACTGTATAAACATAAGTTTGATGGTGTTAACTAGTTTAGTGGTGCAAATACATTTATAGTAATTCCTTAGGTAATGTTAGGTGTTGTTGCTGGAACTACAATGCAGGAATAGATAGATGAAACTGTGGATAGTAGTTGATAACATTAATGGATATAGTTTATTGTGGATGGCTATTGTTATGCCGCATCAAGTGAGATGGAGGTTTGATAATCTGCTAATGTGCAGCCGATATACCTCAGAGAAAAAGTAGAATATATATGTTCCACAACTATATAGAACAAATTAAAACAACCGTGTATTCCAACATGTTATGTGAATAACTTGTTATGAATTAAACGTTACAGAATATGTCTTGAATGGATCCTCAACATAAGTAAAAATAAAAATATATTTAAATCCCCAAGTATCATTTTTTATGAAATAATAACAAAATAATACTTCTTATAAGAAGATTTTATAAATAAAATACAAGTTTGAACCAACATTCAGTGAGTTAATCAAAACAATACATAATAGTTACACCTTATATAAAATCAATTCTGAATTTTAATATTTTTCGATTTCTATGTTGTAAGTGCTTAACTCTCATCCCTTTATGAGATATACCACGATAGAGGAAACATTTTTCGCGCGATTTAGCTCACTCTTGGTTTATATAATATTGACGCACTTACTGAAAATTCTGGGAATAGATTTGTGCTGTAGAAAGAAGATTTAGGAAAATATATGATTAAGTTAAAGCGAAAAGCATGATGAAGAACTTTGTTATGTATATCTAATCTTATATATTCTATTTTATTGAAGAAAGCACTAAAATAGACATTCAATGTTGCAAAGTATTAATACTGAACAATTGCCAGTGGTTAAAATACAACTCTTTATTTATAAACATGGATCTAGTGTGATGTTTCTGTTATTTTTGCAATATAAATAAATGATTTACCTTTCTCGAGGACTATTTGAGGAATAACAAAATTCACTGAATTAAATAGTGACCTTTTATTTATTGAAGTTACTACAAATTAATATAGTATTTCTGAATGTTAAGGTGTAAAAACTAAGGAAACACACACACACACACACACACATGCACATATACATATATATATGTTATACATATGTATAATATATACATATGTATAATATATATACACATATATGTATAATTGTTTCTACTTTTGGCACAAGGCCAGCAAATACCCAGTGCATTACTGTTTTTTTTATTTTATCGACTCCGTAAGGATGGAAGGCAATGTTAACCCCGGCGGGATTTCTGAGTTCGAATCACGAAGAGATTAACTTTGCCTTTCATCCTTACGGAGTCGATAAAATAAAGTACCAGTAATGCACTTGATAATTGCTGGCCTTGTGCCAAAAGTAGAAACAGTTATACATATATATATATATATATATATATATATATATATATATATATATATATATATCCTCAGCTTTCTCGCGACGCGAAGCACCCATCCAGCAGCACATACTCGACTACAGCAACGAAGAGACGGATCTTCAGGTTTATACGATGGTTCGACTTCGACACAGATCTCAAGCTGTGGCACGCCGCCCATGCTTTGCTCTTCCTCTCGACCACATCATCTTCTGTATTCCCAATCTTTGCTCCCAAATACAGGAAATCCTCAATCAATCCTAGCGGCTTCCCGTCTACATCAGTGATCTTCTCCGGCTTCTTAATATTTTCTACCAGATATTTCGTCTTGATCTCATTCATTCTCAGCCCCACACTCTTTAACACGGTCTCCACCTCCTGCATCAACTCCACTGCCTCCTTCAATGACTCTGAACATTAATCCGTATACACAGAGGATGAAGAACTCATAGCTGTACGGGAGCCTCCCAAATGTCAGCTCGAGAGTAGCACAGTGGAGGCTGAAGTTGACACTACACTTAGTGCTCCCGTGGGAGCCCCTGCATGGACACACCAGAAGAAGGAGACCTAGGTTGACGTACGTTGATGACCTAAGGACAAACACTGGTATATTGACGAGGCAGCACATGGTATCGATGACGAGAGAGAGAGAGACCACTGGAGAACACTCGTCCATGGATCTCGTGAATTTTACCCGCCCTAGATATATATATATATATGCATATATAAATATATATATATTTATATTGAAAAAGGACGCGGTTTCATATTATGGTCTTTATATAGTGTACATAGTTACATCCGTGGCTCAGAATCTATATTGATGCAATAGACACGACTCCAGTCTCTTCAGAATTGTTTCTGAAGCAAAGCAAGGTTTTGGCATTGCTTGATTAACAAGTGTGAAGACCAGATCGGGCTGGAATAGGGCTGATAGCATTAATAGCGATCCTGAACCATACATATTTCAAACGGTTGTCACTATGCATAATTAATAAGGCGGCCTCACGTTCTCTGAAAACAGAGGGTTCCATTGTGTTTTAGAGAACCCTGCTGACGAGGACGCGGCATGAGATTACGGACGAAAGAAACGCCGGCAGAGCCAGTGAGATCAGGTATCTTAGGCCAAGGACGCCATAACTGCCAGATAAAGTGGCCTGTTGCCATCCAATTTCGTCAAACCTGATGTTGCATATCTCCTCGGCTGCTGCTCCGATATTAGTATCGAAGTCAGTGAGGAGAGATGTCTGGGCGTAGCACGCAGTGCGGCAAAGGATAGAGAGGAGCTTCGGCATGGCGAAGCAGTTCCTCAACAGAAAGAGAGCAGCGTGGCCGTCGTTCATGCCCAGTCGGCTCGTGAGGGTCAGGAGTTGTTGAAGCTTGGACCTGATGGTGGAGTGGATGGTCGGTGGGTGCATCGGTGACCAGATTATGAGGACAGCGTCTTTGGAGGCCACATGTACCTGGTGGAGAATGGGCCGCATGTATAGACATATCTTCTCACACTCACACACACACTCACATACTTACACATTCATGCATTCTCCCACACACTTAAACAGGCAAGTACAAACAAAAAAACTTTTAAAGGGAGACTACTCTTTATCCACCTAACCTTAACTCTTTGACATTAGAGATAGAACAGATACTCTATACCATTTCCTGTCAGCATGACTTAGCAAGCTATTTAGAACACTGGTTTAACCGTTTTACATCCCTCCGAAGAAGAGATATTATCTCGAAAATTAAGGACATTTAAATAAATCTAAGGTAATAGACTAATTGTAAACAATATCTTTTGCATTTGCATTCTTTATTCTATGTCCATACCTGCATTGTTTTGGCTTTATTATACATATACAAACGTTTTTACCTCATTACACAATGCTTCAAGTGAACTATAACCTCCTCCTATATATATATATTATCGTTTTCGGTGCGCCCAGCCGACTGAACGCACTCGATATGCAAATTAGGCTGCTCAGCCGTTAATATGCATAAGGAAAGTATATACTCTCAGACGTTCAACCATCTGGCAGGAAGGTATACGATGCTGACGATAGCTATATATATGCACGTATCGGTTTACCGAACATTTATTATAATGCTAGGTTTGTTTGTTTGTAAAGAAACAAACAGCCCGAATTACGCCGTACAGTGTTTAGGCAACCACGTCACCTTTTTGTTCAACACTGACACAGGAACGATGTACTAGTTTCAAGCTTATTAGCTATCGTCAGCATCGTATACCTTCCTGCCAGATGGTTGAACGTCTGAAAGTATATACTATCCTTATGCATATTAACGGCTGAGCTGCCTATTTTGCATATCGAGTGAGTTCAGTCGGCTGGGCGCACCGAAAACGATAAATGGAATAGAATGAAACGAAATCTCATTTCTCACTCTTTCAATCAAACAAACCGAGCATTATAATAAATTTTCGGTACACCGATACGTGCATATATATATGTGTGCATGTATGTATATATATACATACTACTGTACGTCTGTATACATATATGTATGTACGTATACATACATACATACATTTAAGTAAGTGCCGTACTAAGAGAGAGAAATGAAATTTCGTTTCATTCTATTCCATATATATGTATATATATATATATATATTTATATATATATATATATATATATTGGAAAATGTGTGAGATCCTTGGTACAGTTAGGTATAAGCGAAAAAAAGGAAAAGAATGACTTCACTTGTAGCGTAAACAAATGTTTGATTTAATTGTATAATATTATAATATTAAGAGTTGGTAGATCCCTGTAAGTTCTCTGTTAACTTCGGCGTGAAGAAAATTATAGATTCCTGGTTAACTTGGGTTGGAGAACTTTCTCGCATTCGTCTGTCTGTGGCGATTGTCAATCTGAGATCAGGTTGTGTTGTAATGTCTGAATATATATAAGAGAGATTCGGATGTGTCTGGGACGTGGGGCGTGGTGTGAATGAGTAGTGATGATGATGAAGTTCCGGAGGAATTAAAGCCTACATATATATATATATATATATATATATATATATATATATATATATATATATATATATATATGTGTGTGTATATATATATATGTATATATATATATATATATATATATATATATATATATATATATATATATATATATATATATATATATATCGTCTACGATTTCACAGAACTTATGTTCACCGAATTCACGGACTAGACCCCTACTTCATCCCGTTAGACCTGTGCGGAATTCCTTCCTTGCTCACATTTCAACCAGGTTTGATGGTCTTTATTCTCTCTCGTTCACGATTTCACCGAACTTATATTCATGGAAATTTGGGACTTGACTCGTTCTTCCTCACTTTTCGTTGCTTCACCATCTTTGTTTGTTTACACTCTCGCTGTTCCCTTTATTTACGTGTCCCAACGACTTTCTTTAGCCGTTGCTCGCACCAACCGGAGGTATATGATCTTTAAAGCGAAGAAATACGGACGATGATTGGAAGATCACTGATGAAGGACCACTTTATTCATATATATATATATATATATATTTGTGCGTGTGTGTGGGTGTGTGAGTGGGTGTATGTCTTTGTGTGTTTGAATGTGTGTCTACATTTGTGTATGCAAAGTTCCTATTAGTTACGGCGTCGGCTTACAATTGTGTGTGTGCTCACAGACCGGGCTATGTATTGTGTCCTTGAGAAAGACATTCACATTGTTCCAGTTCACCCAATGGTGCCAAGCTATATCGGCATTTTCCTTTCTCTGCGAAAATATCGTTGGCGTGGAGAGGGGAGACTGGTATTCATGGGCTGCAGCTATTCTTCCAGAAACAAACATTTCCGGACTTTTCATTGGGGGGGGGGGAGGGAATTTCTAGGAAACCTGCGCATATTTTTAAAATGCTAGAAGTTAGAATTAACCACTATTCGCTTTTAAATTATTTGTACAATGTTACGTTAAGAGTTGAAATTCCACCGAAGGTAATATATACTGTCATAGCTATTAAATAACGAAATGCCTACTTATTAATTATATCCCTATCATACACAATTCATTTTTTCTGACAAACCCAACATTCATGTCTGAGACAAATGAAATCCTATTGAAAATATCTCAATGAAGTGGATCATCAAATGGCACAGAAGTACACATATATTTGTCAGAGAAAGCAAATATATAACAATTATCACTGTGCCTCTATGAAAGCTCTGTTGATAATGAACTACGGGAAATACAATTTAAAATAAGAACACTTTTCACTTTATTCGCACTGAGGTACTTGTACGCAATGCGGTATAATTAAATACCTTTATGTATATTTATACACACACACGTACCCCCTACCATATATATGTGTGTGTGCGTGTGGGGGGGGGGGGGGGGTGTAAAAGAGAAACAGAAATAACAACACAATGGGTGCAGTACATGTAAGGGATATATTAGGTTAATGTTTGAAATAGCAGGAAGAAGGACTTAACGTTTCGGACGGTAGTCCTTCATTAGCAGATATAATGAGAAATTAGAAAGATTGGATGGACGGTCGGGTCGGAATAGGAAAATCTTTTTAGAGGAAAATATCAGGTCCATTCATGTTGCCATCTCCTTGAATATATATATGTATGTGTGTGTGTATATGCGTGTGTGGAGGGGATGTTTGTGTCTGTGTGTGAGCGTGCGTGTATATACGTGCATATGTGGGTGTGCTTTCGTAATCTTGTAAACTAATGAACATCGAAATGTTAGAAAAATTGAAACAATGCAATGCTTATAAATAATTCTAAATGAGAACATAACAACAGTTATTCAGTAAGACAATATCGTAATCAAATGTTTCAAATGTCTTTAGAAATTCAAAGAATTGTGTTGCGTGATAACTTGAAAATTATATATCATTGATATTGATTTCCTTTCTAATAGACACAGCTGTCTATTTAATTCTTAACCACAGGAAAAGTTTGCTGCCCTTATTTCTCCAAAATCTATGTATTTATTCGGATTACATTTCAGGCATGGGTACGTTTGCAAATTCAACCTGTCATTTCAGAAGACAAAGAATCCAAATTCAGATTATTGAATAAAAGTTGTTTATTCTAGAATGTGTCTAGATATCTCCTTGATTTCCTAGCGTATTATTACAATCTTGACTGTTGTTTCCTCGGATATGATGTGATTACTGTTATCATAATGCTGAGAGAATATTAAGAAAGAATAAAATATGAAGTGTACATCTCACCATGAATGTATTCAATGAAAACATTATTGATTAGAATAATGAACATTTTAATTTTTCTTTGATTTTTACTATACTATGTACTTTCAGAAAAACGGAAACTACTTCGTGACAGCCTAAAACTCTATTTTCTATATCAGAATATAATATTCAATTTACTCTACTTTACCAACTTCAACTTTTTCCATATTCAATTAAGTTAGCATGGTCGTATATGTTAGAAATTCATTCAATAATCAGCTCATTAATATTCATTATATGCCTCAATTAAATGAATGTATTTTAGCGTACAATGTTAGACCTATATATTCAAATTCAATATCGATCAGAAACGACTAGAAACCAGAAGAAAATTATTTGGCTTTTTCAAGAATGTGGAATTGGATAACAGTAAGAGCAGTACGTCTCATTAGAATACTTCAATCTACTTGTCTTGGTATATCAGGGTTCCGAATTCCATTCTATATGCTACTTAGAATGAGAGGCGACTCTTCACTTGTCCTGTTTCTTTTTACTGGAGGCAAAGTTGCAACTTCTTTTACAATGTGATGAGTAAAACAATATAACTCTATAAAGAAATAGAGAAATTACAGAAAGTGGTCTTCTATATCGCCATGTAATATTTGATGCTCTTTTATCCATCAACTATTCTCGTCCTTCCATGTTATATTTCACTTTCTCGTTTCACTTTTTTGTCATTATTTAATAAGCTAGCGTTCCATTTATTCTATCATCATATCTCTCTCTATATATATATATATACATATATATATATATATATATATGTATATATATATATATATGTATATATATATATATATGTATATGTATATATATGTATATATATATATATATGTATATATATATATATGTATATATATATATGTATATATATATATATGTATATATATATATATATGTATATATAGATATATGTATATATATATATATATATATGTATATATAGATATATGTATATATATATATATAATGTATAATAAACAATACAATATAATTACCTCATTACCAGAGGTTTCCCGAATAAGACGAATACGAAAAAAACGTCCTCATTCGTTCGTCGGACAAGGTAATGTAAAACATAGTGAAATATTTGGAAAGTCTCCTCAAGAAATGCAAAAAATATATAAATAAAAGTAATGCAAGATATATATAAAAAAATATATAAAAAATATAAGGAAATATAGTTAGGTATGTGTATATGTATGTATATACACTCACAAATGTACATATGTGTGTATGTACACATGCAAGTGTATGGTGAAAATGTGTGCGTAAGTACATATATGAGGGCAAGTATATTTGTGTATATGTGACCACAAATACGGATATAATATGAGTTGAAAAAGAAAATGATAATATAGTTGACACGCCTCTAGATACAGGTATTAAATACACATACGAGTATGAAAGCACGCGTATAAACACACACACACGCGCGGTCACTTATATGCGGAAGATAAAGAGTGAAGGGAGTGTAATAGTAAAAAGAAATGTCATTATCGATATATGTATAAAAATGAAACAGTATATGAGAATGAAAAAAATGCTTAAATGAAAGAGAATGTAATCAATTAACACTAGAGAAAAGAAAACAAACATAGGTACGCACGTACATACACAGATATCTATAAAAAACATATATCTATAAAAAAATATTTATACACACAAATACGTACAGAAAAAGGCGCATGCATGCGTACATATATACACACGAGGCACGTATATATATGTATATATATCGCCCCATGTATATCTAATCACATGTACGTACGCGACTGTATATATATATATATATATATACACATACACATACACATATACATACACACACATACATACATATACATATATACACACATACATACACATTCACGTACATTCACCCGCTTACACACACACGTGAAAATAAGAATGTAAAAAACATAGATGTAAAAAATAGATATAAAAACACACATACACACACATATATTTACACGTACGCAGGCGCGCATACGGAGGCGCGCATACGGAGGCGCTCGTATACATATACAGAACGTATACGCACATAAGCACACTCAGGCACATAGATACAGAGTATAAAGCAGTCTTATGAATAAATGAGTACAAATATAAAATCGGCTGCGAAACAACAGAATATATCTGGAGTGGAAAACGCAAGTGACTATTGAAATCAGGTAGTGAAAGAAAATCGGGAAGTAAAATCTTGAATGTGAAGATATTAGGTAAGTGAATCGAAGAGTATGGGGGAGGGGGGGTTTACTGGTGGATGTGAAGTAAAAATAAAAATAAATTTAAAAATAAAGTTAAAAATGAAAGTAAATCAGAAAGAGAAGTCTGTAAAGAGAATAATTTAAGGAAAGTATATTTAGGCAGGTTTTTGGTGATTTAAGGTTTTATAAAATCCAATATTTTTCACATATGCTGAGTGTGCATCTTCTTGTTCCTCTTGCATATTCTTTAGATTGGTTCAAAATTGACCAATCCAATTTATATTGGATACCTTGGTCTTTCAAATCCCATATTCTGCTAGCCAGAGTTGTTGTGAATCTTTTTTCTGGATGTCGGAAAGATGCGAAATGTGAGTAATAACGCGTTTTGAATTTGTCTTGTGTCATACCCACATATCGTTCGCTTCTGGCTGATTGGTTGTTGCTGATGGTTGTTACTTTAGCCGCATATACAATGGCTTTGGTGTTGCATTTACCTTGTAATGGGCATTCACTTTTGACTCTACAGGAGCAATTTTGATGTTCTCTGGGTGATTTCTTATTGATGATATAAGATTTAATAGGGGGACCGCAGTAGTAGCTAATTTTGACACAGTTTCTATTGAAGATCTTATAGTATCTATGTGTTCTAAGGAAATGTTTATCTAAGAGCTCTAGCAATTTTTTGCCTACATTAGTTTTAACTGCTAGAGAGTAGGGGGGGGGGTGAACCAGATTATTTTTCTTTTCCTATTATAATGTTTAAAAGAGTTAGTATTGTTGGGTATGTACTTAATCAGTTCGCTGAATCCGCTATTTTGAAGGGCTTATTATAGTAGGGGCATGCCTTATTGAAAATAGCTTCTGAGAAAGAGAGGGTGGCGATCCTACGGCTAATATTAGGGATAATGTTTTTAAAAAATATAGGAGGATGGCAAGAGCCTTTATTTATATATTTTAAATTTTCATTAGGTTTATGGTATGGTTTATAAGAAGCAGTAGGCAAATCTAGGTTTATATCTAGAAAATTAACATTGGAAAGGTTAGTGTCAATAGTAATTTTAAGGTTAAAACTAGCAAAGGTTTTTATTAAGTCTTTCCTTAATCTATCTAAGTTATGGCCTATGGTGGTATGGGAAAGTATTAGACCATTGTCGCGATAAAGCCCAAAATATGGTTAGGGAATTTTTCTTTAAGTGTGTGTAGGAGGAATAGGCCGACTAAATCACAAACATCGGCACTGTCAAAAGAGCCCATTGAGACATCGAATGGGCTCTCTGGGTTAGATATTTTTACCCAAGTGTCATTATCAGTAAAGAGTAAAGTGTTTCTAGCATGCAAGATGACATTCCCTTCAATATCAGAGATATTGGTAAACTTTCTAGCGAAATTTATAGCTTTCGCTAAAAGAGTCTGAGTGATAGACGGGTAGAAATCTACAATGTCAAATTGGGTGAATCTAGAACTATTTTTATCTTTAATTTTATTAAACCAATGTACTACGGAAGAGCTATTTATCTATTGGAGTAATTTAGACTTACTTCTAATGTGTGTGTTTATATTATTTAAAATTTTTTGGCTGGCAAGACCGATATCAGTCTTAGCATTTTGGTATTTAGAGGTGATGTTATCTATTAAGAGTTGGTCATGTAAATTATTATTAACTTCGTATAAGTTTTTAGTTTTGTCGGAGAAAATGAACTTATTTTTAGAAGATTTGAATATTGAAATATCATTAGATAATTTAGATTCAAAAGGGTTAGAGTACTAACGAAAATTGATATTGTTGATTAGATTAACTAAGTCTAGTTCAAAAGCGGTCATATCTTTTACTCTTTGCGGGTATTTATGAGTTTTGATATCAAAATGTTCCGTATAATCCATGTTAAAGTGTCCATCGAGAATCAAAGCTTTCCATCTCATTCTTTTAACAACCCTCTCTACTTTGTCTATCAGCATTTTCGTGTAGAAAGTGTTAGAAGGTGTTGGGATATTCTTGATAGAGTAATCCAAAGGGTATTTATCCATGTTCAGTATTGGTTTAAAATCCTATCGACTGAAGAGTGCTCGACTTTAAAAGGGCTATTACTCACGTTATTACTCACATGTCGCATCTTTCCGACATCCAGAAAAAAGATTCACAACAGCTCTGGCTAGCAGAATATGGGATTTGAAAGACCAAGGTAGCAAATATAAATTGGATTGGTCAATTTTGAACCAATCTAAAGAATATGCAAGAGGAACAAGAAGATGTATACTCTGCATAAGTGAAAAATATTGGATTTTACAAAACGTTAAATGACCAAAAACGTGCCTAAATACAAAGACAGAAATTTTCACCAGTTGCCCACACATGAAATCACCCTTGCTTTCCAGCTCATATAAACTTAACTCACTTTCAGATACTTATCCTCCTTAAGCTCTTATTCTTCACTTTCCTTAAATTATTCTCTTTATAGACTTCTCTTTCTGATTTACTTTCATTTTTAACTGTATTTTTAATTTTAGTTTTATTTTTACTTCCCATCCAGCAGTAACCCCCCCCCCCCTACTATTCGATTCACTTACCTAATATCTTCACATTCCACATTTTACTTCCCCATTTTCTTTCACTACCTGATTCCAGAGGTGTCTTGCGTTTTCCACTCCAGATATATTCAGTTGTTTCGCAGCCGATTTTATATGTGTACTCATTTATTCATAAGGCTGCTTTATACTCTGTATCTATGTGCCTGAGTGTGCTTATGTGCGTATACCCAGTATGCGCGCGTGCGTACGTGTATATATATGTGTGTATGTGTGTTTTTATATCTATGTTTTTACAGCTATGTTTTTTACATTCTTATTTTCACGTGTGTGTGTAAGCGGGTGAATGTACTTGAATGTGTATGTATGTGTGTATATATGTATATGTATGTATGGGTGTGTATGTGTATGTGTATTTGTATGTATATATATATATAGTCGCGTACGTACGTGTGATTAGATGTACATGGGGCGATATATGTATATACGTGCCTCGTGTGTATGTATGTACGCATGCATGCGCTTTTGTCTGTACGTATTTGTGTGTATAAATATTTGTTTATAGATATATGATTTTTATAGATATCTGTATGTACGTGCGTACCTATGTTTGTTTTCTTTTCTCTAGTGTTAATTGATTACATTCTTTTTCATTTAAAAAATGTTTTTCATTCTCATATACTGTTTCATTTGTATACATATATCGAGAATGACACTTCTTTTTACTATTACACTCCCTTCACTCTTTATCTTCCGCATATAAGTGACCGCGCGTGTGTGTGTGTTTATACGCGTGCTTTCATACTCGTATGTGTATTTAATACCTGTATCTGGAGGCGTGTCAACTATATTATCATTTTCTTTTTCAACTCATATTATATCCGTATTTGTGGTCACATATACACAAATATACTTGCCCTCATATATGTACTTACGCACACATTTTCACCATACACATGCATTTGTACATACACACATATGTACATTTGTGAGTGTATATACATACATATACACATACCTAACTATATTTCCTTATATTTTTTATATATTTTTTTATATATCTCTTGCATTACTTTTATTTATATATTTTTTGCATTTCTTGAGGAGGCTTTCCAAATATTTCACTATGTTTTATATTACCTTGTCCGACGAACGAATGAGGACGTTTTTTTCGTATTCGTCTTATTCGGGAAACCTCTGGTAATGAGGTAATTATTTTGTATTGTTTATTATACATTAAATTTTGCTCTGGTGCTTACATAGAGCACCCTTCACTCCTATGACTATTTCAATTTTCAACGGAAACTTCAGTACTTATATATATATATATATATATATATATATATATATATATAGACATATATATATATATAGACATATATATATTAAATTAGAGGGGAAGAGTTAAGCTGTGTCGTTACTGAAAACGATGGGTTAGAAGGTAAACAAGAGACGAAAAGTATCGGTTCATCAGCTGTTTACTACAGATCATAGATGTTTCGGCACTTAAAACAGAACATCGTTCTGTAGCGCGCCCATTGCCTTTTATCCATGAAAATACCATGAGGGAAAGAAGTAAGAGTGAAGAGAGAGGAAGATGAAACAAAGGAAAAGAGGAAAAGACGAAGTAAACCTACTGATATAAGTTGGGACACAGGACAATGGCACATGTGTGTAAAGTAATCGAAGAGAAAGTGGAGTAATTTATAGTACGCCGATGGGTATAAGCCCGTTAGCGGTGATAACACCTGAGCAAGTTTTTTTCGTGGTGATGTGAGTAAAGTGAGGGTATAAAGAGAAAGACGGAGGAACCGGAAGTGATTGGGGGTGTTCAAGAGGGACAGATACAGAGGGGGGAGAAGGAAAACGGAGTTAATTCAAAACATTTTACGACACGTGTGACCAGGCCGAAAACAATCAAATGGATAGAGAGATAGAGAGATAGATAGATAGATAGATAGATAGATAGAGAGAGAGAGAGAGAAAGAGAGAGAGAGAGACAGAGAGAGAGAAAAGAGGGAGTCGACCCGAAACGCAAATCGAGCAATATAGGCAGGGAGGTCACAGCAGTAAATACATAAATTACAGGTGAGGAACTACGCTGTCTGGTTTCTGAAAACAATCTGTTAGAAGGTAAACGGGACGTAAACAAGAGAAGAAAAGTATCCCTTCATCAGCTGTTTACTACTGATCAAATATTTTTCGGCGCTTATATATGTAACATTCATGGAATTTGTTTAACTATTTGGTAGATCATGTCATTCCGGTTATTTATGATGGATTAAGAAAAAGCCCTCGATGGTACAACTCCGGCCCGTCTACGGTTCCGACTTAGAGGCGTTCAGCCGTTATCGCTCAGAGGCTGCCTGGCACCACCGCTCTATCGAGCGAGCGCGCAAACCATTGCTCTGATCCCTCGGTTCCTCTCGTACTGGACGGGATAGCCGTAGCCGAGTTGACGTTGCCGGCGGCGACGCCGACCGCAGCCGCCTTCGAGAAGGTGGCTGCAGCCGCCACCGCCGCCGCATACACAATACATACTTTTATGGCCTGGTTTACATCATGATATCATGACGTACGATTTTGGCTACGTCATCAGCTGTAGATTTCAAAGATTAGGTAATCGGTTACACAATTACAGCAATTAAAAATGACAGTTGTTTTCTCAGTGTCTTCTTTAGTGAAACTACGGGCAATATATTCCTAATCACCCTGCATCAGAAATTGTATATTTCCGTTTTAAGCTGAAGCTCGTACCTCTAAAATTATTTTACAAAGATCAATAAACTCCCTATAGTATGTCATCTTCTTAATGTCCCATCTGTATAACTATCCCAATTTTTAAATCTGACTGATTTCATATTTCCATGGAATTTCTTCGCTTTCACTCTTGAGTATTAATCGTTTCATCACTTTTTAAAAAGGTAAGAATATACTGCAATTGAAAAGTAGACATCAATAAGGAATCCCATGACTATTAGCGTTGGTAATGTGAAGATAATCTACTGGTAACATGTAATCCAGTTCAAGCTACTTAATCACAAACACAAGAATATTGTCCGAACGTGGAAGAGCCGAATCTCACTGTCAACGCCGCCATCTCTCTCGCCCTCCCCTTCTCTCTGTATGGTGAGCAAATGGGGTCCCACGTGCTGGCCTCCCCACAACTCTGGCGGACAGAATGGAGAAGGCGTTTCCCAAGAGGGCGGTACGGGAGATGCGGTGAAAGAGCGATTCCATCTCACTAGGATCACACATGCGGCTGGTCAGCTCAGCCCCTATGGTGGTGAATAGAGGGGGGCCCAAGGGCCAAGGACACTGAAGTCTCCACTGCCAAGAGCACGACCGCAAACCTGTCGGAGAGCGACCGTTATTTAGAGAGATTGCCCTCCCGACGTGCAGCAGAACCTGGGTTAGTCGCAGACTGCACCAAGTTGCGGCTGGAGAAAGTGTCGCTGCAAGTGGCATCCCAGACGAGGGAACTGTTTCATCTTTTCTACTCATGGCGACAACCTTATACCATCAGATTTTCATTTAGATATATACACAAATATATTGTGTAGAGGAGAAACAATATGTGTGAGAAAGGTGGGTCCTGTAAGACACCTTGTAGAAGGTGAATCATTTCCTAAGAATCATTCCTAAGAATGTTCTTTATATCTATATTTTATTTTTTGTGATGTTGCTTGTGTAATCATATACCCTAACGTATGATAATTCCACTGATATCTAAACATAGTTTTGGACATCATTTACGCATTTTAATCTCACTAATACATGTATGTCCTAGCCAATGCACAGTTCATACATATATAATTTGCTTAGGATTTAAAATAAAATGATGCGTCAGCTTCATCAGATGAATATAGCAGGTTAAATACGAATTTTCTACAACCATGAAATTATTTGTTCTTTAATATATTAATCACTTAATTAATTTATTTATGTGCTCATGTTAAACACATCTTTTCAACAGAACGAACTATTTCAATATGACAAAGTGTTTAAATATATAGAATTCAATGTGTCAATCGATGTTGAAAAGCTAGACACGCTGGACACGTCATATATCACGTATATTTGCAATGGGAAATCACAGCTAATATTCGTACTAAAACAGAACTTTCAAAATACACACAAATACATACATATTGAGTCCACTTTACAAATATAATGTACTGTACAACCATGACAACGAAAATAATAAAAGATCTGCGGCGAAAGTGACGATGGCAATAATAGCACCAATAAACAACAGCAATAAAAAAAAAGATGTATAATCACCTACCAATAAAATGCGAATATTTCGCAAAGAAAACACAAGATATGTGTTACGTATGTAAACTACCGGTTTAAACGTAACATAATACAATTTGAAACCTACTGCAAGACAATAGGAGAGGCGTTAACTATACCAGAATTAAAGTGTACTATCTACATCTATGATAGGAAATGTGAAAAAGAATCATGACATTATTACTAGTAAAGAAAAAAACAACAACAAATTTTGAGTAATCAAAACTACAATGGTGACAGACTCCTTCACCATATTATTTTTTTAAATACATTAAAAATATATATATATATATATAATTTATAAATATTTACATGATATTTGTAAACCCATAGAAACACCATTCCTCAGGAAAACCACGTAATCACTGCCTGACAGTTAAACACCCCACATTACCCTTTCAACTATTACCATACATAATTCTCGTACAATTCTCCAGAGCAGATGAAATATTAAAACATCGATTGAGAAACAATATACAAATAACATAACAAAGCAAAACTATATAGTATACTATCATAATATAAGTCTACCTCAAATATGACAGTGGTACACATTTCTCAAACCAAGAAGATACACTTTGTAATGTAGCAGAAGCTTATCAATAACACTGATTCACCACAATACATAATTGCCCTTTGCTGAATTCCTATCTGTTTTTCTATATATCTGAATTCGATGTTGTGTATTATTGTACAATTTTCCATAAAAGTCATGCTACTTCATACACTTAAATAGCCTATTCTTTGTATTATGTTTATGCATCTTACTCCTCTCTGACAATAATGGAAAGAAGCAATTTAAATAACAATTTTGGTATGTTGCAATTATATCTGTAAATGAATCATTCACAATAAATTCCATAACAACTACAGGAATAAATAAATAAGAATATTATATATTTCGAACTTACAGATTGTTATATATTATTTTTATATTAACATTTCGTTAAACTCTTCACGAGAGAATTTGCTTTCTGTCCCTCGATAGGGATGTCTTTATCTGCAATGTTAATCAATACATTTAAGAAGCAATCACTACTTAGTATTCACAGTTGTGTTAATATGCCGCTGTTTTCGGAGAAAAAATATACCACTATCAATGTTGCTAATCGTTTGCAGCCAGTACCATACCATATGGTATGGTACTGGCTGCAAACGATTTTACTCTTATATGTCCTAAGATACTAAACATGTACTATTCAGTAATACACTGGGTAATTGCTGGCCTTGTGCCAAAAGTAGAAACAATTATTTAATAAAAATGCTTTCAAGCATAGAGGTACTTCCCTGTTCAATTTCCGCCGAGGTTAACTTTGCCTTTCATCCTTACAGCGTCGATAAAATAAAGTACCAGTAATACTCTGGGATAATTGCTGGCCTTGTGCAAAAAGTAGAAACAATCATTTAATAAAAATATTAGGGCGGTAGATTGGCAGTATCGGTAGAGAGTCGGACACCATGCTTTGAAGCATAGAGTTAGCTCCCTTTATGATCTGAGTTCAAATCCCGACGAGGTTAACTTTGCCTTTCATCCTTACGGGGTCGATAAAATAAAGTACCAGTAATACACTGGGTTTTTGCTGGCCTTGTGCCAAAAAGTAAAAACAATTATTTAATAAAAATATAAAGAATATGCAAAATGAATTATTTTTACTTCATCTTTTCTGTATTTACCTGTATTGATGTATGCATTATTCTAATGTCTATTGCACATAATTCACTTATATACATACATACATGCATACATACATACATATATATATGAGTTTCAGAAGATCCCGTTAAGGGTAAAAGCAGCGATTCTTTGCTTAAACTTTGATCTGTTATTTTAATAAATATTTGCTCTACGGTTCTTATATATTTGATATATATTTGTCTTTATCGAGCCCTCTTTGGATTTTAGTCTTCAAATTTATTATTATTACTATATATATATATATATATATGTATATACATACACACACAGACATATATATAATGTGTGTGTGTGTGTGTGTGTGTGTGTGTGTGTGTGTGTGTGTGTGTGTGTGTGTGTGTGTGTGTGTGTGTGTGTGTGTGTGTGTGTGTGTGTGTGTGTGTGTGTGTGTGTGTGTGTGCGTGTGTGTGTGTGCGCGTGTGCATGATTCCGTATAATCGTCTGCAACAACTCCAGAAACACGTGATTATGCCATGGTACGTATTTAATTTTAACGTGTTAAGGTTTTCACATAATTAAAATATACCGAAATTACTACCATGTGTAACGTATACTTTAAACCTAGTGTTGATGCGTTTCATGATGAGGTGTTTGGTTGAGAAATCAGACCGCAGGGAAATAAAATCATATCTCTTAAATGATATTTAAATTTGAATGTCGAGTGTTGTGTGGTGTCATTGATATCTTTCATAACACATTAGGCTGTTGAAGCATTTTGCAATCTGTATCATGTTTTAGCCGAGAAAATCTATAGTTTTCAAAATTATGTAAATTATAGGTTTCATATTGGATGCATGCGATGACCATTTCTTTAGTAAATGCTTTTGGATGAAACAAGCACAAAAATAGCTTTTTCGTATCCTCTCTAGTTTACTGTTTACAGTTTTCAGTGAAATACATTTTATTTTCTGAAATAAAATTTTAAAAAACGTCTATGTTCTACATATATTTAATAACTCATAGCGAGAGAAATTGGGCAAAATATAATTGTTTTAAGTTTTGGAGAAATTGTACAAATTTTGAAATAGGTTTGTAGAGAATTAGTTATGTTCAATCATTGGCAGTATAGCGACATAATGGTCACTAAAATCCTCAGCATAATAACTGAAAAGCACACCGCAAAAAAAGCCGCACTCAACTACACATACACCTGTGTTTATGTGTGAGTTTGTGTGTGTGTGTGTGTGTGTGTATGTATATATATATGTGTGTGTGTGTGTGTGTGTGTGTGTGTGTGTGTGTGTGTGTGTGTGTGTGTGTGTGTGTGTGTGTGTGTGTGCGTGTGTGTGTGTGTGTGTGCGTGTGTGTGCGTGTGTGTATGAGTGTGTGTGGGTCTGTGTGTGTATGAGTGTGTGTGGGTGTGGGTGTGTGTGAGTCTGAAGTAGGAGTTAGTTTGGACATTTTTCATTGATTATTGAGTTTTACCTACTAGAGATTCTATTCATTTCAACGATAAGATTAACTCTGTGAAATGCACACTTTTTGCTGGTGTTTTGTGAAGAATGCCATCACATGTGAATAATTTCTGTTTCAGAAGCAGGCGTCAGCATATAGAGATTTCTTTTTCCGAGAAACTTGTTGTAACTACAGGAATTTCTTTTCCTTTGAGAAGAAAGTTTCAGCTTGTGAAAAATCTTAACTTCGAGAAAAAGCTTTCAGCTTGCACACTACATTCCTTGTATAAGCGTGGTTTAAGAATACCTTAATCTGTGTGCATTCCTGCCAGTAAGGAAGAAACTGTTGCTTAGGAAAAACATTCTTCCTTTGAGAATCATGTTCCTCTCCATGAAGTTTATTATTTTGTATAACTTCATCCCGTTAGAAATTTGTAATTAGAAGGCAATTTACATTGTGAGAATCACCCGCTTCCGCATGTGAAGATCCAATTATTTTCAGAAGATTTATGTGCATGTGCAAGTTATGTTAAAAGAAATGTTCTGGTTTGCTTCGGACAACTTTTCAACCTGTAGAAATTATTTCATTTAAGAAACATATATTCACTTGCTATTTATTTTCCTTTGAGAAGAACATTTTAACCCATGAATATTATGTTGCTGTGAAATTTCTTTGTCCATAGAGAAACTCGCTTCATTTGTGAAAGTGTTTTAATCTGACATGCAATTCCTTTATGCGAAAATGTTTTCCTTTGAGAAGCAGGTTTAAGTCAATCAATTATTTCTCTTTTGTAAAGTAGGTTTCAGTCTGTGAAATTTGTTTTCACTTGAGTAACAAGTTTTTTGAGCCTGTGAATTCGTTTCCTACGAGAAGCTCGTTTCACCGAGTGGAAATAATTTCCTTTATATAGTAAAATTTTACATGTGATGTGTTGTATTTGGGAAGCAGTTTCCATAGAATGAATTTTATATTTTCTTTATGAAATATTTTCAGGTTGTTTAAGATATGCCATTTGAGAAAACATTTTCGTATATAGATAAATATTGTTTGAGAAGTGCGTTTTGCATAGAGATGCAACTTTCAGCCTGGGACAGATTTTCCTTTCGTACACAGGATTAAGCCTATGAGTACATTCTATTTTTAAAAGCATAGTTGTTTGAGGAAAATATATTTGTTTGAGGAAACATTTGTTTTTTGTTATCGAAATAGCATTCACAGCAGTGATTTATTATTACTAATATTTAGTACTTTTTGTGTTTGGTAGTATTCAATCTGTGAAAATAGCTTCATGTCCAAAGCAAGTGTCTGATGCAGCTAGATAGATATTTTTCCTTTCAGAAAAGGTCTCAGCCTCTGTAAATTATTTCGTTTGAGAAGCAAATATCAGTCTGTGAGAGTGTTTCCATTATGTCTGAAAAGGTTTTTTTCAGATTATGTCGGAAAATTTTTTTCTTGAGAAGCTATTTCCGGCCAATTAATATTTTCCTTCCATTTACTTTCCCATTTACTTTCCTTTGACTTCAGATAGTATATAGTGTTTGCCCATGTTTTCCTCCACGAAAAAGGTTTCAGACCATGAGCACCTATTTTCTTTTAATTTGCAAAGCAGCTTTCAGCCTGAGGGAAAACGTTTTCTTTCGGGATCACGGTTTGTCATGTGAACGTTTGATATCATTTCTATATTATGTTTCAGCATTTGAGACCATTTTTACATTTGGGAAAGGTGTTTAGACTGTTAAACTGTTCTCCTTTCTGACAACTATTTCAGCATGCATTGCTTTTTTTTTTATTTATCTATTCAGTTTTCATGTTTTAGTATCTGGAACTGTGACACTGCTTTTGCATTGAGATTTATGTTTCAGATTATGCTACTTTGTCACTTCATACCTATGTTTTAGCCTGCGAATGGGTTTTAATTTGAAAAGCCTAATTCAGCGTGTTAACATACTTTCCATTTAAGAAACAGTTTTCTGCGAGTGATATATTTTTTCCAACCAGTAGTTCTTTTCTTGCGAAGGAGTCAGTCTATGAAACTATTTTGTTTTGGAAAACGTTTCTCAGCTTCTGAATGCTTATTACTATGCGAAGCATGTTGTAGCCCGAGAAATCATTCTCTTTTGAAAAAAGGAAAACAAGTAACATATGTATATCGGTTTCTTTGTGTAGAAGTTTCCGTCTGAGAAATATTTTCAGCATGTTAATTCTGTTTCTGTCTTTGGAAAAGAAGTTTCAATTTGTGGATGATTGTTTGCTTCGATTGTTTGCTCAACATTTGCAATGGATTTTTTTTTTACGGAGAATGATTCCGCATCGGAGTATGACAATTTCATCCAGCAAAAATAATATTGTTTGACAAGATGATTCCAGCCTATGACTATATATAATGAGTGTGTGAAGGAGAGGAAGCAATGTGTAACCTCTGAAAGTTAATTGCATTAAGAAGCAGGTTTCAGCCTATTAACATTTTCCCTTTGAAAGGCATATTTCAACCTGTGAAAATAAAATCACACTCATTAAAATATTGATAATGATGAGCATTTAACACTGCTTGAGACTTTCAAAGTTACATCCCTCACTGTCACATGTCAATATCAATTTTTGAAAGAAACTATGTAGTTCCTATAATCATGCATTATTTATTACTGCACATGCTGCAATCATATTTTTATCAATTAATCCGTGAACATAGTATCTTTTTAAATAATTTGGAAATAATATCACAAAATACGCCTCACATAGCAATATTCATTTGGTTTGCGTCATTACATATTCTTTATTAATTGACTTTCCTGAGATCGAAACATGTCCTAGGAGATAAACATTATTCTACTTATATTTATTTCATCGAACATCAAGCAATTGGCAAATTAGTCAGTGAGTAAAATTGACTGACTTGGGCTATTTGTTCCTGCTTTCCGGGTTTCGTAAAAATGTTCGGGCTTCATGAATATAGCACAAATCTACTTCTCTTGCTGTTTATCTCTCTTTAAGTATATTGTCCTCTCCCTGGAAGCATTAGCCGGTATGTCTATGTGAAGTGGGATTACTTATACCAGAATTAGATGTTCCCTCTCCGCACAAAGATGCAGCGATGATTCTGGTCAATGAAGTATATATATATTTTCTGAATAAAATAACATTAGAAACCCTTCATATGTGTTAAACGATTATTTATTGAATATATATGAAGGTAGTATTTTAACCTATATTGAATATCACATATTGATATTTAGATTGAAAAAGCTATCAGAATATAGTATTATCACACTTCGTATAATGGCGCAGATTGTTAGATTCAGAAGAAAACAAAATAACACTACCACCTAGATATAGATAAATATATAAATGCTTCTAAGTTAAAACAAAAGATGATATATAAGATATGAAATGAACATTTGACTTTATTCTTATAGAACTGCAAATGACTGTACAGCTGTGTGTGTGGGGGGGGGGGGGGGGGAGGTCTGTGTGTGTGTGTTTGTGTGTGTACGTGTCGGTACATCTCAGTTTAGACAGCTGTTTATCCAAAGCTATGTTTTAGTAGCTATATATTAAATATAAGAATGTTTAAGAAATTTAACTGAGACGGGTAATTACGTTAAAACATTTATTCCAAATATATTTCGAATTTGAGAGACGCTGCAGAACACTATACTTAAGTAGTGTAGCGTTAGACTTTTCCCCATGAAGCAGTATATATGGGAATAATGAATGAAGCTTGAAGAGTCACATGCCCATTGTTAGCAGTAGTTGTAGTAAGATCCATAGCAGCAACATATGTATAGCCTCTTTCTCAGCAGCTATACAACTGAACATTTTATGTGGATACGTGGAAGATAGATTTCTCTATTTATACATTTTCTTACTTCTTTACCTATTCTACTATGTAGGCTATAATTGTTTTTTTTTTATTTTTATTTCAAACAAATATTGGAAAAACATATAACGTCATTTCGTAAAAAAGCAAAATTGACTTTTAACTAAAATTAAGTCAAGATTTAATAAAGTCATCAGACATTTCAGAATTTTCCTTCAAGTAGTAATGCAGATGTTTACCCAAATGAAATGACAATCGTGTTTTTAAAAAATCAATAATTCTGTATTATTGAGATGCGTAAGTGCCTGTTAATATGTGGCGGCGTTTAGATTTGAAACGTGATTAAAATATACCTCATAGGATTCTTCTGAAAATGATAAGAGAAAAGAAATTCTAATTTAAACCCACATATATCCTCATACTGTTATGTATGCAAGCGATTTCATGTATACCGCACAAACAAGATTAACGTACGTTTGTTCGTCTGTAAATGCCTGTTTATTTGTACGTTCTTACGTGTTTGTGTGTGTATTTATGTATATATATATATACACACACATACACACACACACACACACACACACACACATATATATATATATATATATATATATATATATACAATGGTCCATCGTATATATATATATACGATGGTCTCTTGCAGTTTTCATCTACCTAATTTCAAACACAAGACATTAGTCAAGACGAAGTTGTAGTAAAACACCACTTAGCATGTTATCACCCAGTGGCGGCCACGTTGTTGCAAAGCGCACATTTTCACCACGCACCCATTCTTGAGCTATGTCAATCGTATTCCTTCATAGAATAGTGGAGAGGCATAATTAGAGTACGCAATACCTCAAGTAGAAACGAGAATCTAATTTAATTAAATGTGGGACTTACAGGACTATTTCTGTTTCTTACAATTAAAAGTCGCCAATTAAGAGACCCCGTTATTTACTTATATAGACCATACTGGGTCGTACATTTATTCGAGTGGCTAAAACACAGGTTGTGTTTTCATATGCTAAAGACAGCCACACATCGGAATGACATTAAGAGAAGCGACGGAGAATATTCTAATATTAGAAAACACCAGAACCAATATATATATGATTCTTACCCCAATGACGAGTGTAGATGTTAGGGATTGATGAACTATATATTGGTTGCATTACAAATATTAATGGGGAAATATACCTATTAACGTTGTGGTATGAATAAATTTACAATAACATTATTTTCTGAAAGGGTGGTGAATTGGCGGTATCGGTAGAGGGTTGGACGCCATGCTTTGACGCATGGAGTTACGGTCTTCGCCATTCTGAGTTCAAATCCCACCGAGGTTAACTTTGCCTTTCATCCTTACCGGGTCGATAAAATAAAATACCAGTAATGCACTGTGTAATTGCTGGCCTTGTGCCAAAAGTGAAAACAATTATTTTCTAAAAGAAATTATAAATAATTTGAGACAAATAAATCTTTCCCTGTATAATAAATAGTTTTACTAGTAGAATCAATGTACATTGATTTTCAAGATGGTAGCTTATTGAGGGAGTTGGAAAGAAAATACAGAGTATGTCCCGAAGGACGTAAAGGCGTTCGAAGGTGAAATAGCGAACATGTGGTGTGTAGATAGTGAAAGGAACGAAGCTGAAGGCGAAATAAATATAAACATAAATTGATGAGAGGGAACGAAACATTATGATAAATAGGAATATATATCTGAATATGTATAAAACAATATATAATTATATAAAACAATATATAATTACATCTATGCGTCATAGTAAATGCTTATAATTTCATCAAATAAACGTTTTTCCCTCTATCTATACGACTAACAAGCTACATATTTACCTATCTATGTATATCTTATGTGTCTATCTAAATAACTTTCTCTGTATATATAAATATATATATACACACACATCTATCTGCAGATATATTATATATATGATATACTAACATGTTCTAAGACTTTCTAATACTCAACATTGTGTGCATGAATATTTGTCATAACATTTATCACGTAGCAAACCAATGCACGTTTTACAATGTAAACTGACTAGGAATTTGTTTCTTTTGGGGTGGTTTGTATTTGAGTGATGATTAATATAAGTACTTTTCTTCAGCGAATGCACAAATTCTGAAAAAAAAACCAGCCCACTAGATGTGGAGTATGTAAAAGCAATATCATAGACAGACACCTACCGACACACATATATGATGGGCAGTAGCACTAGGGCAGTGGTTAGACGTTTACATATTGAAACATACATAAACATGAGTTTACATACAATACGTTATGAATGAACTATCCTAATTTCGACTGTGTGTGGAGGGATGTGTGTGTGTGTGTGTGTATGTGTGTGCGTATGGGTGTATGAATATTACTTATTGATGTTCACACACAGTACAAGAAGGCGCCCGAATGTGTAGGTCACTGCTTTGATCGCTCAACCACACATTCTGCACCACCGTGCAAATTCTGATGTATTGGCCATAACTGAAACTTGAAACCAAACGTAGCGCTCTCTTTCGGTGCTTAATTCCTTTTTCTTACTCTTTTTCGTACTTTCCACTTACTTTCTTTTTTCGTTTCCTTACAGCATTGTATGCTGTCAGTTTTTCTTTTTAATACAGCATATTTTGTATTGCAATAAATCACATTGTGCATATATCTGCTCTCTTACACTAGATCATGCAATTTTTTGACCTTTTTCCTTTTTCACATTAACATATATATATTTTTTTGCTACATTCATATATATATATATGTATATGTGTGTGGGGGGGGGGGGGTATGTGCGTGCGTGTTTGTATGTGTGTGTGTGTGTGTGCTCTTCTTTGTGTGCCCGTTTGCGTGAATGTACATCTATTTGCCAGTATGTATATGAATACACACTCAGACGCGTAAATATTTTATTCTCATACGTGTGTATACAATTGTATCTCTCTCTGTATATATATATATATATAAATGAAAGGTATAGAAAACATTGTAGCGAAAAGCCAACAGTATTCCATAATATATATATATATATATATATGCAAAGTTTTATTTAAATTGTTGGGTTACAACGAGTAAATATTTATAACTGATATAAAAGCACTCAACAAGAATTTGGAGTATATTTACGATATTAAATAAATGGAAACTATATTTATAAAACCATATTTATTTCATTATATATATTTCAGGGATATCATATTAAACATATGGTATGCCTTCATCAGACAAAATACAATATAAACAGTCTTATAAATGGAAGTTGAAGTGTAAGGTATGTCAAATCTATCTATTTATAAGACTGTTTATATTGTATTTTGTCTGATGAAGGCATACCATATTTTTAATATGATATCCCTGAAATATATATAATGAAATAAATATGGTTTTATAAATATAGTTTCCATTTATTTAATATCGTATATATATATATATATATATATATATATATATATATATATATATATACTTACAAGCACTAAAATATACAAATAAAATGTAAAACAAAAAGACATATTTAAAAGATGTATCATGGTTGATACTAATAGAAATAAATAAATAAATAAGGAAAATGGACAGAAGAATAGATAGTAAAAAGAAAAGTAGATACGTTAATCTTGTAGCAAATACAGTAGGTAGATGTTTCTGACGTGTAGATACATAGTGAACGTGAGAGGAGAGTACAATAGAAGAGAGAAAGGGAACTTATAAGGGTAAGGGAGAAATGTAAGTAAAATATTTGTTTCTACTTTAGGCACAAGGCCAGCAAATTGTCAGTTCATTACTAGTACTTTATTTTATCGACCCCGTAAAGATGAAAGGCAAAGTCAACCTCGGCGGGATTTGAACTCAGATCGTAAAGGGAAGTAACTATGCTGGAAAGCATGGCGTCCGACCCTCTACCGATACTGCCAATCTATAAAATATTGTATATACATATGTTTTTAAATTTCCAGAATATTTAGGAGGAACATGCTTTAAGGGAGTATATGTGTTGGATAAAGTCACGATAGGGAGGTTTGGGCTAAAAGAAGTGTAAACAATGGGATGGAGAGCTGAAGAACAAAGGAAACGAAAGAAATTTGGCAAAGAAAATTAAAAGCAATCTCAAATTATTTGTGATAGTTACATATTGCAGGTTATGTTTACACAAACTACTTACATGTATGTATGATACTTCGATTTAGATAAGTCTGCGTATAACGCGTGCAAAAACAGCTGCTCAAGATCCAATTTTACAGTTGTTTGATGAAGAAACATACACGCAGATGAAAAAGGATCAGTTTTCCTTACACTCGTGAAACATAATTCCGCTTTCAAAGTATTTTATGTTAAGGGTTTGTACCTACGCAATTATTAAATAATGAGAGTGAATGTGGAAGAGAAATTTTCTTGGTTTAATAATTTTATATGTGTTACCTATAACTATAGACATCAAACATACATGTTTTCTCTTTAGGGTCTTTCACAATTATTATAGATCTGTTAGCCTTGATAGTTTGGCCACAGTGAACGGGGAAATTCCAAGGGGTTGTCATATTCCTGCTACTTGTTAAAGCATCTGGGTAATAGTCGTACCATTACAACCAGCTCGTTTTTAGATCATAAACCTGCATATTACTCGGTGTAAATATTACCCCAACCTCTCATGCCTCGTTTTATATTCCCTGGGAACTACTACTTTTCATCCTGCAACCAGTTGGACATTGGTCACATCACACGATCGGCAATTGTTCAATTGCTTTCTTGATCACATTGGATTGAACATTGTGCATGGAGACACCACTGGTCTTGTGGAGACAAAATGAGGTTCTCTCTGTTGGCTTTTCGCGCAGAATCCCTCAGTCACTAATAGGCAATAGTTTGATTTATATCATGTTCTTTGCTGCGGTGACCATATTGCCCATAACAGTGCTTTATTTTCCTCCCATTTAGAGAAAAAGGCTTTATTGACTTTCATGATTTGCCAACAGTTTGATAAACTTTGCCGTTTTTATTGCAGAGTCGTCATCATTTTGTATATTTATTCCCAATTATTTCTATTTTCCTTTGCATCTGAATATAACCTATTCTTCCTTTCGTGGTCTACAATCATTTTAATCATCCAGTAATATGTGGTTTTAAGGTACTGATCGAGTTGAGTGTTTGATAATTTGCAGGACATCTCAAGCTGGATCATGATCGCACCTCCGTTTTGTTTAGGGGGTGGAGGCGATCTACATCTGCTTTTTGGTGATGTAGTTTATCACAAGTCAAATGTTTCCTCAATTTGGTGTCCATTCCCTTAATGTTATTACCGATCCAATTTATAATATTGAAACTGTAGGTGATAACTCGGATAGCAAGCGTATTTATAACAGATAGCTTATTACTTCAGTTAAGCACAGTTTTCAAAACAGCATGTACTCTCCGGTAGCATTCCTTCCTGATTCGCTCTTCCATTATGGCGTGGTGAATACTTTGGCCTTTATTGATCCTTGGATATCTGTAGGTTTGTAACTGTTGTAGTCCCATAATTATTGTGTTCAAATCTATTTCCATTGAGTTTGTGCTTGTTATTTTGCCTTTCTTGAATGTTGCTTTGGCGCATGTTTTCAATACAAATTTCATGCCTACATAGAACTTAACTAATTTACTTAATTGTATTTCAAAATACTCAAACATATTTCGAGGATAAAATCCGTAATAAATACTTAAGAATTTAAAATTTTGTCATCGATATAGTAAAAGAAAGTAAAATTGGAAATGATTATAAATGCTATAAATCAGACGTAAAAGACGGAAAGGGCAAGGATTATGCGGCAATGATATAAATATATGGAGAGGAGGGGCGTGACACACTCTGCAGCCTGACACACACATAAAGGCATTTCCACGAACAATGGTCAACGACACTCGCTGCCACTACCTGCGCAGAAGGTCTGCTGCTATACTCCAATTTGCTTTCACTTATACCATACAGTTTCAAGTCATCTCTATCAAACAAAAGATTTATGGTTTTGCTGTTTATTTTGTAGCCATGTTTTGGTTTTTGAACGCATGAGATAGCAGAGAAGAAGACGAATGAACTTGAGAAAAATGACAGTTAATAATTATGCTACTGGAATTTATATTTCCAACACTGAGTGGCTGTGATAGATTTGCATTCCATACAGACCTGTATTTTAGGCAGTTTGATATTACTGGGGAAATTTTCAGAAACCCGAAAGATTTAAAAATCTATGAATGGGGAACACCTTATGAAATGAATTTTTATAATAAATCCAAGCACTACTCACACTTTTGTGCTTCTATAAAGGTTTTCTTGAATAATAGGATTACTGAAAAGTTGGTCTTTGCATGCCTATGTCCCACGGCATATTCCTTTTTGCTCTCTAGGGAAAAAATGATGTTCATTCATATATTTGTAGGTTGTCTGAATCAATATTGAGGTGAGAATATTTTATGCATCATGGGGAGGCAAGTAATATGATGATCTTTTTTTTAGGGGGGGAGGGGGGGGGGGGTGATCCTGTTAATTGTTGCAAGAGTTATGTTATAATCTGCGCAAAATAATCAGCGGTTTTCTCAGTTATAACATTTTACTAAGATATATCTAGCATTCAGAGAAGATAATCAGAAATGTGGCACGATATCAAGACATTTTTATTTATTGGATTTTGTAATGCTAACTATAGTTACCCAATACTTACGTTTGCTACATCTGCCTTTCTATATTATAGTATCTTTTTTTCCATATGCTGTGTCCGTTCTGCATTCACATTGTGCGATTTCTCTGTACTAATACTGTTTTCCATAAATTGAAGAAGTTTCCTTATTTGAATTTTCTGGGTTACAATTTCCCATTAAAATCTCCTTGCATTTGACGTAAACAGACTATTGTACTTCTAAAACCTATTTCAGACTTTCTTTGAGTGGTAAAAATCTGGTGTTGAATTTACTTTGTATTACTTACTCACTTTTCTACCTTTTCATGACTTGACAGATTCCTAGCACATATTTCACCCACGACCGATATTTATCCCCTCATCACATTTCTTTCTCAAGTTTTATTTTTTACGGTGGATTTGTTAGATTGTTGTGCTGTCTTCTTTTTTCCATAATAACACACATTTCCTATCTATTACAGTTAGTGCTGCATTTATTATCCATATACTTAACCTGATAAGTATATATATGACATTTGCAGATTTTATGAAAATATACTTGAAGTTTATGATGTAAATATTTGAATCAAAATAAAGTGAGAAGCGGAAATACACGTGACATCTGCATGTGAAAGACTAGGCATATGATACGTCACAAAATGTTTGTCTGTCACACACCATATTATAATGGAGTATTGTGATAATTTAACCAATTTTCACTCATGTTTGTGCTTTTTTCACGCAATTTCCATCATTTTAATGTTTTCCGTTATCCCTAGCATCTTCTAAATATTTCGCATAATGTTGTCGCTTATATTATCATGCTAAGGCATCCATGATAGAAAACCTCCAAATATTTCACACTTTCAGCCATAGTATGCTCTTGCTTTATGCATCCTCCTTTGGTTATATTTACATCTATTATTCTGTTTGCACACGTTCTTCTTTCTCTCTCTCAAACTAAATGTAACCGCACGTTACATACAATCTGAAACTCAGATACTGAAATGAAAAGCACAGCTCTCTGATTGTTTTACTTTGAACTTTTCACACGACACATTTGTTTTTCAATTTCAGGATTCATATCTTTCCCTCATATTGTCATATGTATTGTTATGTTTCTTTCTATTAATAGTTGTGTCAATGCGGATTATTTACATTTCTTTCAATAATAATATAGGTATATCTGATTGGGTGACTGGATAACTGTAGCGTGTATGACTACATATCTGATGTTATATATGAAAGAAATATTTATATATATGAACATCACAGACCAGTGTCTAAGGATATATATATATATATATATATATATATATATATATATATATATATATATATATATATATCTGTATATATATAAATTTAAGTGTGTGTGTCTGTGTATTAGCTATAGGGGCCTACATCTTACGACGGATATTCATGAATTTTTTACAGGCTCATAGATTAGTCATCGGGGAATGTTTTCTATATATCAACGTATCGTTTCTTTATTCCGGGGTCATTCAGCAGGTAAAAATCGTGTCACCTTTTTTTAGGTATCGAAAAATAAGATCTTTGGCTCAAACTCCCAAATTTTGCCACATATTTCCTTCAAATTTTAAAACAAAACAGAATTTATCATTGCACATCTTGTAATGGCTTTATATTTTGCATGTTTTCTTCAGGAACGGCGTGGCAGCCACTTAAATATTCGAAAATACCAACAATTCGCTCAAATTTCCGCTTTTTCGGCTCTAGCTCCCACATTTTTCAACCGATTTCGTTCAAATTCGAAACTTCGGCTCCACCTGACACATAAATCAATTTATTTGGTTCAACTTTTATACTACAATAGAACCTATCATTGCACATCTTATAGTAGCTTTATACTTTCATTTTTTCGTTCAAGGATGGCGTGGTAGCCGTTTAACTCTTCAAAATACGATTTTTTCCATCTCCCACATATTCCATACGATTACACTCAACATTTCGCTATTTGCTACACCTTACGAGCGATTTTCAAGAAACACGCAGTCGCTAAGATCACATTTTCATCAAAGCAGATATTATTTTACCTACCCAGGCAACGCTGGGTACTGCTGCTAGTATATATATATATATATATATATATATATGTGTGTGTGTGTGTGTGTGTGTGTTTGTAAAAGGTAAACATGAATAACAACACAATCGGTACAGTATATGGATAGTATATATTAGGTTAACGCTTGATGTAGCAGGAGAAGGGTATTAACGTTTCGGACGCTAGTCCTTCATCAGAAGAAAGAATGAGAAATAAAATAGATTGAGGGGACGCGCGGGATGGAATTTGAAAAAAATATATGTGTATGTGTGTGTGCTCCTGTGTCTGTGTGTGTCTGTGTGTCTGTGTCTGTGTATAAGTAGTGGGGCGTGAGAGTAAGATTAAAAGAAATTATATTTATACACATCAATTTTCATTCAAGCAGTTTCAAACGCCAGAATCATACACATTTCAAAAAGAAAAAGTAGAGTGTAGACTTGGGTGTATCTGTTGAAAACACCTTTGATATAGCTTTACTGTTTGAAACGCGGCTGCAAGCTTTCATTTAAAAACGTTCTTAATACAGATTTTTTCTTTTGCTTTTTCTTTTTGAAATATGTATGGTGGAGGGTAATCTAGGGCTGTGTCCTAGAAATGTTATGCTAAATATCCCTATAATTTTTTTTTTTTAATTCCTTGCAAACATTATTTAAGATTACTGCCGCATAATTACGGGTGTCTATCTCACCGCTGTGTACGATGGCACCTAGGGGCAATGAAGACGTCGAAATGATGCCAGCCGTTCAAAATTACATCCCCCCCTCTAAAAATAGCAAAACAATTGATGCTTTGGATAGGGTCAAATAGTTGTCGTTAGATATGCTCAACCAACCGTGACGCCTAAACCAATCAGCTTTAGTAATCCAGTGAAACTACACACCTATTGGGCGAAATACAGTTTGAAGAATCTAGCATTCTGTAGCCGCTTTTCACTATAAGGCACAGAATTTACTCATCTCTTTACAGTTGAAAAGTGCAAACTTGACTGTCACCACAGATTATGAACCTGAAGTTTGCGAAAGCATGAAAGTGCTTGTTCAATTAACACTTAACGTTTACTATTCTACCATACTATTTCATTCTAATACCATTATAAATGTTAAGGGATTGTAAATAAAACGAGTAAATCAGACAAAGTTGGAATTCCTTTTATTAATATATATATATACACACAGAGGTATCCACTGTAAGTTGTGGGGTCTATTCTGTATGAAGAACTCATTGTAATCCATATGTTGAAAATGTTGTAGGTTAAGATAAATCTCAGAAAACAATAAAACATTAAAAGGAAAACAGAGTCATGATATAAGTTAAAACCATGAAATAAACAATCAAGTCATTAGAGATATACTTCACTGCTTTACGATCGTTTCTAGATGGTGATAATACATTGTATCTATACTCAGCTATCGAAAACAGCTGGTGATATGCATGTAAGCAAATATTCCCTCTATTTGATAGTTTGTAAAATTACATAGATCAATAGCTGAGTATAGATACAATGTATGATCACCATCTAGAAAAGATGGTAAAGCAGTGAAGTATATTTCTAATGACTTGATATTTTATTTCATTGTTTTAACTTATATGTATATATATATATATATATATATACATATATATATATACATATATATATATATATATATATATATATATATATATATATATATATATATATATATATATATATATATAATTGGTGTTGGATGCTTAAAGCATCGGTATGCGGTAGACCATATGAGCACTCGATGCCCTCAAAAACAGAGTATGATATCACAAAAAAAAGAGAATCAGTGTTGCGACGAAAGGAATTTAATGGACATATTACAATTGATTCTCGGGCGGCCAGCTTGAGGGACAATCGATGTGGTGATCAAACGTGACTCTGAAATCCCGCGGTCCTTGAATACGTCTCGATTCTACCAAGCAGATTTTCCTATTGTCCTTTAACATCGAATTCCTTCGTTTGTTGTTTTAAATCCTGTTGTTTTCATTCCATGAGTATTTAAGTACACGTCATCGGTATTGCTAGCCCTCATGGTTGCCCACTGTTTGGTTATGCTCCTTCTCCACCTGTCAATCAAAATGTTTTCATATATCAGAATTACTACTGTCGTGGGAGGGGGGATGTAATCTTGAACGGCTGGCATTATTTTGACGTCTTCATATTAACAATTTCTTTTCTTCGCACATATTATTAAACCCTTCAATATACAAACCTGAATCTAATATTATTCTAAACCCCCTTTTTCTCTTCATCAACTTTTAATTTCAAATCCTTTTAAATTATCGATTATCTTCCAACGGCTTTTTAACTTCTCTCTGGGAGAGAATATATATTTTTCTCAGTTGTAAAGGCTATCTCTCTCTCTCTCTCTCTATCACCCATCTCTCCTCCTCTCTCATCCTTCTTTCTTATACTCCTCCCCCACCATTCTCAACTCTGATCTCCTCCTCTTTCTCACCCTTTCCACCCACCCCCCTCTTTTTCCCAATATCACACATCAATCTTAAATTATTTTTCATATGTTGATTTAAAACTTCACTATTCACAAGTGTTTTTTAACCTTCATATCATGTATCCCTCTTTTATCTGATGAAAACGCAGATATCATCTCATAATGATATTTGTTTTTGAAATGCGCATAATAATACACTTGGAACTCTTTTAACCATCTTTTGATCTTATATTATTTATACTCTAGTCCTACAAACTGTTGAGTGCTACATATATATATATTACAATACAATACAAACACTTAGGTGTTTATCATATATTGATTTATATTAACTTGTATTACACGGCTCGGAAATGCTTCTTTCTTTGAGCTAATTAATTGTAAATGACTCTTTGAGTGTATACTCTAAATATAATATATATATATATAGATTTTGAGTATATGTTGGTTGTATACCAACACCCTAGTATGCAGGCTGGAGCACTCGACGAAGTGCGCAGGTTGGTTTGGTTACTCCGGAGAAATGTAAAATAAAGTTAAATAAAAAGTCAAATGTTTATAATTTTGCTTCGTTTATTACTGCTATATATATTTCAGTGACAGCCATCTTTGGCTGTGACCTCTTCAGGCAGTTTGAATTAGCATGGTATAGACAAGTACATATGTTGTTGAAGTGTATAATATTGTCAATACTCTGATATGCCCAGTTCCTGGTTGGGTTGTTATTTCACTGAGGAACTGGAGTCATATGAATTCAAACAAACGAATTTCAGTGTCAAAGGTCCCCTTCTCCTCTCATTGGTCAGTTATTAGAACATTCCTCATTCTAAGTGTTGTTATTGTTGGAGTTAGCTTAAAAAATTGATAAAATGGTAGATCGGACAAGGTGTTAAAGGAACAAACTAACAAAAAGGAGTCAAACTTCCCATTGGTCAGTTCTGAGAGCATTCCTCAGTCAGAAGTCTATAGAATTCTTTCTGGGGTGAGGCTCCCTGCAGTGTTTGTATTTGCTATTGTTAAGTACATTTGACCTCTACCATTATTTTGGTAGTGTTGCTGGTGTTGTGGTCAGCTTATGTTTTGCTGCTGCTAACAATTTAGAAGTATCCAGTGTGTGTTTTTTCTTCATCCCTCCTGCCACCATCTCTCATAGTGGTGGTGGTGGGGGGGGGGGGGGGGTTATTCCATGTATATGAAGAAATATAAGGCAATAAATGAAGAAAACAGAAAATAAATAATATAATAAAATAATTAATATAATTTGTATAATTTGAAAATAAATAAATAGAGAATAAAGAATAAAGAATAAAGAATAAATGAAAAATTGGTGAAAAAGTAATGAAAATGAATATGGAGAAGTGAAAAATAATGTAGTATAAAGTGTGTGTGCTATAACCAATCTCAAGGTCAGAAATATGTTGGATAGATTTGTATGAGGACAAGATGTTAAAATAAGATTATCTTATTTTAACATCTTGTCCTCATACAAATCTATCCAACATATTTCTGACCTTGACATTGGTTATAGCACACACACACTTTATACTACATTATTTTTCACTTCTCCATATTCATTTTCATAACTTTTTCACCAATTTTTCATTTATTCTTTATTCTTTATTCTTTATTCTCTATTTATTTATTTTCAAATTATACAAATTATATTAATTATTTTATTATATTATTTATTTTCTGTTTTCTTCATTTATTGCCTTATATTTCTTCATATACATGGAAGAACCCCACCACCACCACCACCACAACTATGAGAGATGGTGGCAGGAGGGATGAAGAAAAAACACACACTGTATACTTCTAAATTGTTAGCAGCAGCAAAACATAAGCTGACCACAACACCAACAACACTACCAAAATAATGGTAGAGGTCAAATGTACTTAACAATAGCAAATACAAACACTACAGGGAGCCTCGCCCCAGAAAGAATTCTATAGACTTCTGACTGAGGAATGCGCTCAGAACTAACCAATGGGAAGTTTGACACCTTTTTGTTATTTTGTTCCTTTAACACCTTGTCCCTTCTACCATTTTATCAATTGTTAAAGCTAACTCCAACAATAACAACACTTAGAATGAGGAATGTTCTAATAACTGACCAATGAGAGGAGAAGAGGCCCTTTGACACTGAAATTCGTTTGTTTGAATTCATATGATTCCAGTTCCTCAGTGAAATAACAACCCAACCAGGAACTGGGCATATCAGAGTATTGACAATATTATACACCTCAACAACATATGTACTTGTCTATACCATACTAATTCAAACTGCCTGAAGAGGTCACAGCCAAAGATGGCTGTCACTGAAATATATATAGCAGTAATAAACGAAGCTAAATTTTTAAAATTTGACTTTTTATTTAACTTTATTTTATATATATATATATATATATATATATATATATATATATAAAATAAAGTTAAATAAAAAGTCAAATGTTTAAAATTTAGCTTCGTTTATTACTGCTATATATATTTCAGTGACAGCCATATATATATATATATATATATATATATATATATATATATATATATATATATATATATATATATATATATATATATATATATATATGGTAATTGGTAATATGTGTAGCGTCTAATTGATGATTACTTCTTTCCCATCTGCCTAATTGTAACATTCAAAATATGTCCGAAAGAAATATGTTGATAACTTCATCAGCATTTACTGTATCCACCTGCGGCAAATTGCACTTTGGCTTATTTCTTTCCGCAGTTTCCTATTCTGCGCGGTTTGTTTACTTCATATAGATTTTGAGCCAATGAATTATGGACATTTTTTCGCCACCGCCTTGCTGGCGTGTTCCTATTTCTTGTAGACTGAAGTTTACACGCCACACTAAAGTTTACTCGCCATACATGAATTTTGTGAAAGCTTTATGTGAACGATTATCTTCAGGGTTTGCTTTTGGTGAGGCATATTATAAGAACTAGTTTAGCAGCTTCAAATAGGTCTACGATTGTTATATGGTCGATCGTTTGACACTCTTACCGGCTACATAGACTCTTGCTTTTTTTTTTTTGCGTTTTGTTTTTGCGATAAGTCACAGAGGGAGTCTCTACACCATTCCAACCTAAAATGTTTGGCAACGCAGGAGAGAAAGAGAGAGAACTGAGAATTTGTGGAACATTCTTATGATTAAAAAATATAGTTATTAAAAGTCTCGATTTTTCGAATCCTAGATGAGATCCAATTTAAATATCCAAGAACATAATAAAATCATGTCGGACGGACTATTCGAAATTTTATATTTTATACAAAGTGTGATCTGTTTTGAGGTTAAACGTAGGCCAGTCTCAGCCTGTTCTGTGAAGAAATGTAAGGGAATCATCCTCGCTTGAAACTATATGGCCTTATTAGGAGAATTTTGAAATATGTTATTTGGGTTTATTATATATAGCAAGATGTAGAGTTTTTCTGATACGATAGTTTAATATTTTTATCATTTCTGAAAACTGGAAGTATTTTCAGGATTGAAATATATTATTTGTTTGCGGAGATTAAAATTCTTAAATGACATTTTGACATCCCGATAATTAACAATGTTAATATTAAATTAGGTCCTGGTATACAGATTGCCCTTTTTACTTGACTTAGTTTTTAATGGTTTCAATCTTTACGCTGATATTTATTCAACCGTGTACATTTGCTTGATGAATTCTACGTCACAGCTTTCGCAAATATTGTGATGTCAGTGCTTTAATGGTAATTCTATGAGTAAAATATTCTGTCATACATTCCATACATTCTAACGTATATTCTCTATGTTTAACATATCATTTTTCATAGCCGCGTAAATGTTTACTTTGCTTTGAACATCATTCACGATATTTCACGATAAAAGCCAACAATAACTCTTATCAACTCTATAGTAGATAACAAATCATACAGCAAAATGAATCAACGCAGTTACATAATACATTATTAGGATTAGTCAATGCATATAACAATACCAAGTTGAAAATGATTAACCTGAATAACAGCATTGTAAGTAAATTCCATTCATATCACAAAATCATACTCCACCAAACGAACCATAAAGATATATTAGCTGATATCACCATCTGTTTTACTCTATTATCCAGATAGGAAATAATCATTTGAAGCTCCTAGCTCTTTTACTAAACAATTGATACGCCAATATCGTTACAAACTTATATAGATTCAATACAGAAACTTCTACCTGTTTAGAGGAACTGCTAATAATCGAAGCCAAAGTTCCTTAATGTAAGTATTCAGACTAAAATAAGTATGATGTCAATGGACGTATCATGATATTAAGATGATTTACGTGGCTTTCTATAATATATTTTTTCCCAATAGCTTTTTACTTTGTAAAAATATTACAATACTAAGAGCGAAAGTAAGCACCTATTAGAAAGATAAGCTCTCTAGATAATGTTCAGAATGTATGTTTTCAAAATGTTTTGGATATAGAAAATTGTCCTAATTTCATTACATTTAATCAATTCTAATCTGATCTGAAATTCAATATTATCTCATTTTGCAAACCTAGGAAAGTCCGTGGAAATCATATAATTTATATCAGAATTGAATTATAATTTCCCGTAATATAAAGACGATTTATATGACATGATATCAATAGAGAATGAATATCTAGGAACAGTCATTCGTTTTTCCAGAAAGATATATTGTTCACGGCATGCAATTTTGTCAAACATTAATGCTGAATATCACGCATATATTTGCTGGTTTTGTCGAGTTTAACAAACGTTAAGCATTTGTTGTTCAATGTACTTTTTTCTGGATTTTGTCATTGATTCAAAGCGAAAACAAAATCTGAAAAGATAACTCCTGTCAATGAAAGTTATATGGTTTGTGTATGTATATCCCATAAATATACACTATACGCGTAGTTTTGGCACATACTGGTAACAGAGTACAAAATGTGTAATAACATTTCACCTTAATACCTCTAAGCTAATGCTATGTTTCTCTCCATCATTATTATTTTATTCCTCCTGCTACAAATTGGCTTCTATAATACTTTAATTGCTAACACACATGAATGTCCAAGTCATCAGATCATATGGAATAGATGCAAAATTATTTCACACGTAAAAGAACACGAATACTGATTCAAAAGCGAAAGCCTAAAACATCTGCAAAACTGAATGCATTTACAGCTCAATAATTTAATTTTGCCAGTTTATACCCTGGAGTAATGCCAGCTATAGTACTTTGTGTAGCATCAGTGACTGCAGAATTGAATGAAACATAAATTGCATAATGTCTACCGACACCAATGATAGAAAGTAACCAGAAAATAGATATATCTTTCTAGTGTGTACATTAATATTACACTAATATTACTGTTCATATAGTGTAGGAAAGTAATTAACTTGTGTTTGTTGACTGAATACATTTTAGTAGATAATATGTGTAGTACCAATTCTGCATAGTTTAAATAATGTGTAATGAAAAAACAACAACAAAAATCTCAGATTTCAGCTGCATGCTAGGGACAACAGATTGAGGCACGTTTCCTCAAAATACAATAAAGAGGGTTGTTCATATTTAGGAAAATATATACTTCGTGTACGTATTCTGTCCAGTCAATATATTATTTTAAATTAAATAGAAACACAAAGAAATATTTTAAATTTCTCATGTTCATAGAATAACATAAGTTACTATCATTAGATAAGCATCACTTGAATATACGTTCACCACACGCACGCATTCACTCTCTCTTTATATAAATATATATATATATATATATATATATACACACACACACATATATATATATATATATATATATATATACTTATATAAATTAGATTAGAGCAAACATCACGGACGCTCTATCTCAAAATTATTTTTGAAAACCATTAGAATTGCGCAACCGGTAAATACTTAAAACTAAAACTGAATACTAACCAATACTTATTATTATGTTTTACTTATTCCTAATTAAACTATTTTTCACTGGGAACAATTTGTCAGCATTTCCTTTCCCTTTTACCAATATATATATATATATAAAAAACATGAGAAGAAAGAAGAATACTGCGCGGTTTGCACATGGGTTACATATGATAAAAATAGTCCTTCGTCGGTGATTTTCCAACCATCATTGGTATTTCATCGCATTAAAAATCAGATGTTTCAGGCTGGTGCGAGCAATAACTAAAAAAAGTTATTGGGACCAGAATTCGCGTAAGGCGAGGGGGAAAAGTAAACAACATAGAAGGATAAAAGAAAACCGAAGATAGGAAAATAAACAAGCAACATGTTTGTCCGGTCAGTATAAGCTGGGTGGATTTCATGAGCGAGAGAAGTACAGACCGTGTTAATGTGTGTGAGATGTGAGCAAGAAGAGACCCACACAAGCCAAACGGGAGGAAGTGAGAAGGGGAGAAACAGGGAGTGAATGAGTGGAAGTGTGTGGAAGAGGTCAGTCGAGAGAAAGTGTAACTCACAGAGGGGCGAAAGAAGGTGAGAGAAACAGAGAGAACGGGGAAGCAGTAAGAGAGAAACAGACAAACGCAGCCGAGGTAAATATATATAAAAAACATGAGAAGAAAGAAGAATACTGCGTGGTTTGCACATGGGTTACATATGATAAAAATAGTCCTTCGTCGGTGATTTTCCAACCATCATTGGTATTTCATCGCATTAAAAATCAGATATCTCAGGCTGGTGCGAGCAATAACTAGAAAAAGTTATTGGGACCAGAATTCGCGTAATGCGAGGGGGGAAAGTAAGCAACATAGAAGGATAAAAGCAAACCGAAGATAGGAAAATAAACAAGCAACATGGTTGTCCGGTCATCATAAGCTGGGTGGATTTCATGAGCGAGAGAAGTACAGACCGTGTTGAAGTGTGTGAGATGTGAGCAAGAAGAGACCCACACAAGCCAAACGGGAGGAAGTGAGAAGGGGAGAAATAGGGAGTGAGTGAGTGGAAGTGTGTGGAAGAGGTCAGTCGAGAGAAATTGTAACTCACAGAGGGGGCGAAAGAAGGTTAGAGAAACAAAGAGAGCGGGGAAGCAGTAAGAGAGAAACAGACAAACGCAGCCGAGGTAAATATATATAAAAACCTGAGAAGAAAGAAGAATACTGCGTGGTTTGCACATGGGTTACATATGATAAAAATAGTCCTTTGTCGGTGATTTTCCAACCATCATTGGTATTTCATCGCATTAAAAATCAGATACCTAAGGTTGGTGCGAGCAATAACTAAAAATAGTTAATGGGACCAGAATTCGCGTAAGGCGAGGGGGACAAGTAAACAACATATATATATATATATATATATATATATATATATATATATATATATATATATATATATATATATATATATATATATAGTATTAATACAAGACCGGAGGCCATATTCAGTTGATTAAGGTTTCTTTAAAACACAGTTATACATATTTCACTGAGGACTATCAGTTATGATAGATTGAGCTCTTTAGACGGCAAAAACCTATAAAAACATTGAAAGTTCGTAACCTTCAAATTTGAAGGAATCAAATTATTTCTCCATCAAAAATTTTCTTTTATTGATACAGGGAGACAGTCGGACACTGTATCAATGGAAAAAAATATATCTCGGATAAATTATTGGGATCTTCCAAATGTAAAGGTTATGTTTGAAACTTTAAGTTTTTATCGATTTTGCAACCTCAAGAGCTCAGGCTATGACAACTGATAGTCCATTTGATGAACCATTTATTTAGATTGTTGAGCGTTTCTTTTTATCTGCTTCACAACCAACATACCTCAATGTGTTCAGCGAATTCATGTCGGTTAGCCTAATACTCTCTCTCACCCCCTCTCTCTCACTATATATATATATACATATATATATATATATATATAATATATATATATATATATATGTATATATACGTATATATATATATATATATATATATATATATATATATATATATATATATATATATATATATATATATATACATATATATATATACATATATATATATATATATTTGTATATATATATATATATATATATATATATATATTGGTAAACGGAAAAGTAAATGCTGACAAATTGTTCATAGTGAAAAATAGGTTAATTAGGAATAAGTGAAAATTAGTAATAGTATTGGTTAGTATTCAGTTTTTGTTTTAAGTATTACCGGTTGCGCATTTCTAATGCTTTTCAAAAATAATTTTGAGATAGAGCGCCAGTGATGTTTGCTCTAATCTGATTAGTTTTGGAAATTCTACCTGTTTTTATGTGAAAAAAGTGGCTCCAGATGTATTAAAATAAGTTTCGCGCCAATTCGTGTTGCAAAAATTCTTGTGGTCAAAACAATTTTAATTGGTCGGTAGAGGTCATGTGAATGTTAAAAATTGATTTTGCGCCAAATGTAGCTTTGTGTCGGCTGATTGAGAAGTCACTGAAAAATAAGTCTTTCAAAACAAATATGTGTGTGTGTAGTAGTAGTAGTAATAAAGAGGTTCGTTGTTGTGATAATGGTCAGCAGGCATGTGTGTGCGAACCGCAGCCTGTTGACAGTTCAAATGCCTATTAAGACAAGTTTGTGTGTGATTGTGTGTGTGTGTATGTGTGTGTGTGTGTGTGTGTGTGTGTGTGTGTGTGTGTGTGTGTGTGTGTGTAGCAGAGTAATTCGTGGTAGAAGGATGGTCAGTAGGAATGTGTCTGTAGGTGTGTGGGGGATATTTTAATATGTTAAAAGATTTTTTCAACTCTTGTCTTATACGGAGAAGTGTATGTGTGTATATGTCTCTTTGTATGTTAATGTACGCGTGTGTATGTGTGTGTGTATATGTGTGTGTGTGTGGGGGGGGGGGCAGTAATTTTGTGATACTGGTAAAATGGTGTACATCATACGATATTTTCAGTAAAAACGATTCTCTCAATAGCACATCAAAAACCTTAATAATAAAAGGTGCAAAATGATATATAGTATTGGCATAATACCAAGGTTTGTGTGAGTGTCCAGATTGTACGTACTGCAAGGGGAATCCATTAGGCCTTGCTGTATTGGAATACTTGTGTACAAATATGTATGTGCCCATCAGTGTGTAATGCATGTGTGCTTTTATGTATGTGTGTGTGTCGGCACGTTTATATCTATAGACATCAAAAGGTATGCAAATTTGTGTATATTTGTGTTGCACCATAGAACATGTGTGTTTACGTATGTCATTGTGTTTATATGTGGATAGAGATGTGTGCTGATGTAGGTATGTATGTTGACGTGTGTATGTTGTGGGTTCGTCTTAGGGAGAAGTGTTTAGACGGGGTCCGTATTTGTTAATAAAGTAAGATTCCTTGCTGATGCGCTGGGTGTGGGTGGCATTATCTGTAAATTTGTAGAGGGGAAAGATTCTGAAGTTGAGATGATATTGGGCGGCACAGGTATCAATGTGTTCACTCAGTGGTATTTTCCTGTATTCCCGTATTTTAATTTGGGATCTATGGACAGTCATGCGTTGGCGGAGGCTGTTTTTGGTCTGGCCTATGTATTGTTCCCGACAACCTGAGCAAGTTAATACATATATTAGATTTTCCGATGCACATGTGAAATTGTGTTTTACTATAAAACGTTGTCCTTCTTTGAAATAGAATTCCGAACCCTCTATTAGGTTAATGCAAATGCCACAGTCGGGTCTATCGCATTTTTTTACTGTGGGTTTCGTTGTTGTGGTTGGCAGTACTTTGGCATGTGTTAGGATGTTTTTCATTGACTTGGATTGTCTTTTGCTCTTTATGATATCGTGTGTTCGTAGGATTTGGTTCATTCTATGGTCCTTTTTCAACACAGGGATGTTCTGGAGGATGGTGTCAAAGGCCTCATTGTTGAGGGAGTTGTGTGTGGAGATGTATGGAAGAGCTTTTAGTTTCGGTTGATTTACTTTAGCGTGTCTAAGGTCCTGGGTACTGAGTTTTAGGGCACGTTGGATTCCATTGTCAATTAGTGATGCAGGGTAGTCCCTGCCTATGAGTGTGTCCTTTAGTTCTTGTAGCCGTAAGTAGCAGGTGTTTTTATTGGAGACTATAGTACAGATTCTCTTGGCTAAGTTGTAGGGAATATTAATTTTAACGTGTCTAGGGTGGCAAGAGTTGAAAGGAAGATATTGCTTGGAGTCTGTGGGCTTGTAGTATATGTCTGTTTCTATTTTTTTGTTATGGGTTTTAATGAGGATGTTGAGGAAGGGGAGTTGTTGATGGCTGTATTCCATCGTGAAGTTAATATTCGTGTTGAGCCCATTTATAAGGGTGTGAAATTCTTTAAGTTTCTCGATGTCTTCGTGCCAAAGGATGAAGAAGTCATCTAGATATCGCTTGCAGTTCCTTTCTATGTGTAAGTGGAGAGTGTTTCCAAATTTGTTTACGACTTTAGTGTGGAGGGTGATTTCCAGGTATCCCATGACTAGGTTGGCATAAGTGGGGGCTGTTTTCGTTCCCATAGTGGTCCCAGATTATATATATCTTACCACACGTATATATATATATATACGTGTGGTAAGATATCCGGTTAATCCTAGGATCTATTTGTACACATAAGTATTTATAGAATATTTGCAATGTTACATATGTAGTAATTACATTTAGATATTTATGAATGCTCATATTCATATACATATAGGTTTTTTTACTTATTTACCTATTGTTATTTAGTGTGAAAATGTTATGCTTCTAGATTTATCTGCCATATGATATGTCGCACGATTCTATATGTAACGTATTGGATTATTTTAAATGTTAATGATTGTTTACGTCAATGATTCGCAGAAATTAATAACTTAAGCTGTGGATATCATTCGGCATCGTACTAATTAAACACTTACTATCAAAAAGATGTAGCAGATCTACCTGGAGTGGTTCTCTGACCTTCGATCTACGCAGTCTTTCGAGTAACGTTCATTCTAACACCTTTAGAAGGAAACCATTTCAGGCTGTTTTATTCGCGATCGTATTATTTCGGTCATTTCCCAAGACTCATGACAATATGTAAGGTTTGGCAGGAACATTGCGAGCTTGGCCTTTACAACTCCTCCCCTTCGTCTGATTAACGAATCCTGAAACTGTTTCATTCGTGCACAAGCTACTGCAATTCTTTCAGTTTATTCGGCCACCTGCATTCCGTCACTCGTGAACACGCCCCCGATATACTTGATCTTCCCCACCTGATTGCCGGCTACGCATGACAATCCTGTTCATGAAAATAATGAACAGGAGAGTTGACAGTACGCATTAGGCGGTTACGATTTACCAGCATTTATCTGAATACAAATACTTGGTCATTCGTATACAGATATCAGTGTCGCAAGGCGATGACCATCGTTCCCATACTTCTGCAGGACCTTCCACAGCATATCACAAGGAACGCGGCCAGATGCCTTTTCGAGGTCTACAAAACAAAGATATACATTTTGACAATAATTCCACAATTTCTTGAAAGATCTGCGCACTTCATCAGATAGCTTGTACTCGAACATCTCACTGGATCCTTTTGCCAGACACTTAACATGGACATTAACGAGGAAACTTACAAAGAGTTCCCTCTATAATTGGAACAATCTCTCTTGTCTGCCGTTTTGGAAATTGGGATTGACATTGTTTAGGTGCCCTTCCGAAGTTACTGGCTTCCCGACACACACGAGTCAACCAGAGAATATGTTCCGTGTTTCAAGCTTTTGACATGTCAAGGCTGATTAAATCTCCCCAGGCGGCCTTGCCATGTTTGAGCTCTTGTTCTTCTGACCTCAGCCTAGATGCACTTCGTGTACATCAGACGATATTGTTGTGATCGGGTTTGGAAGATCAGCATAATATTCTATCCAGCTTGCGATGATGCACCTCTCTGAAATGAGGAGAATCTCAGATGCGTTCCTTAACAGGAGTGGCAGAGGGACATTTATTAGGAGGTAGGCGTACTGGACGCCTTTATATATGCATATATATATATATATATATATATATATATTGGTAAACGGAATAGAAAAGGCTGACAAATTGTTCACAGTTGAAAAATGGTTTAATTAGGAATAAAAGAGTATTAGTGATTGTATGGGTTAGTATTCAGTTGTGGTTTTAAGTTTTTAAGTTTTTACCGGTTGAGCATTTCTAAATGCTTTTCAAAAATAATTTTGAGATAGAGTGTCCGTGCTGTTTGCTCTGATCTGATTAGATTTGGGAATTCTACCTGTTTTTATGTTAAAAAAGTGGCTCCAATTTGCAAAAATTCTTGTGGTCAAAACAATTTTGATTGGTCGGTAGAGGTCACATGAATAAAAAGAGGTCATGTGAATGTAAAAAATTGATTTTGCGCCAAGAATATTTTTATGTTAAAAAAGTGGCTCCAGTGGAGAACAATTACTTTGTTTTCAATAACAAACCCTACAGGCAGAAATCTGGGACCGCTATGGGAACGAAAACAGCCCCCACTTATGCCAACCTAGTCATGGGATACCTGGAAATCACCCTCCACACTAAAGTCCTAAACAAATTTGGAAACACCCTCCACTTACACATTGAAAGGAACTGGAAGCGATATCTAGATGACTGCTTCATCCTTTGGCACGAAGACATCGAGAAACTTAAAGAATTTCACACCCTTATAAATGGGCTCAACACGAATATTAACTTCACGATGGAATACAGCCATCAACAACTCCCCTTCCTCAACATCCTCATTAAAACCCATAACAAAAAAATAGAAACAGACATATACTACAAGCCCACAGACTCCAAGCAATATCTCCCCTTCAACTCTTGCCACCCTAGACACGTTAAAATTAATATTCCCTACAACTTAGCCAAGAGAATATGTACTATAGTCTCCAATAAAAACATCTGCTACTTACGGCTACAAGAACTAAAGGACACACTCATAGGCAGGGACTACCCTGCATCACTAATTGACAATGGAATCCAACGTGCCCTAAAACTCAGTACCCAGGACCTTAGACACCCTAAAATAAATCAACCAAAACTAAAAGCTCTTCCATACATCTCCACACACAACCCCCTCAACAATGAGGCCTTTGACACCATCCTCCAGAACATCCCTGTATTGAAAAAGGACCATAGAATGAACCAAATTCTACGAACACACGATATAATAAAGAGCAAAAGACAATCCAAGTCAATGAAAAACATCTTAACACATGCCAAAGTACTGCCAATCACAACAACGAAACCCACAGTAAAAAAATGCGATAGACCCAACTGTGGCATTTGCATCAACCTAATAGAGGGTTCGGAATTCTATTTCAAAGATGGACAACGTTTTATAGCAAAACACAATTTCACATGTGCATCGGAAAATCTAATATATGCATTAACCTGTTCAGGTTGTCGAGAACAATACATAGGCCAGACCAAAAACAGCCTCCGCCAACGCATGACTGTCCATAGATCTCAAATCAAAATACGGGAATACAGGAAAATACCACTGAGTGAACACATTGATACCTGTGCCGCCCAAAATCTTCCCAACTTCAGAATCTTTCCCCTCTACAAATTTAAAGATAATGCCACCCACACCCAGCGCATCAGCAAGGAATCTTACTACATTAACAAATACGGACCCCGTCTAAACACTTCTCCCTAAGACGAACCCACAACATACACACGTCAACATACATACCTACATCAGCACACATCTCTACCCACATATAAACACAATGACATACGTAAACACACATGCTCTATGGTGCAACACAAAATAATATATGTGCATATATATGTATATATATATGTATATGTGTATGTATATATATATATAGTGAATATATGTATGTGTATATATATATAGTGAATATCATTTCACACCTTTTATTGTTAAGATTTTTGATGTTCTTTTAAGAGAACCGATTTTACTGAAAAAATTGAATAATGTACACCATTTTACCAGGGGGAAAAAATACTGGTCCACCCACACACACACACACACACATATATATACACACACCCATACACACGCGTACATCAACATACAAATAGACTTATATATACACACACACACACACACTTCTCCGTATAAGACAAAAGCTGAAAAATATCTTTTGACATGCTAAAATACCCCCCATTGCTTTCAGACACATTCTTACTGACCATCCCTGCCACCATGAATTACTCTGCTATACACACATACACACACACACTTATCTTAATAGCCATTTGACACACATCGCTGCTAACCATTATCACAACATCGAACACCTTACTACTACTACACACACACACACACACACACACACACACACACACACACACACACACACACACACACATATTTGTTGTGAAAGAGTCATTTCTCAATCTTGGCGCAAAACCAATTTTTTATTCACATGACCTCTACCGACCAATCGAAATTGTTTTGACCACAAGAATTTTTGCTGGAGCCACTTTTTTAACATAAAAACAGTCTTGGCGCAAAATCAATTTTTTACATTCACATGACCTCTTTTTATTCACATGACCTCTACCGACCAATCAAAATTGTTTTGACCACAAGAATTTTTGCAAATTGGAGCCACTTTTTTAACATAAAAACAGGTAGAATTCCCAAAACTAATCAGATCAGAGCAAACAGCACGGACACTCTATCTCAAAATTATTTTTGAAAAGCATTTAGAAATGCGCAACCGGTAAAAACTTAAAAACTTAAAACCACAACTGATTACTAACCCATACAATCACTAATACTCTTTTATTCCTAATTAAACCATTTTTCAACTGTGAACAATTTGTCAGCATTTTCTATTCCGTTTACCAATATATAATAACTTGTGTGTTACACCTCTATTCTTTTAACTATATATATATATATATATATATATATATATATATATATATATATATATATATATATAAGTGAGTGTGTGTGTGTGTCTGTGAGTGTGTGTGTCTGTACTTTCATTCATATGTAAATATCTATATGTCTATGTCATGTATGTAACAGCTGACTGAGTGACTCCCTAGATTGGTATGATAGAGAATTTTGCTTAATAGAAATTTTAATGGGTGCTGTAGTTTACATTATTATTATATGAGATTGAAGATTGATGCAATCTGTTATATGTATTGCGTTTCTTTTACGGTGTGTTGAAATGGATATTGCTTAAATCTTCCCTGGTGCCAGAGTTTGTTGAATGACTTCAAATGTAAGTGTATAATTTGTGCTTGCTTCAGTTCGTAGTTGAATTAATATAGTAGCATTGTCGTTTACATTAAGGTAGTAGGTCTTAGTAATAAATATGTAGGTACACATCCTCACACATTCACACATAGATACACGCACACGCCACACACACACACACACACACACACACACACACACACACACACACACACACACACACACACACACACACACACACACACACACATATATATATATATATATATATAGTAATAATAATAATAATATATACTAGCAGAAGTACCAGGCGTTGCCCGGGTGTAAGTCGACCTTTGCTCTGTTATTAAAATGTGTGAAAGTTACTTCCCGCGCATCACAGTTGCAAAAACCTTCGAACCTCAAGGAAAAAAAAACAGAGGTTAGTAGACGCAGGTGTGTGATTGAGCATAAATAATGGATCAATAGTAGGTATAGAGTGTATCGTTGAAATTGTTCTTTGCACGACTGACGGAAGTCAAATTCACTTGAAATTGAATTTTCAGTTGATTTTTAAAGCAGGGTGAAAAAGTCGATTGATAATTAAACTATGAATAATTGTCTGCCCTAACTCTTAACGCTCTCATTTAACGCATGATTTATGAGTTTAAAGAAACTTTCTGAATTTTTGCTGCCTTGGAATAACTCCTAGTGGATCTATTATTGTGGCAATATCAAATTTCATTGAAATCGGAGGAATTCTAAAAAAGATTGATGTTTGCCTCTGGGGGTCCGATGAAAATACACATTTGCGTCGAATTTCATCGAAATCGGACGATTTTTAAAAGTATCGTTTTTTGGCTTGTGGGGGCCTGATTATCGATTTTTCGAAAATTTCACGTGGCCAATCTAAGGATCGAGTTTTATATATGTGTGAAGTTTCATGAAAATCGGATGAATCGTGTAGCCTGCAAGTTCGGGACACCAAACAAACAACGCCCAACTTCACTTTATCTTCTTCTTCTTCTTCTTCTTCTTCTTCTTCTTCTTCTTCTTCTTCTTCTTCTCTCCTTTTTCTTTCTCTCTCTCTCTCTCTCTTTTTTCCCCCCCGTCAAACTTGGGCGAAATTCTTTCCTTGCTCACATTTCTACCAGGTTCGATGGTCTTTCGTCTCTTGTTCACGATTTCACAGAGTTTATATTCATAGAGATCTGGGACTTGTCTATTTCTACTCACTTTCCGTTGCTTAAACCCTTTTGTTGTTACTCTAGCGTCCCCCTTTATTTACGTGTCCCAACGACTTTTTTTAGCCGTTGTTCGCACCAACCTGAGGCATATGGCCCTTAAAGCGATGAAATGCCGAGGACGGTTGGAGGGTCACTGATGAAGGACTCACTTTTTCATATGTATCCCATTTGCAACGCCGCAGCTCCATTATTATCATCATATTTACACATATTACTTTTCCATGCTGCCTGTCTGTTTCGTTCCTTGTATCTTTACCACTTCTAGCAGTCTCCCTCTCTGTTACCCTCTCATCAACTTTCACTCACTCATTCTCTGTCACTACCTCTCCTCCTCCTCTTTCCTCCTCCTCCTTCAAGTTTGACCTGTGTGTAATTCTTTTCTCGCGCAGTCTTGACCGAGCTGGTATGAAAAATTTTTTTCTCTCTCTCTTTCGTCTGCGACTTCACAAA
>OZ024740.1:333539366-333606866 GCA_964016885.1 Eledone cirrhosa | reverse complement strand
ATTACATCTTCCCCAACAACTAGAGAAGATAAATACAAGTGTTATGAGGACAGTCGGCTTTCCTGGTGATTTCTTCTGAATGAAACAGTTCTAATCCTGTAGACGCTATTTCTATAACAAACTTTACACACACACGCTCACACATACACATACACATACACACTCACACCCACCTATATATATATTTATATATATATATAATTATATATATATATATATATATGTATATATATATATAATTATATATATGTATGTGTGTGTGTGTGTGAGCGTGTGTGTGTAAAGTTTGATATAGAAATAGCGTCTATAGGATTAGAACTGTTTCATTCAGAAGAAATCACCATATATATATATATATATATGTATATATATATATATATATATATACATTTATGATTGTGTGCTCGTGTCAATCCCGAGTTCAATCAGGCAGGGGTAACCACAATAAATAAGGTACTCAATACTTCAGTAGAGTGCAAACATAAAATTTTATGTAGAAATGGCCTTTACAGGACAAGAACTGCTTCATTTGAAACAATCCTGTAGAAACCATATATATATATATATATATATATATATATATATATATATATATATAACCAAAGATTAATATGGTTCATTGATTACTCAATGAATATAGTTTTACAATAGATTAAAAGCTGTCTACGGGAACGTTTTGTGGAGTTATTATTCAGAATAATAATAAATGAAGACATTCACATAATCAAAATATATGTTTTATTATATATATTTCGAAGGTACTGTGGTGTTTTTTCAGTAGATCCTCGTCAGATAAAATACACGAATTGATGTATGACATACCTCAACGGTCTTGATAGTCCAATTCACTCCCAATACTGGAATTGAATTATCAAGACCGTTTAGGTATGTCAACATCAATTCATGTATTTTATCTGACGAGGACGTACTGAAAAACACAGCACAGAACGTTCGAAATATATATAATAAAACATATAATTTGATTATGTGAATGTCTTCATTTATTATTATTCTGAATAAAAGTATATATATATATAGTTAACAAATGTTTATTGACGAATATAATTAATTAATCAGTCCGTTTGAAAATAAGAAATATTGAAGGAGATCTTATTTTAGATATAAGCGTACGTTTTTGAACATTTCCCTTTTTTATAGGCAGGAAAAATCAATGATGTAAAAATATCTATTGCGAATATCAACATTGAAAAAATATTTTCCGCCATATATTCGTATATACTTTACTGGAAATTGTAGCAAACAATGTAGAAATTAGTCGAAATATCTCTCACATATACGTTAATGATTTCCGTGTTACGAACACTGATATTCACGTTTACAATACAAGAATAAATGCGCTTCTTCTTATTGTGCATTACAATTGTTATGGTTGTGAAACAGCTGTCAAATCTATATTATATTAGATAGGGAAACGATTGCTGCTGAAGTGGCTCCTGAGATATATGATATGTATCAATGCGGTGGAATGACAAATAAGGAATATGAAATCGTATATCTGTCTGAGCAAGCTGGGATATGGTATATATATTTGCAATTTTGTCATATGCTGGTGATTTATTGACCTGCAAATGAGTATATGAAGCAATGATCAATATTGAACTAATTTCCAAAATAATACTAATAAACACACATTAGAAATTATAGGAGGCGGAACAGAACTTAATATTACCAACTTGCTTGATGACTCATGTTAATGTAGGCTAAAAATAAATTGCCTATTCTTCTATGGATAATTATTACGAATTCCCGCAGGGAGAATTTCCATTAGTATCACATTTAGTGAGATATGCAATTTAAATCATAAGAATTTCTCGACCAGCATTAATTTCGAAATGTATTTCCAATCGAATTCACATCCGAACAAATGGCTAGTTCGAGATGTCAGCTCAGATTAGTATTGGCAATAGGAATTCCCGATATTATATGCCAGAGCAAATCGAAACAATATGTGATGACATGTTATAACTTCAATGAGATGACAATGCTAGAACATCAGTATCAATGAAAATGAGGTGCTTATCTGTATCTTGATCGTTATTAATAATTTCACCATGCACTTAATTATTTACTGAAATCAGAAATTCAATGAAATCTCAGAAAGGAGTCCTAGTTGCCATAGAGCTCTGACTTTTAATATCTACTACTATTCAATTTATGTCTGTATCTTATAACGATTTCCAATGAATGGCTAGGTGATCGTGATTCACTGTTGCACATACTTAAATGCTCCTTATTCTTTGCAAAATTCAAATGATTGATAATTTCTATTTTCACTTAATTTGAGTGTAAAAATATACGGACAAAATATACGGACAAATTTGATCAATGAAATTGTTCTCCCAGTATCTCTCACTCAAAACGATCTAATTATATTGCATTCTATTAGGTGAATCATGATAAATGATGACTACCAAAAATATAACGACTATACGTAATGGATACCATATTGTCTGTGTGTTACTACCACACGACTGAAATGTGTTATGAAACACATGATATACAGGCATATATTTGAAACAGTGGTTGATTTGTCTTAAATACATTATCCTTCACATACACGGAAAAGAACAGACAAAAAGGCAAGGTTTATAGCGTAATATATATCACTGTGTCTCCCATCCTGGACGATGGTTGAATCCTCACTTAACATAACGAATGTATACATTGAATCCCATGTTTTCAATAGACATATTTATATTATTGAAAGTGTGAATGTTATTTAAATATGAACAACATATTGCGCAGATAAACTAAACAATAAACATGTAATGAGAATTGAATTCCTTGTTTGAAGAAAGTAGAAAAGTCGTTGTATCATATTTTAGGAATGAAACAGAGAATCTGTCGTGAAAGGACCAAATATGTGAACAGTGTGTGTTACTTGGCATTTTATATCTTCAAATATTATTGTAGTTATTTCTATTGTAGCAAATATATATTCAATTTCTCTAAAGCATTTTATGTCCCCTAATCTCACACATATCTATTCATATGTACACACGTGGATGTGTATGTTTGCGTAAATGCGCCTGTATATCTATATATCTTACAATTGTATTTATTGCATCAGGTTTTTTCTTTTATAAATAAAAATTGTAATCTTTTGTGTTCAGCTCACAAGCACCTTCTGTTTTTCCCCTTGAATGAAAATGATGATGTGCTTATTATTCCTTTTTTCCATTTATATATTTATTCATTTATTGTGATTTTATCAATGTAAATGTATAACTGTTCACCTTCGAAATATATCATTGCACAAATGTGCATTCTTATCATTGAAACGATGAAACATAGTCTGATGCGGGCACTAAGCTCTAGATATGTCATAATAGCAAGGTATATATGTTTGTATGTGTGTGTGAGCGTGTGAGTGTCTTTGTAAGCGTACTTGTGTGTATTTGTATGTGTGTGAGTGTGCACTTGTGAGTATATGCTTGTAAATATGTTCCATTGTTTAGTCTTAAAATATCGAGGAAAACTATCATCAAAAGTATTGAATGTACGATTTAATACTGCATTATGCAATATATATTTATAGTCAAATGGGTCGGTTTTGATGTATCTGTCTTTGTTAGCTGATCGAATGACTAGATGAGTAGTGACATAGGGCAGAGTATGAAACATATCTACATATTATCTTTGATCTGCACGATATTTTAGACTAGAGATAGAATATACAGACAAAAATGTGTCAGCTAGATATATGACAATAAGATAACATAGATATAAAGTTCCAGTGTAGGATGATAATATTTGTTATTGAGATTTCAAATTAAAAACGTGAAAGGAAGAAATAATCCACAAAAATAGTAGCAGTCAAGAAGTGGTCATGAAAATGCATGTAAATAGTTAAGCTAAGCAGTACGAAAACCACTACGTCATATATATTGAACCATTGTGTGTGGGGACAAGGGTGAAAAACACAAGTTGTTAGATGCCTCGTGGTGGTAGCGGGCGGATGACAGTGCATGAGACATGTTGAAATAGGCATTCCAACTCGCATGTGTGAGTGTCCAATTCTGCCATGATAGTTGTGAGTGGAGAAATGGACAGGGGTCAAAGAACTGAAATATGCACTAACTACATGCTCGACGACAGACTTATCCATGTGTAAAGAAGCCTGAAGCTTTCGCCTAATATACAAGGACGTATCACTGCATGATACATCCCAAATGAGGGACTTATGATACATCCCAAATGAGGGAACAGAAATATATTGATGGCTTCCAGACTTCTGTAGTACCCGCGGGCCAGCCACGCCAGCTAGAAATTGCAATGAAAGCTTCTGGTGTCGAAGTTATACTTAATGATATCGTTCAAAGTGACATCGCGTGGTAGGCGGCCGGCACGGTAGTGACATGATAGTAGGTGAAGCCGGATACGTCAATATTGGATTCAGAGTCGAAGTCTCAAGCATTTTAATGGATGCAGAGAATTGGTTAAACATCAAACAAATTTGCTTTAAAATATTCTGCCTTACATTATCCCTGAAAGTATGATTCAACATTCTAAAACCGCATGAATATAGTTCTTTAATATATAATTTCTGTCCGCCGGGGCTGTGGGTGGGCCCCATCGCGTACCGTTGTAGTTGTTGTATACAGATGTTCAACAATATAGAACACATTGTCGTTGTCCTATTTGTAGATTGACATATATTATTACCATGCTTGTTCCTGAGAGAGACGTCACGCGTCTCACGATCGTAAATCTTATGGTTGTAACGAAAATCGTTTTGAAAAAACCACATTAGATAGATATTGGAATATGTCAATTTGTTATTATGAGATCACGGTATTGTTGAATTACGCTTTAAATTATCTATCACACGCACACTCTCTCACTGTATTTAAAGATATTCTATTTTATATTTTTATTTTTATTTAACATTTTTCCACTTACGTTCCATTATGCTCTCACCAGCCTCAGAAATGTTATCAAAAGATAAAATAATATAATTATATTATTCCTTAACATTTGAATTTATTAACCTTATGGTGGAAAATAGACATATTTCAATATACATTTGGCACCCCCAAATTATATCCCAAATGTTTGAAATGTTCCACCTGTTTCAAAATTGGTAGTGATGTCTTCAGAAATAACTAACAATTTATGAATCATTAAAGTCCAGGCCATAAATAGGGAATCTCTATTTTAATTGTAAATTCATTCATGCAAATTATGTAGTGTAATTATTAGTTCTGTCTATTTGTCTATTTGTAAACAACTCTTTCATCTGCTCAGTACGATTGGATTTAGTAAACAAACGCAACTTAACCGAACGTTATCCCTTGCCTGCCAGTAGGGTTCAACGTTTCGTTTCTCAAAGCATGAGAGGTTTTCTTTCCGAGTCTATTATAATTGCCACCAGTTTCTGTAATTTCCCTTTTCCACCCAATCGGAAGAATTTAATTTTAGAATTATTTTTTGGCATACAAAATCCAACTGTTCATATCATAATACTTATAATAGATTGGTTGAACATTTGCAATAAATCACATCCAGTTGAGAAACGTTCGTACTTAAAGAATTATTTTATTGTTATTAGTTTTACCATTATACACCATCGTCAAGAAACATATATATATATATATATATATATATATATATATATATATATATATATATTTGTATACATATATACATACATGCATGATGGCTGCCCCCTCGTTATCGAGTATGGCCATTGAACGAGAAGAAAAAAACATAATAATAACAATAATAATAATAATAACATCAATAATAATAACGACAACAATAACAACAATAATAATATACATATATACATATACCCACACGCCCACACACATAAACATATCTACACACACGATACCAATTAACAGCGCTGCGATCGAATGTGGCTTTTTAGCTTAGCCAAGCCATTGATCTAAAATGTCTTGCACAGAGTTGGCAACCAAAACATTCACTGGAATAGCCAGCTGTGGTTGGAGTTCATGTACTTTTGCATGTCGTTTGAGCCCTCCTGCTGATTTACATTCTCTACCACATGCTTGGCAAGCATGATGAGTAGCATCTCCAACAGCAGCCTGGTAGTCATCCACTGGTCTTACTTTATGACTGCGAAGATGACATTTGAGTCCAGCTTTGCTTAGGCAGAGTCTCGCACAGACGCTGCATTTCAGCGCCATAGGAGGACCTTCGACGTCTGGAAATACACCAGCAATGCCCTTCCTCACATCCCGCTTTACTTTCTCGTATGCGATTCGAGATGCCTCAAAGGCAACTTTCCTCTCATATACAGTCTTTCTCCATTCATTACGATCAGCAGAAATATTTTCCGATGTATCAGCAGAGATGTTAGCATCTTTCAAAGAGGCTTTCAAGGAATCCTTATACCTCTTTTTTGGTTTATGTGGCGGTCGTTTTCCTTTAACAAACTCTCCATAAAAGATTTGTTTTGGTATCCTAGAATCCTTCATCCTGGCAAGGTGACCACTACAACGGAGTCGTTGCTTAAGCACTAGAGCTTCTATACTGTCACACAGAGAGCTTTCCAAAATCTCGACATCACTGATGTGGTCCCTCCAGTGAACGCCATGGATCCGTCTGAGGCACATCTGATGGAAACGCTCCAATTGCTTAAGGTGGTGTCGAAATGTGACTCAGGTCTCGCAGGCATAAAGAAGAGAAGAGAGCACACATGCCTTGTACACTTTTACCTTTGTCTTCTTGGATATATCTCGCCGACCCCAGAGTCGCCTTTCTAGCTTTCCGAAAGCATCACTTGCTTTCCTAATCCTGAGTGGGATTTCATTATCAGCAGACGGTCCAGGAGAGGGTACGGATTCTTCCTGCCAAACAAAGAGTGAAGATATTGCAGGAGTCTCTCACTACCATATTGTAGGAGCTCTGCATGTATGCCATCCATACCTGGAGACCTCCCACTGTTCAGCTTCGAGATAGCCACAGCAACCTCCACAAGCGTCAGATGGTCAGCGAGAGCTACTTTCAGAGGACTTTCTGGAATGAGATTGAGGAAATCTTCATTGACGACAGACGGCTGATTCAAAAGCTCATGAAAGTGCTCTCGCCACCTTCGTAGAATTCCTTGTGAGTCACGAAGAAGTTATTTGCCATCATTGCTGCGAAGCGGTGTCACCAGAGAAGAAGAAGGTCCATAAACTTCACGCAAGAGACTGTACAACAGCTTTGTGTTATTGGAATCTGATGCAGTTTGTATTTCATCAGCCTTCTCACTCCACCACTGATCCTTTATCTGAGAAAGACTCCGCCTAACACGTGATTTCACATCCTTGAGTTCCTTATGCAACATATTCTGTGGTTTTGCAGTCAAGTAGCGTGAGAGAGCACGCCTCTTATCAGCCAACAAGTCTTCTATAGGTTCATCATTCTCATTAAACCAGTCTCGATGTTTTCTCTGCACCAATCCCAGAACACGCCTGCCTACATCATAAACCAACTTTTTAAGGGTCGGCCAATTCTCACCAAGATCTGCAACCTGCATCTCTTCTCGCAATGTCCTCTTCACATATTTTATCCCTAAGACGAGCAGCATCAATCTTCTGGGCAGAGCAACACCAGGAGCCCGGATTTTACGTTTAGTGATTAGTTTCAATTTTGCGCGTACCAGGCGGTGGACCGTCCAGCACTCAGCTCCACGAAGAACACGAACACTCTGCACATCCCGTCTGTCACGCATCCTGACTAGGACGTAGTCCAAAAGATGCCATTTCTTAGATGCAGGATGCATCCATGTGGTCTTAAATTTGTTCTTTTGTTGGAACATGGTGTTGGTAACTAACAGATCCAGCTTCTCACACATCTGCAGCAGGAGCATACCATTGTTGTTACACTTTCCCACCCCATGCCTTCCGATTACAATTCATGTGTTAAAATCCCTACCCACTCTAGCATTAAATTCACCAAGCACTATGACTTTGTCTGCCTGAGGGATATTTCTTAAAACACCTTTCAAGGCATCGTAAAGGACACTTTTTCTTCATCGACAGAATTCATTATTGGTGCATACACACTCACCAGAGTCACATATCCTTTGTCCAGCGGAATTCTCATGGACATAAGACGCTCACTAATCCCTATTGGGAATTCTTCTAATTTATTCACAAGAAAAGTCTTAACAGTAAATGCTACCCCGCCTCTCTTCTGGTTCCTTCATCTCTTCCTTTCCAGAAGGATGTATATTCTCCACAAAATTCTGTAAGATGACCATCTCCAGCTAAACTCGTCTCAGATAAAGCTACGATGTCAAGGCGTAACGTCGAAGCTTCTTTGCAACAAGAGTGGTCCTTCGTTCAGGACGTTCCAAGGAATCTCTGTCAAGCAGCGTCCGTACGTACGTTCCAGCAGCCAAGACTAAATGCCTTGTTTGGCTCTATTACAGTGGCAGGATGACGAGCGGACCCAGGCGGTGATAACCTGGGGCCCCTGCCCTTATTGCCAATTATATCTTTTGTTCCAGAACCCTTATTGCCAATTATCTTGTTTATATTGTTTTGGAACATCATTGAATTGGGGAGAAAGAAAAAAAATGAATAATAATAGTAACAATAATAATAATAATAATAATTGTTTCTACTTTAAGCACAAAGCCAGCAATTACTCAGTGCATTACTGGTACTTTATTTTATCGACCCCGTAAGGATGAAAGGCAAAGTCAACCTTGGCGGGATTTGAACTCAGATCGTAAAGGGACGTAACTATGCTGGAAAGCATGGCGTCCGACCCTCTACCGATACTGCCAATCCACCGCCCTAATAATAATAATAATAATAATAATAATAATAATGAATGCATTTATTAACCACAAGGGCCGACATGTAGGCGACAATACAATGACAGGGACAGTGGGGATTTACAATAAGGTCGAGTAAAAGTGCACAATTCCCAAGACTAATTTAACAATATAGATATCAAAAATACAAAATAAACTATGCATAAATATAACAAAATAAATTACCCGATAGGAGGTGGACTCTGGGGTGACTCATGTACCCCACCAACCCTGAACGACCCTGCGCTTCTAGGGCCCTCAGGGAGAGCACCCCTCTGCTCAAGTTAGATAGCCTATAGGCGTATGGTCAGAGTAGGCCCATTCACACGGGCTATATTCGCCACATTCATCCACCTTTTAGCAAATGTACTGGTGGGCAGCATTTCTCTCTCCATCCTCACCTTCCTTTCCAAGTTGATGAGGGATTGACCGTAGAGAGATGTGTCTGTCTTCAGTCCTTTTAATCTGGTCCACCATATTACCTCTTTCGCAACGGCCACCAGACAGAGGAAAATTTCCTGCTCTTCCTGAAATAAGGAAGGTGGCGGGTCGATCTTCACTATGGACTCGGCCAATAGCCGAATTTGTTCCACATGCGAATGTAGCTGTTCGACATAACTCCACATGTCAGTAATGCACGGACACTGGACGAGTGCGTGCAAAATGGTTTCGTCGTTCTGTGCGCATCTTGGGCAGGTCCATCTGACAGCACTTCCGTGCCTATAGAGTTTATTCCGAACCGGCAGAGCCCTCCGGTAGCACTGCCAGGCGAAGGATTTATGGAAATTGTCCATCGTACCCGGCTCGAAAGTCCTCCGGTACAGACTGGTCAGTTCGACTTCGTCGAGGCCCAAAGCTTCTCCGAGTGCGTCGTCGAACTTGCCCACCACTAATCCTCTATAGAACACGAGAGTGGGAGTTCCACTGATCGCATTGCCCGCTTGGTAGACGGAAGTGAGTGCCTGGCAACCTTCCAGGTGCCGGTCACCCAGTCTTGGTCTCTTCTTGACCCAGGACTGCATATCAGTCAAAGAAACGAGCTGCGGAAAGACCCGTCTGATAAACGGCGACCACACCTGTTCACCGTTTAGGCAGAATATCTGGAGATGTCGCAGCTTCAACGCATGACGGCGCATCACTAGCCACGGCATGCCGAGCCCTCCGCGTAGAGGGTGCTGGCAGCAGATGGACCGTCTCACCAACGGAACTTGTTCACTTCACAAGAATTTGAAGAGGCGCCGTTCCAACTTGACGAGGCGCAGACGCGGGCAAGGCACGACGGTCTGGCGGTAGTAGATGACAGACGCGATGTACGCATTGGTCACTGCCGCGCGACCTTTCAGTGATAGCTTCCTCCCAGCACATTTTTGGGTGAGACTGGCCTCTCTGTTCGTTACCTCGTACAAATACTTTTCCACCTGGAGGTCTGGTCCGAATCAAACCCCGAGAAACTTTACCGGTTCGACTGTCCAGTGCCCCGCGGGGCTATTGGACGGCATAGGCTTGCCTCTCCAGGTTCAGAGCTGCAAGCCCATCGACTTTTCCGGGTTAAGTTTGACCTCTGTCAACCTTTCATATTCCTTCAATAAGGTGCCGACCACCTCGATTTCAGAGGGGTCCGACACCGCCTTTCCACGTCCCGGTTCGAGCGGGATGCCCTGCAACATCTCCAGCTCCCGCAGTAAATGCTCGAGAGTCAATACGTACAGAAGGGAAGAGAGAGGGCACTCTTGACGGACAGATCGGGAGAGCCTAAATGGTTCCGAGAGGTGCACTTTAACCATGACCACTGAGCGTGTGCCACTATGCATTGCAGCGATCCAGCTTCTGAATACAGGGCCGAAGGCAGGCGCTTTGATGACAAACTCCAGATACCGATAGTCGACCCTATCGAATGCTTTCGATTGATCTAAATTGATGAGTTCCCCACTGAAGCCAGGTTTACACCCTACCCTCTCTATGATGCATCGCATGAGGTGGGAATTGTCGTGTATGGACCTTGGAAGAGATTGCGCAAGTTTGCCCCTGCCCAACCAAATCCTAGACGACAAGCGCCAATCTCTTTGCTAATACCTTGGCCAAAATCTTAAACTCTGTGTTGAGCAGAGTTATGGGCCTGGAGTTGTCTAATGTATCCCTCTTGTTCTCGTGTTTCCTCATCAGCATCACCGTAGAACAAGTCTGGCATATTTCCGTAAAGCTCGTAGGGCAGGCCATCCAAACCGGGTGACTTGCAAGTCATGCAGCCGACAAGGGCGTCCTGAATTTCGGCTGAAGTAATCGGTCTTACGCAGCGCTCAGCGTCGACCGTTGAGATGCGCGACAAGCCGTCAAGGTGGGGACTGAAACCCGCTACTCTCTCTCACTCGTCACTCTCCCCGAACAACCGAGCAAAGTGCTGGCGAAAGGCCTCAAACGCCGCTTGGAATCGCTTATGTCGTGTCCGTCTCGGTCTGCCAAAGACGGAATTGTGGTTTTATTTCCACGCTCTGCGCATCCGCCACGTGGCCCCATCGAACAGCTCTGAAAATGCAATCTTCCTGTTTCGCATTGAAGAAATGGTGCCATTCTCGCCGTTAGCACGTCAGTTGCAATGTCACTACAAATAGCCTCGTCTAATTTAACTACCAGCTCCCCTCCTTTCTATTTTTCTCTAACGCTAGTTCTTTGATGAACTCTATCGAAGTTACTCTAATCTCACTTTTGAGAGCCCCACACCATCTGTTGTTGATGATCCCCTTGTCAACTTTTGCTTAACTAAATTGTTGACTCGGTCCCTGTAAGCCTTACGTGCCGGAAATACCATGTTCAGTTTACAGTAACCCGGTCCCAACCTACGCGTTTTATCTAGGTCAACCATACAGATCAGAAATTTGTGATCTGAATAGGCGACAGTTTTAAAAATGGGCAGCCTACACTATTTGTCTCTATTTTCCTAATGAAGTTCCTGTCTATATACGATCTAGATGACCTCACTCGGTTGGTCCATATCCATACTGGCGCATTGGGGAAATATAGTCGATACTGTCAGACAGTTGGAACTGGCTGAGTAGGGGCTTGAGACTTTTGGACCCCCCGCTCCTATCAGCTACTCACACACAATCCCAACGTTCGTCTAAGATGCCGTTCCAGTTCCCCGCTAACCATAAAGGGCGAGACGTAACCAGAAAGGTCTCCAGGCGCCTAAAGAAGTCCAGTCGTCCGGCCCCTGTAGGGGCGTAGACGGCCAGTAGTCTAAAGCCACCACCTTCGCTACTGCTCACATCCAAGACCACCAACCTACCGTCCGGTTCCGGGAAAATCGACCTTACCTCGAGATCTACTCCTTTCCTAAACAGCACTGCCCCCCCCCTCCTCCCATTCCCTGCCTGCTAACTGATGCGAAGATCTGATAGTCGTTGAAAATGGGGGCTAGTGCGCGCGTGTCAGAAATACTGGTCTCGCTGATGGCAATCACATCCAGTTCCAGCGTATGAGGTCGTTGAGCAGGCGACTCTGCTTCCAGGGTGGCCCCAGGCCGCGAACATTTAAACTTCCTACTCTTAATATGGACATGTTGGAGAGCTAAAAGAGAGATGGAAGGTTGACTTACCCCCCGTGGTCTGGTGAAGTTTGGGTGGTTTAAGACCTCTATGGTTGGTGGTGTTTCTTCTGGGATCCCCTTTAAAATCTCGATGTGGGTTTCACATTTGGGGTTCCCACGTCTTGAGGAAATCTCTCCCAAATTTCTTTGAAGGAATCGAGTGACATTCGGACCAGAAGCAAATCTTCTGACACGCAAAAAGTGCTCATTTCCGTATAGTTGAAGCCATTCGTGTACAGCATAAAGTTATGGCCCTCCACGCTCCGAGTTTAAATCCCGCCGAGATCAACCTTGCCTTTCATCCCCACGGAGTGAACAAAAGAGAGCACCACCCTCTCCCTACTACCACATTTACTTTTACACATGTGATTACCCTTGTAGACTAAAGTCACTGACCTGTTGTCAAACTCTCTACTCTGTGTTGAATGTGTATGTGTATATATAAATATATGTATGTATATGTGTGTATATACATCACTCAGTCAAACGACCAGATTTCAGCCCCAACATTTACAACAACAACAACACCGGCACTAATATTTACAGCAACAACAGCTTCAGAATTAAATGAAATGAACATTTACTACAGCGGCGCCAAACGATAAAAAAAAAACAAAAAAAAAATAGAAAAAACACGCATACAACACATAATCAACTGCCACCACCACCACCACCACAATCATATATACATACCTACCTACATGCATATATACACACATACATACATACATACATACATACATACATACATACATACATACATACATACATACAAACATACATACATACATACATACATACATACATGGTGGCTGCCAACTCGTTTTCGAGTACGGCTACTACTTTATATCCATGTAGGAGAACCCCTACCGATGGGCTGAACGAGTGTGACTTTTTAGTCCAGCCAGCGACTTCAAAACTGGTACAAACACTACACTTGTGACAATTATTGACACATAGTGCTGGGCCCATGGTACCATGTGACGACAAGTGCAGAGAGATCTCCAGATATAAAGCAATGCCTGTGTCGTGAAGCTTTTATAGTGAGCAAATGCACTGCACAAAGCCAGTCCCACTCTCTTAACCAAGATGATATTTACCAAAAAGAAGAACAAGTCAACATCATTGGATACAATCAGGGTTGCAGGTGTTATATCTGAGTTTTCCTTCTCCTAGAATTCTGCCTTGATATACATACATACATACATACATACATACATACATACATACATACATACATACATACATACATACATACATACATACATACATAAATAATTTCTTTGTTGACGATCTGAAACTCTATGCTAAGAACATGGATGGGATGAAGAAAAATCTTGACCTGGTTACAAGGTTCTCAAAGGATATAGGAATGGAGTTTGTCAAATATAAATGCTTATACCTTACTGTAAAACAGGGAAAAACAACAACTCAATCTCGCAACATTGTCATCAATGGCCTAACTGTTTCACCGATATCTGATGAGGACTGCTACAGATACCTGGGGATAGATAAGAACATATCCTATAAGGGTATCTGTAATAAGGAACGCGTAAACAGGGAATACTACACCCAATTAAGAAAGATTTGGACATCGGAACTCTCTGCGCAAAACAAAACAGTGGCTATCGTAACACCAACGTTTGGAATACTCAGTTGGACGATAGACGAAATCCGAGCAGTTGATGTTAGAACTCGACAAATACTAAACAACACCGGAAACTTTCACATCAACAGTGACATAGACCGCCTTTACTTGAAACGTAAGCAGGGAGGCAGAGGCCTAACATCAGTCCAGACACCATTTGAATGTCGCAGCATATCTCTCCGACAACATCTACACACCTCGAAGCGTAGGAGCCTGTCTCTCGAACAAGTCTATCTAAATGAATCAGACAAGATCATGAGAGTTGGGAAGGAACTCCTCGAGAGATATTCCCTGTGTGATAATCAAAAACTCACACCCAGGGAAGTCGCTCAGCAGTATCGCAGTGAATCCATGGATGAAAAACTGTTTGCTTATCAGCAATAAATCATGCATGGATATGTTGCCAGGAAGCTCCAGAGTGAGAGTAATATAGATAAGGAAAGTAGTCTATCTTGGACCAACAACCGCTATATTAGCTCCCACTTTGAAGGATACGCTTTTGCAATCCAAGAACAGGAGATTAACACGAAATACCTGATTCACAAAAGAGATAGGGATGCAGGCAAAACACCTAGATGTGATAACAAGTGCAGACTCTGCAGAACTAACATCGAAGATATCACCCATGTCATCAGCAGCTGTCCAAAGATGTCATCGCGATACTATTTACCTATGAGGCATGATGTAGTGGCCAAAACACTGTATAATACAGTTCGTGAAAAATATAGCCCCGATAATAAACACGTTAAAAGCTACAGCAATGTGGAAGACATTCACGTATATAATATGAAAGAGTAATGGTGGAATGTTCCAGTAAAAACCCCAATAAAATGCAGATATATCAGACCGATATTATCATATGGGACAGGGAGTAGAAAGCATGCACAGTAGTGGAAATTAGCTGCCCAGCAGATGCCAATATAATATCAATGATTAGCGAAAAGGAGAATATTTATGCAAAACTGATGAGAAATCTGCACATACTCCACCCTGAATAATCCTTCAGATTTATGCATGTGATTATTGGGGCACTGGGGTATGTTAGTAACTGACTCAACACAAATCTTGAGACGCTAGGCTTCACAGGAAAAGAAAGAACACAACTAGTTAGGAAATTACAGGTACACTCCATTCATGGAACAGTAAAATTATGTAAAACATTCAAAATATTTTACATCTAATAACTGCATATACACATGTATAGATACAAAGCATATACATATGCACACATACAACTCAAAATATACACATCCACACATACAATAACATCCATATCTACACATGCATGCATACATACATACCTACCTAGTTGATGTTGTGTAAATTCCAATGAGAGAGTCTTGTGTCTATGTTAGAAACCGACTCTCTCTCTATTGGGAAAACATTTGTGAAATTATAAAACCAGAAGAACATATATTTATAAGTTTATATAGTTTCTCTCGAAAAAACAGTTATTTCACAAGAGCAAAATTGCAACAAAATCTTCCGCATATCAAATTAATTACGTCGTGCTTATTTCAGTTTAATTATGAATTTACTAATTAAAACCGGAAATTACAAAGCAGAGCAATTTACTCTTAAATGAAAAATGATATAATGAAAGCTTCTCAATTTCAAAATTATAGGACGAAAATAAATAAAATACATTTAATCAGTGTGAAAGCATTGAAACAAAAGTTATATGAATAAGTGTTATAAATACGGCATCACGTAGTGCAGTCATATCTTCTGTTCTCTTCACAAGCGTTTCAATTTCATTCATTAAGATATAAATGCTTCATAGTAATTAGAATTTACACACGGAGGACTTTCAATTAAATATAATAATACAACAATTTCTTTAATACGAGAAGGGATAATTAAGGTGGAAAAAGATGTTCGAAATTGAAACTTTTGTTGGTTTTGGTGTCTTTTTGACAATCAAATGAGGTTGGAAGGTTATGTTATATATTTTTCAAATTGTACACAAGAGATACATCTGTTATGCAATCTATCACATTTAACTGAATAATTAAGATGTCAATAGTAATTATTACAGTGATGATGACGATAGAGATAATTATTTTTGGTTTCAAATTCATGCCGTTTTATATTTATATCAATCAAAAACAAGCTTCGTAAAGGACATTAGTTCATGGAGCGAAGAGAATAGCCACATTTCTTCTTCTTCTTCTTCTTCTTCTCTTCTTCCTCCTCCTCCTCCTCCTCCTCCTCCTCTTTTTCTCCTCGTCTTCTTCCTTGTGTCAAAAAACATAATTATTATGTTTTTCTTTAGTTGCCATAAAAAATAGAATGGTTGAAATATGTAATTTCCCACTACTTATTATTTAAATCTAACTGCTCAGTACACCTCTTTTACGTTGTTTTATATATTAACATTCTGTGTCCTTCGGATGTGAATGCTGTACTACAGTTACACTTTTCCGTTGGATACATTATCCCGTCACACTGTAAATAAATATGTGTCAAACATCTGAATGAATATATATTATTCTAGATTCCTATTAGGTGATACCAGATTATTACGATAGTGTAAAATCTTAATCTAATGGGGAATCTTGATAATTCACCTGAGTAAAATATATGGTCAAATGCTTCCTATTGAATAAAAGAAAAATTTCGGAGAAAGGTGGACACAGTAAATAATTTTAAAAGAGATATAATCAATGAAACATGAAAATGGGAATTGCGTGTTCAATTAGACATATATTTCATTTAGACTAAATGCATACAAGTCTGCATGTTATTAAGTTTATTTGGAGTCTTTGGAATATTGGTAAAAAAAACAATTTTCTTTACTCCTGATTTAGATATTTTCGGAATGAATATAATATCCATACATTGCTAATTCTCGAAGTTGTTGTTTTTTAAAGTTCACAGTCAGCTATATGTAAAGATACACAGGCACAACATACTCACTAACACAGACACAGACACCAACACAGACACCAACACAGACTCAAGCACACACACACACACACACACACACACACACACATATATATATATATATATATATATATAATTCAAGAAAGAAGATTGACATGGTTCGCTATACAATAAAGGCTTTATTCACATTGCTGACAATTGTTTCTTTGATCTGGCAGGTCTAGAGTTTGCTATACGACTAATTATGCGCCAATCGTACTCCAATACTTTGTTTATAACCAGTCGAGTTCATCGGAGCGGGTGAAATGGGGAAAATACATAAGGCATGGTTTTTATATCAGTGTGGTATTAAACCAGAATAATAATATCAATGATAAAATAAAATAACTAGATAGCAGACAATTAAAATAATAACATTAATATAAGTAAGATATAGAGTATAATGAAGAATCTAGCAGGTTAAACAGACTGATATGATACAAATGTATGGAATTGACGTGTGAAAACTACTATAGGGTACATTAGATATAGTAATGGGGTAGCGACTAGATAACAGTAACCACTAAGATGTACTTGGAGACAGAATTTATGAGGTATCCACTGTGCTGTAGGTATTCTAGCAATAAACCGGAGATTTACTTTTTATTTTTTTATTATTTGACAGATAAACATTTTCGTTTGATTAATTTAGTGATGATGACAGTTTTTATGTGGTGTTAAATAGAGTTGAAGATTCGTTATTTAAGTGGCCAATACTAGAGGTAGGGATTGTTAGTTCGAATCGTGGGGGTTTAGTTTTCACAGGATCAATAACAAATCGTGTATAAATAAGAGAGTGATAACAACAATAATAGAAGGTAGTAAAGTAGAAAATGTGCATGGTAGATATATAGAACATGATTAATAATATTAGGTCTATATTGAGATGTTCATAATAATAATAAGAATAATAAGAATAATAAGAATAATAAGAGGAAAGTGAGATTTCAAGGGGTGTAGGAGTAATAAGATAATGTACTTACAATTAGGTTCATAATGTACTTAGAATTAGGTACTTAGAATTAGGTTCATCATGAGTGCTAATGAGAGATATAAATCCTTGGTCCGAAGTAGTGGGTATCGATAACCTGCTATCCCATATATATATATGAATATATATAGGAATATATATATATACATTTGCATATACATATATACACTGAGACACACGCAAACAATCAGATTGACACACTCATATATACCCTCTAGTGAATATTCCCTTCCATAACTATAAGCTTTTTGATGAAGTGAGATAAATAATTAAGTATTGAATACGATTGAACAATATATATTGTAGTCAGCGTATGTAACAATTATAACAGATAGAGACGTAAGTTAAAACAAATATATTCCTAATTTTCTTTTTTCACGATGTTTATATTATATTTTATTCTTGGTACAGTACTCGCTTATATATATATATATATATATATATATATATATATATATATATATATATATATATATATATATGATATTATAATGAAATGACAGGAGGCTGGATTTGTGTAAATCCTTGAAAAGTTTATTATACTATGATAATTTCAATGACCGGGTTCCGTATGAATCCGGTGATATCATCAGGTATTCGAAATATAATACGTGAATGTAATAGGTAAAATCCATGGGGCTGAAAATCGAGACCCGAGGGCGACCACTATTCTGTTCCTTCAATCTCAGCCGGTCGCCCTGGAGTGACGTGGCTAAATTTTATAGTATGCTACTACCGGTCAGATAAACGAAAACAGAAAGGGATGGGAGCATAAGTTAACGTCGATCTCATGACACAAGGTAAACGAAAGAAAGAAAGGAAGGAGAGAGAAGAAGGGGGAAGAAAGAAGAAGAGAAGCCAGGGTTAATGTCAGCTAAAAGAAGAAAGGCAACTACTACCGGTCAGATATAGGCAAGCAAGAGGGGGAAGGAAGATAAGTCGGCGGGAGGAAGACAGGAGGAGGGGAGAAGAGAAGGAAGGGAAGAGAGAAGTAGAAAAGTAAGGGTTGATGGCTACAAGAAGGAAGATAGAAAGAAAGAGGAAGAAAGGTCGATATTAATGTCAGACCACAGTCAAGCCAGGAGTGGCGCGAGAAAATGTTCACAGGGACCCGCATCTTAGCAGAGGGGAATATATTGGGAGTCAGTGTGTTACAGTGTTTAGACTTCTAGGATGAAGTTAAAAAATTTATAATCAATATTCAATATTAAAGAGGTTAGAAAATTTAAAGTTCAACAGTTTAACATTTAATTATATAATAGTTCCGATTTGTTCTGTAATTTAAAGGTACTATGTGGCGGTTAAAACACCGGCCGCGCCCCGGGCCCCATGGCGAATTAAGCTACGCCGAGTATTTTCATTTACTGAAAGAAGGGGAAATTTATTTTTCCAAGCACTCCAGGTGAGCTCGTTCGCCAGGGAGCTGGTTGCGCCGCGATTAAAACATTTTTAACTTCATCCTAGAAGTCTAAACACTGTAACACACTGACTCCCAATATATTCACCTCTGCTAAGATGCGGGTCCCTGTGAACATTTTCTCGCGCCACTCCTGGCTTGACTGTGGACTGACATTAATATCGACCTTTCTTCCTCTTTCTTTCTATCTTCCTTCTTGTAGCCATCAACCCTTACTTTTCTACTTCTCTCTTCCCTTCCTTCTCTTCTCCCCTCCTCCTGTCTTCCTCCCGCCGACTTATCTTCCTTCCCCCTCTTGCTTGCCTATATCTGACCGGTAGTAGTTGCCTTTCTTCTTTTAGCTGACATTAACCCTGGCTTCTCTTCTTCTTTCTTCCCCCTTCTTCTCTCTCCTTCCTTTCTTTCTTTTACCTTGTGTCATGAGATCGACGTTAACTTATGCTCCCATCCCTTTCTGTTTTCGTTTATCTGACCGGTAGTAGCATACTATAAAATTTAGCCACGTCACTCCAGGGCGACCGGCTGAGGTTGAAGGAACAGAATAGTGGTCGCCCTCGGGTCTCGATTTTCAGCCCCATGGATTTTACCTATTACATTCACGTATTATATTTCGAATACCTGATGATATCACCGGATTCATACGGAACCCGGTCATTGAAATTATCATAGTATAATAAACCTTTCAAGGATTTATACAAATCCAGCCTCCTGTCATTTCATTATAATATTTAACTCCGTAATAGCATCACCAACTACAATAACAAAGACGGTTGAACTGCTTTACGTTGAGTACTCTCTATATTATTGCATTACGATTGACCATACGGAAAAAACCAGCTCTATACAGTGGTGAACCTCAAACCTGAATATATATATATACATATATATATATATATATATATATATATATATAACGAAGGAAATGTGGTAAGGAACCATATGGACCATAACGCACCAAAGTACTCAATACTTAGGGTAGTAGAATTCCTATATATATGTATATATATATATATAGGGTAGTAGAATTCCTATATATATATATATATATATATATATATATATATAGTATGGTTGCTAGGATGCGTCCATAGGCGGTATGCCAATTAAACACACTATGCTTCTTCGGAGAAGAGAATGATAATATGGAAAACACAGAATCAGTGATGCATCGGAACACAATTTATTACGGATCACAATTATTTTTCCGCCGAACAGCTCAAGGTGCGATCTATTTGTGGATCGAACCTGACTCTGGATTTGCAAGTTCCTCAGATACGTCTAGTGAGAAACAATTGTAATACGTAATAAATTGCGTTCCGATTCATAACTGATTCTTCGTTTTCCATTTTATATATATATATATATAAGGAAAAAAAAAAGATGAAATCAAAAATGCAACTTGAGTTTTTTTTTTAAATATGTATTTGCATTTTCGATTTCATCTTTTTTCCTTAAACTTTCACTCGTGTAGGACATCTCGTTTTTATTCATTTTGTAGAAAAACCTCATTTTCTAATATATATATATATATATATATATATATATATATATATATATATATATATATATATATATATATATATATATATATATATATATATATATATATATATATATATACATATATGCATGCATACATACATACATATACACATATAAGGTATGAATCGAAGTCGTAATTTCGGTGGGTCAGGGAGCAATCGAATTGTTTGAGGCCGTCACAAAGCACACTCAATGGTCCATAAAGTTAATACATTTTTATCTCTTAGAGTAAACAGAAAGTTGTAAAATTGTGGCCCCATGAATAAATCGACCAGGTGTATGTGGCCATAGTATATAGCCACAAATATAAATACGAACAGGTAGGTGACTAATCTGGGCCATCTCGAATCGATAATAATGAATACAAATAGTTGAAAATATTCGACAGGTTTTTCGGGCTTCCCGAACAGTGCATCCTGAATTGTAAAATGTATATGCAAATCCCAAGTGGATTCGGCAGTCAGGCGAAATAGAGGACCGTTCGTCAGCAGGTGTTTGATCATTGATACCTGTATTGTTTCTGGTATGATGAAAAAGGGAAGCATTATTCGGTAGTCATTCATTCTCGTGTATTATCATGTGACCTCTCTTAAAAGTGGAAGGTCATTTTGCATGAATTGATATAAGTATTTATATGTATAATAAAATAAAAATGAAATGAAAAAAGATTACTCAACTCCCTAATTTATTGAAATACATACACGAACCCTTACACGCGAAAAATAAAGTTAATGATTAAACTAAAGGTTTTATCAAATTATATGCATGACACTTACTAAAGTGTGTCAAGTAATTTAAATATTAAATGTTCCTCCATGTTGAGATAAACGCAACTTCATATTCATAACTAATTACTTTGTTCCAGAATATCAGAAAAAACCGCATGAGGCTCTAATAAATTTGGATACAAATCATTTAGTATGAAAGAAAATAAATATCCGAAAGACCAATTCCAGTCCAGAAATTCAACCGGGAAAACCTGAATTTTAAATATTTGAATATAATTAGAAATACAAACCTGACAATATAGTGAGCATAGGGAAAAGTCTTATTGAAGATTAGTGGTTTCTTGCTCTGCTAAAAAAAAAAACTTTTTTGGATGGCCATTGATCTTTTGAGTTCCTTCACTCTTTAACATTTTTTTTTATCATCCCACAGGGTATCGAAAATCACCATCTTCACCAAGCAAGTTTGATAGTCTTGACGCTTTCGTCCCAGACGAGCCAGTGATGCTGAAGAGCGACTTGACATATATGCATACATATATACATATATATACACATATACATATATAATCATTGAATTGTAGGAAAATTTAAAGAAAGGCTAAGGATAATTAAAGCGAACTAAATATTCTATTTACATGCACAACGTGTTCCACCCCTCCGATCTCTCTATATAATGATAGAGTTATGGGGGCAACAAGAAAAAGGATAATTATTTATTAGAGTGTAGGATATACTTATATAGTAATGGTTCCTCTAGTTATTGTTATGATGTTAATAAAACTAAAATGGCAAGTTAATCTAAAGTAATTACATAGCACTTTCAATTTAATTTGATTTAAAACAATTTAATGGCGTTAATTATTGTAATAAAATGAATTAAAGACTAATAAATATTTGTGAATAGATACGTGTGATGCTCTGTGTATTCTATGTATAAGTCTACTATTTGCCTATATATAATTTTTTCTAGTTTTGTTTTCTTCCGTATATTGATGTGAATTATTTCCTGGTTTATTACGATTAAACAATTTTGTCTTGCATAATGTTTTATTTCTTGTAATTTTATTCCAGCCTGGAATTTATTGGTCATTTCATTGACGCATAAATGTCAGAAGATTGGTGTAATTCTATTTATTTTGCCATTACTTGTACTTGAATCAATACTGCAGTGAGATTTTTTAAAACAATAATACGATTGTTAATTAATGATTTATATTGTAAATTTTTCTGATCATTTGGATAATTCTTTGTTTTAAATTACAATTATTTATCGTTGAAAGTTTTATAAAACCACAATCATGAGGAAAGCAAATGTTGCTTCCTCTTAAAAATCTTTACACAAACATATAGATTTTCTTAAACGCTTACTAAGCCAGGTTTAAATGATTCTGGTGACTTCTGGCAAGAAAAGACATAATGCCAATTTAAAATACGTTTCAAGTCAGTTGAAACGGTAATGTAATATCAATATTTGTTTTATCTAAATACGGAATAAGAGGCAGAATTGACCGAGATAAGAGTGCATTTAAATTCATGAACAGAACACATTCGGAATTTTACTTCGGTATTTGACGCACATAACAATTTTAAATAACACATTTAATCATATTAAATTTAAATAGGGCTTATAGGCATGTTATTCTAAACAATATTATATATGTTATTACTTAGTTAACACTTAAGAATCTTCTTATTCTTATTCTTCCCTCACTTATTCATCAGAGGATCATGGAGCCAGAGTCCTCAAACATACCCGCAAGTGGGTCCTGTCAGAAGCGACCGTCTCCAACAGATCCGATTGAAACACCAAGCGAGCCCAGCAAACCTCTTGGATGTTATCCAACCATCATACTCGGGGATTATCCGGTTGTTTCTGTCCGTAAAATATGTCCTGCGATTATTTCAGGAGCATTCTAATCACATGCCCATAGTATCGGAGCTTTTATTTCTCAATCCAGAGAAGAAGAGGCTCTACCTGGAGTGACTTTCTGATCTCCGAGCTACGCCGTTTATCGAGTAGCGATACTCCGAAGACCATTCGAAGGAACCCCATTTTGGCCACTTATATTGGCGATGGTATTCTATCGGACATTACACATGATTCACAACCTTAGCTAAAGATTGGCACGAATACCGAATTGAGGATAGCGAATTTGGCTTTTACATCTATCTCATTCTGATGGTTACCGAATGCTGTATGAACTCTTGAATTTCATGCATTTAATACAGCCTCCTTCCTTCCATCACTCGTTTACTCGATCTCGAGATACTTAAACTTGTCTACCTGCTTCAGTGGAATTCCATTCACATATAGAGTACACAGCACTGGTTTCCTTGAGAGGATGAGTGTTCAGTTGTCACAGCATTGGTTTTCCATCCAGCAATGCCGCACTCGGTGTAAAACTTATTAAGTGTAAGTCGGAAATTACCTTCGCTCGAGTCAAGTAACACCTAGACGTCTGCAAATTCGTGATTTTGCACCCACCAGTCATGATTTCACTTCCAGTCAGCCTGAGCATGTTAATCCTGTTTCGCAAAACAGGCAAAAGCATAGGAGACAGTACGCACCGGTTGCGTTGTCCAATTCCCACATCTGACAGTTTCGATTTAGTATCATTCATCCGAAAACAAATAATCGGGTATTCGTATGGGCAGCAAGAATATGACCATCGATCCCATAATCCTGCACTACAACCCACGGCATGTCCTAGAGAACGCGGTCAGATGCCTTTTCAAGATCTACAAAAGAAGAATAGTCCTCTTGGAAATACTCCTACGATATCTTGAGGACCTGCCACAATGTGAATATTTAGTTGACTCTTCTGCGCCCGGGGCAAGATCTGCACTGTTCAACGTCTACCGTGGACTCGACAATCTCCTTCCATCTATTTACCAGACTTTGTGATCTTTCGGTAATTAGAACAATATGTCTAGTCTCCTGATTGCCATTGATTCGATTCGTTTCCAGAAACTCAGTCCAATCGGCAGTCACGATTCACTCAGGGAGTACCTTCTGTATTTAAGGTTTTTAACATTTGGAGACGGATTTCATCTACCTCAGTTCCCTTTAACTGCACATTAATTGCCTTTGTGACCTCAGCCTTCGATAGTCACCGCTCCCAGATGCTTCTCATGAACATCAGAAATTGCTCTTGTGACCGGCTCTTGCAGACGAGCAAATTATTTTCTCCCCCTCACGAGGATGTACCTTTCTAAGCTTAGGAGCAGCCCAGATGCGTTCTTGAAGGCAGGTGTGGAGGAGATCTCTTTATGTCTATGTTGGTGGATAGTCTTCCTCAGTACTTTATTTGATGCTCTTATGTCGTATTCCAGCTTAAGCCCAAAGTCCTTCCATGTCTTAACTTTGTAAACCTTTACTGTCTCTGTTGCAATTTTCCGTGCCGTCTCTTACCGCTAGTGCAAGAAATAAGGTCTTATTTACAAGCCAGGCTTTTTAGGTTACCATCTTGGCCCGGATCGCATCTTTGAACTCTTGCTGTAACCAAGGGGTTTTGCTGCCTATCGGCACCATGCCAAGCCCCACAACCCCACCTCGCAGAATGTAACAGCTGAAACAGAGACAGCTGAGCTGAACCATCTCAACTCTGTATCAACATCCTCAGTTCCCTCATGGAGTTCTCTAAATTTGGATGAAATAGTATCCACATACCTGGTCCTGACTCCCTTATACACCAATGTTTCCCACATCATTTTGTAGGTCACCCAGAACCTATCAGTTTTGAGAGCTTCTTTGGGTTTTGGTAGTTTCAATTTTCAGATATATAGATGATGATGACTTGACAGCTCAGCCGCTCTCTTGACATAAATGTCACACATGTTTCAAAGATATCACAGCCAATTACAAAATTAAATATGAATTTCTGTCACTGATTCCGCTTATACCATGTATATTTATGGTTGTCTCTTTGTTGGAAGAAGGTGTCCATAACAGAGAATCCATTACTAGAACAGAAGTTTAATAAGGCAACTCCATTCGTATTTATATCGGGGTCACCATTCCATCCTATCTCTCTTTTCCATATCAGATGGTCACTGACAACATGTGCATTGTCGTCTCCCATCAGGATATATGACACAACCTTTACTACATCTAACACTGCAGTGTCTTCATCAAGGATGAGCCGGTATTTGCACTTTTGTTTGGTGCATAAAGTTACACCACCTACAGAAACCTAGCTTTCAGCTTAAGCTTCAAGAGGCATGTGTGCGTGTATGTGACTGGGTGTTCACACTTAAGAGTAACAGATACTCACATTTAGGAGTAACAGATAAAATAATCAACCGTATGATTCAAACTCAAGTCTCCGCATATTCATATTGAAATGTAATAGGTTTTTTCTGCAATTTGTTTTACTCTCCATCATTTAGGTTTTCAATTCTAATTTGTTTTTAAAACGTTTTACATAGTTAACAAATTACTAAAATGCTGTAACGCTTCCATCACATAACTCTATGAGCTATCAGGAGCATACGTTGGCAGGACGGTGTTACGAGGAAAGAAATTCGTGATGGGAACGTAATTGATGCATGAGTAATAAATCACTAGTTATAAAGTAATTCAAATAATTTCTTGTTATTTCCAAGATCATAATTTTATATTATTAAGCATGTTGCTCTGGCTTTCATGAGATCTGTATCCTTAACGTAATAATAATGATAAGGAACCTTTCAAATGTGTAATGACGCCGCTTCCTCGAAACACAGCCCTATTTAGTGTCTATCTAACATTGCCAGAGCCAACTTTTATCTACCTCCATTAGTATTTTTGCGGTGATCCAACTCAATGATAACATGAGATCCTTAATGTTACTCAGTGAAATCGAACTATTATTCCTTTGAACTAAAAGTGTATTTTTATGTGAAAGAAAGGACCTGTCAGAATTATAGAATATCAAACTTAATACATTTCATTGAATTTATATCTTCAAAAACAATTCCAACAAAATACGGATTAGTCAGTTCTATAACGAGTGAAGTTATTGTTAAAAAATCGTTATTAAAAAGTAAATAATAATTAAAAACATCGAAAAACAGAATTATATCTTTATCTTACATGTGTACTTATCCGAGATGTTTAGAAATACTGCAAATATGTAATCTATAATACGAAATAAAATATACCAGTGGGTATATCTATGTAACACATTTTTGTAACATATGGGCATGTATTTCTACATACCTGACACATAGTACAAAGTTAATCCATAGCATAGTATATATTAATGAATGAGGAAAGTACTAAAGAACATATCAATCATTTGGAAAGACACAATGTACGCCTTCAATCATTTGGTTTTTATTTTTTCCATTAATATTTCCATCATCGATCTGTCAACTGACTTATTTCATGCAAAGTTTTTCTGGCAGGAATATATTTCTTCTTCGCGTTTTTCTAATTCAAATGTATAGGATTGATTAATGATTACATATTGAAATACATCGTTATATACCCAAGGCGTCACTCCGTTTTATTTTCTTTCTTATTTTTCTGTCGACTGATTTATGTGAAAACACAGCAGCCACGCGTATAACATAGGATTGACGCTAAATTCGAACACTACCTAACACTTCAAATTACTTTCCATATTCCATGCTTTCCACACTGTTCAAAATAATCAATTAGAAAAACATATCTCTAAAAAGGCAATTATTTTAATGTGAATTGTTATAAGTATGCTCTTATATAATTATATTATTCAATAAACCTTAACAATCAGACGTTATTATTATTATAAGCAGAAACACTGCCTGCATGGTGAGCGCTAGAATTTGCATTTCACCTTAGAATATATTAGCATCTGTTTTATTTGTGTTTCTGTTTAGTTGTAGTTGTTTTTAACTTGATTATAAATAGGTAACACAGGTTTTATAGTATTAGCCATAGAAATACCACAGTGTGATTCAGAGGAAAATGCATATAGGGAGCCATGGAGAATATATTTAATTATCTAATAACACTGTGCGATTTAAACCAACGAATATGATGTAGATGCCACAGCACCCAAGTTAAAACCAACAGATGAATTTCATTGTCTGTACCAATAAAGAGCACGTACTCATATACGCATAGAGGGTGATGTATTGAAGCTAATATTTTCATATCAGATCTCTCTCGGAAACAAACAATAACTGGTGAAGGTGTATTTTAATTTCCTGGAAAATTGTCCAATGAAGAATACAACAATCGCTGCATGATCCAGAGTAATGGCGTATGTGCATACACGCACATATATGTATATATATATATATATATATATATATATATATATATATATATATATATATATATATATATATATATATATGTGTGTGTGTGTGTGTGTGTGTATGTATGTATGTATATATATATATAATATATGTATGTATATATTATATATATATATATATATATATATATATATATATATATATATATATATATATATATATATATATATATAATTAATAAAAGCAATGAATAAAAACAAAGAAACAGTTCCTTATATTAAACAATTCATCATTTTACGATCGTTTCTAGGATATATATGTGTGTGTTGGTATGTATATCAATAGATCTATGTAAAAGTTTTACAAACTATCAGAAGGAATATTCATACCTACACATATATATGCTGTCTTCAGAAATAATGATATTTGTTTATTGAAAAAAACCAACAAAGATTTATTATAATAGGTCTGTTTGGGAACAGGTTTTTAATTGTCCAATAGAAAAGTAGTAAGTTGTAAAGTTGATAGAATAGTAGTAGTAGAAATTTATTTTAGGGAAAGAGGAATGCATAATTCAGTTTTGAATGGAAAGAATACTTTGAATGAAAATATTACTTTGGGGATGAAAAGAGGTCAAGCCGGTGAAAGGTACACGAAAATTTGATGTTATTAAAGAACAATGCTAATGTTAAAATCGAAGGAGAATAAAATTTTAGGATAAATGTGTTAGTGAGAAATACAAATCTTATTTAAAACATAAGGAATTTTGATCTATAAAAAGAAATTAAATTAATTTAATTGATAGGTATACTTACAGGGATAAATATATATTAATTCATATAGATGTGATAAATAAGAGTTAGATGTTATTAAAGAATGTTGATAAAAACGAAGGAAAAAAAAGAAACGGAGGAAAACAAATTTTTGGGGTGTAAATGTATTAGTGAGAAATAACAAACTTAAATAGACTACAAGGAATTTAGATTCATAACAGGAAATTAAAATAGTTTATATGTATTAATTTTATGTATTAATATTATATGTATTAATATTATAGGTATTAATTTTAGGAAAAGATAGCTGTAAAAGGGAAATAAAATTATGAAGTTCTCAGTAGTAAAATACTAATTATAGGTTAACTAAATTTAAAAAAACTAATTATAATAATTTGTAAAATATAAGTGTATATTAATTAGGTTTATAATACTTGAAAGTTCTTCTAATTCTATGACTGCACGATATAATTAATTCTTGTCGCTTATTTAATAGGATATCCTTAGATTTCATTATTTCAAAAAGTTCCTGGGAACATAATTTACACTCATATCTGTTATTTTGATAAGGCGTGGCCCTTTTGAGCACACTCCAGGTGAGGTTATAATCGATATTCTTTTTTCTATAATTATCAATTATTTCCAACCAAGGATGTTGTATTAGCTAATGCGACCTTTTTAAAACTGTGTCTGTAGGTATTAAATCTTACTTTAAAGTGGTTAGAAGTAGCTTTCACACTGAAAAAAAAACACATTTTAACCTGAAAGATCACAAATCTAATTTTAACTCTAATCCTTCTATAAGACTTATATGCCCTTCCAAATCTTACATTGGCATCATTAGTAAAAAAAATGTTAGATAGAGTCATCGCACAATTAAGAAAACACGTTAATTTACCACTCTTGGAAAACACATCCCAGGTAATTAACTGGTTTACTAATATTAGAAATAAATCATCTGCTTCATTTCTACAATTCGATATAGATGCTTATTATCCCTCTATATCACCCATACTCCTGAACAAAGCCTTGATATTTGCCAAAAATAGATCAAATTTAACTATGGATGACATTAATATTATCACGCACCCTAGACAAACACTACTGGAATTTCAGAAGGAATACTTGACCAGAAATACATATAGTAATCTATTCGACATTACTATGGGCTCTAGTGATTCTGCCCAAATTACCTATATTGTGGGCCTCTTTCTTCTATTTAATGCTTCTTTTCCCCACTTTAAAGGTGGTTTATATCGTGATGACTGTCTTCTTTCCACTAACCTTAGCCTATCAGAAATTGAACAAAATAAAAAAACTTATTAGAACTTTCCTCAAAGACTATTATAGTCTCACTATTACATTTGAAAACACCAGTAAAGTAGTTAATTTCCTTGATATAACTTTAGACTTATCTACGGGTATCTACCAACCTTACCATAAACCTAACCAAAACTCATATTACATACACTCAAAATCCAATCACCCTAGATCTATCCTTAAAAACCTAGCATATAATATCTCACTCAGAATGTCTAACCTTTCATCTAACCAGAATGTATTCGATAAAACTAATACTAACTCTCTTAGTAAACATCAGGATATATCAGGATACATCGTATAAAAATAAAAAAAAACAACATCGAAACCGTAATAGATGAGTTACTTGGTATAATGCTCCATTTAATCTACAAATTAAAGATAATATCCCTAAAAAATCTTTTACTATACTAGAGAAAAACTTTCCAGCAAACCATAAATACCATCAAATTTTAAATAGATCAACGGTCAAATTCTCCTACTCCACTACCAAAAATATACAACAAAATATAAGAGCCTACAATGCATATAAATGTAAAAAAACCATGAATATACCACCAACACATCAAAATAACCATAATACTAAAATAAACCGCAGCAAACCACCATCTCTTTCACATACAAGTCGAGTAAATTCCATACCTAATTTTACTAACTCCCCTCTTATAATATTCACGAATGGTTGTAACTTTAGAGATAAATCAGATTGCCCATTAAAAGGAAATTGCCTTCTTAATAACATAGTATATAAATGTAAAATTAGCACTAAGGACTCAACTTATTCATATATAGGAGGTACTTCTAACCAATTTAAAGTAAGATTTAATACCCACAAACATAGTTTTAAAAGGCCGCATTAGCTAATACAACATCCTGAGCTGAAATAATTAATAATTATAGAAAAAAGAATATCGATTATAACCTGACCTGGAGTGTGCTCAAAAGGGCCACCCCTTATCAAAATAACAGAAATGAGTGTAGATTGTGTTCCCAGGAACTTTTTGAAATAATGAAATCTAAATATATCTTATTAAATAAGCGACAGAATTAATTATATCGTGCAATCATAGAATTAGAAGAACTTTCAAATATCATAAACCTAATTAATATACACTTATATTTTACAAATTATTATAATTATTTTTTTTTTATTTAGTTAACCTATAATTAGTATTTTACTACTGAGAAATTCATAATTTTATTTCCCTTTTACAGCTATCTTTTCCTAAATATAATACCTGTAAGTATACATATATACTATTTTAATTTCTTGTTATGAATCTAAATTCCTTGTAGTCTATATAAGTTTGTTATTTCTCACTAATACATTTATCCCCCCAACATTTTTTTCCTCCGTTTTTTTTCCTTCGTTTTTAACACCTTTATTCTTTAATAACATCTAACTCTTATTTAAAACATCTATATGAATTAATATAAATTTATCTCTATATGTATACCTATCAAGTAAATTAATTTAATTTCTTTTTATAGATCTAAATTGTTTATCTTTTAAATAAGATTGGTATTTCTCACTAACACATTTATGCTAAAAATGTTATTCTCCTTCGATTTTAACATTAGCATTATTCTTTAATAACATCAAATGTTCGTGTACCTTTCACCGGCTTGACCTCTTTTAGTAAAAGTAATATTTTCATTCAAAGAATTCTTTCCATTCAAAACTGAAGTCTGCATTCCTCTACCACCAAATTAAATGTCTACTACTACTATTCTATCTCAAAATTATTTTTGAAAAGCATAAGAAATGCGTAACCGGTAAACACTTAAAACTAAAACTGAATACTAACTAATACTTATTACTAATTAAACTATTTTTTCACTGGGAAACATTTGTCAGCATTTCTCTTCCTTTTTACTAATATATCACAACTCGTGTGTCACACCTCTATTTTTATTAAATATATATATATATATATATATATTGGTATATATATATATATATATATATATATATATATATATATATATATATATATATATATATATATATATATATATATATATATATATATATATATATATATATGTATATATATATTAATTCAAAATATAATATTAACAAAACAAAACAGATATTCTTGTGATCAATTATATTTGTTTATACGTATTTCAGAGGTACTGAGTTCAGTTCAACAGTACGTCCTCATCAGATAAAATAAGATGATGCATGACATACCCTGTCATAGTAGATGGTTAAGATTCAGTCATGGTAGTGATTAACATATGACAAAAACTCAATATTTATACACTAATATTGAGAACATGAGAAACGTATATAATACAAACAATAGAGAGGTTGCGTGTAATACAGCTTAAAAAATACATGGCATCAATATAATAGTTAAACAATTTTTTAAAAAACTACTAAAGAAAGAGGTAACAAAAGAAAATATAGAGGAAGAAACATCTAATGTGATAAAATATTTCGTAGGTGGCTCGAAAAACAAATGAAAGATGATTAAAGAGAGAGAGAGACAAAGGGAGTAATTTATGTTCAAGTTTATAGACAATTACCCATATATGCAATATATATCCAAAATTATTTATTTGGCCATTAATATTCAAACAATTTAATTTAAGTTATTTCAGAGTAATGAGTAATATTTTAGGTTTTAAAAGTTAATAGGTATTTGTATTAATATTATAATTATACTATCAAGTTTAATTTCTAAAATTCAAATTTTATGAAAACAAATTTAAAGCATTTAAGAAACACGAGAAAGAAAATATATAATGCTTTTATACCCTCACGAAGGTAATCTTTACCAACATTATTTATAATATTGACCACAGTTTATATAATATAATTTATAAAATAATTATAGTTATAATTATTAAAGAATTTATGGTTAAATAGTTTGAGTGCCTTAAGGATCAACCGGCCTTATAACTAAACTTAAAGAGTTCTGAATATATAATTATATATATGTGTTAATCAAAAAATATACAAAGAAGTATACAATATACAATATAATACAATAATACAATATAGTAAATAAGTTACTGAAAATATTGTTAAAAAAATATATATAGTTAAAATATATTGTTAAAAAATATTATTAAAAAATTAATGTTTTATATTAATTATTTTCATTTAGTTGATATAAACTATAAACATATAAGTCAAAACTATATGAGTCCTAATGATAGGGGCTAGATACAAAATAAATATAAAGTTAAAAATAAAAAATAAATAATGAATTGTTTGCGAAACTTAAAAATGCCCAATATTAAAAATATATTATAAATGTAATAGGGTTTTAATATATAGTAGACAAAAGATACGTCTAAAATATTTTAGCTAATGTGATAGAAAGAGGAGCTAAATATTTGAAAAAGTCGAAGGTAATCTAAATTTAATTAAAATAAATTAAATTAAATTAAATTATATTACATTAAGTAAAAATCATTATATAAATTCAACTTCCAGGGTATATCGAACACTTATAACAATATAGAGTCATTTGAGTATCTAAATTATTTATAAATGTAACTACGAGTATGTTATTACACTAGATAAACATATTTGTACAACTATATAGAGATATTTAATAAATAAATAATTATAATCATTATTAGTAATGCTATAATTATAGTTTTACCTCCAGTTCAGTGGAGAGAGGGAAAGATACCAATATTTGTTGACTATTATGGTTCGTTATATTTATACCTAGATATATATAAAAGAAATAAATGCAAATCTAACTTTCTGAGTCCCCAAAACATACTCAAAATGAGTAAAATATACAAAGGCATGAAAGATCTGCAGTTCAATTATAATCGGTAAATTTACAGGTTAAATATCAAAATTATATATTTAAAACATAGACAGATAAATAAAAATCTGAATCAAAATTATAAATATCTAAAAAAAAACCTAAGGTGTGCATATTTATCAAGTAAACAAGTTATCAAAAGAGTATCCTTCATTCTAACATTAATTCTATCATAAATGATTAGAAGATAAAGTATTATTAAAGTTTTATAAACCTTTATGACCTTTTAGGCCCAACAGTTGATAAGAGACGTCAAAAAGGGGTTGTGACCTTCCACCTGTAGACTACGTTTTTCGTCATGCATTCATTACTAAGGGGGCATAGTGATGGGTCTCTGCAATTGCATGACTTCCTAACACCCAGCACATGTACCGCGTGGTTACCATCACTCGGGGTTGGCTGGGTAGCCGCCGCAATCAGCACAGGGTCGTTGGGTTCCAGTGTGCTAGATGGGCCTGTCCAGGGTCTGGAGTGTCCCGCGTGCTGGTTCCGTTGGGTGGCTTCGGGGTTTACGGTTGGATTAGAGGAAGTGAACCTATTCCTATTTATGCCGGCTTTGTGCTGGGCTAGGGAGCGTGTGGTTGAGTAGGAAATTTTCACCGCGTGCCTGTTGAATATTTTATGGTACTTGTGGCCCTAGGGAAATATTTATCCAGTACTCTAAATAATGTTCTAGCCAGGCTGGTACGTAGACCCACCGAGTACGGGGCGTTATACCATGTGACCTTCCTGGTCCTAAGCTTGCGCGGTTGTTGGGGGTCCGCCGTGGTCCATCACGGGGCTGTGCACTGCTCTGGTCGAGCTCGGTTGGTGTCACTCAGGTGTGCGGAGCGGTGACTATCATGAGGGTTATAAGGGCCCACCTTGGTGCTATAGCCCTGCGCGGTGCGGCCTCCCTGCTCAATTAGGGTTCGGTGGGTGGTGGGGCTGGTTCAAGGGTGCCTATGCCCCGTACCGCAGTGGTCTTCAGCGTTGTTGGTATTAGATCGGTGGGGTATGCGGGACCCTCTACCGGGGGTGGTGACGGATAGGGGATTGGGAGTGTTACTACTGGTCAGCCAGATGTTAGGTGGGCGATCTTTGCCCCAGAGGGTATTGGCCCGGAGTACCCTTGGGTCATCACGATCATGTCCCTTAGGGTTATAGCTGATCCTATGGATGTGGGATGCCTTAACTAGCGCTGAGTTATAGTAATCAGCATTACTATTGAAGATCTCTTTATTGGCAGACAAGTTAGAGATCCTGTCAGAGACACTCTTTACTACGGCCTTAACTATAGATGTAGGGTGATTGGACCTAGCGTTGATATTCACCAGCTTCTCATTGGGTTTATGATATGGGTGGTGTAGCTTGGTGTTGAGGTTGAGGGTGGTGTCCAGAAAATTCACTACTTTTCTATTGGGTTCCATCTCTACTTTAAGTCCTACCTTGCTAAAGAAGTGTCTCCTCTTCATATTTTCGACCATTGTGGTGCTGTGGTCCACGACGTTGAAGAGTGCATCGTCTTGGTACAGCCCGCCACCCAGGTTGGGTATTTCGCTCCTGATCTCGTAGAGTATGTATATCCCAACCAAGTCCGTTAGCTGTGCGGAGTCACTGGAGCCCATTGTACTGTCAAAATTATTTGGCCAGTCTCTCCCGGTCCATATGTCCCCACCGAATCGAATCAGGGTCTTTCTGGCGGCGTGTATGATTTGGACCTCGTCACGCGTTAGGTCTGTTCTATTCATCGCGAAAATGAGAGCCTTGTTCAGGACTATGAGCGAGATAGAAGAGGAGTAATTGTTAATGTATGAAGCTAGTCCTATGTTTATCTGGTAAAAATGTAAACCAGTCCAGCACCTGGTTGGTTCAGGACCAGAGTTGTAACCTTATTTTCCTCTTAAGTGTGGGCAGGATCCTATCTAAAACGCTTTTGCTGATAACCCCCATGGTTGACCGGGAGGGTGTTATCAGTCTGACCGGCAGGTTAGACACAAAGTTTGGTTTGTGGTCCTTAATGGTAAACCTCGGCTCCATCGCTAGGAGTGGGGCCGTCCTATCATCTAAGCTAAGACCAGATACGATCTCATAAACCTTGATGTTGATATCCTCCAGGGTAGCCGCGGGCGTTTTTTGTAGCTTTTTCTAAATTCCCTGAGGATTTGCTCATGGTAAAGTTGAACGTCCATGCTGTAAAGGTTGTTGGTTTTGTCGGCATGGACGAGTATTCCTGTAGATTCCTTAAGCTCTGTGATTCTGTGTGTGTGTGTGTGTGTGTCTATTATATATATATACATATATATAGTAATAATAATAAATTTGAAGACTAAAATCCAAAGAGGGCTCGATAAGGATAAATACATATCAAATATATAAAAACCGTAGAGCAGTTTCAGAAGATCCCATTAAGAGTGAAAGCAGCGATTCTTTGCTTAAACTTTAATCTGTTATTTTAATAAATATACATATATATATATATATATATAATATATACACACACACACACACACACACACACATACACACATATATAATAATAATAATAATAATAATAATAATAATAATAATAATAATAATAATCGCAAATCCCAGGAAACCCGCGTATAGGAGATATACAAAAGATAGTACTAATGGGAACTGCCCATATACTAAGGAATATTCTGTCAATATAAGTACATCACAAGTCTAAACACTAAAGATGCATGTGTGAATATGTATGTTCTTTCTTGAACATGGCGGACCTTGTTGTCTCTTGAGGTCACTGGTTGTGACTTGGTGATAACTCGTATGAACATAAAGCAAGATAAATGCAACTGTAATAATAATAATAATAATAATAATAATAATAATAATAATAATAATAATAATAATAATAATAAGGGAAGAAGACGCACGTGGATAGAAGGTCATGAAATCGCTCCCGTAAGATTTTGATTTTTAACATATTTAAATCAATTGTGAAATAACAATTCTTAGTACAAATGATACATAAAGCATCAGACTCAACTCTCAGAATTTCGGATCCATAATATCCTGTTATCGCTCAAATATTTAATTTTGTATTATACATTTTATATTAAAAAAAGAAAATGGTTATGAATGGAAGAAAACCCCCTCTGTCTACACTATATAGAACAGCCAAATAACAGCAATTTCACCAACACCATAAACTAGATACACCACCTATCCCATCACTCCTCTGTGTACACTAAAGAAACTGGAACACAATAGACCTGACCTGTTGGTTTTGGACAAGGAAAAAAGATCGTGCCTGATTGTGGATGTGGCCTGCCCATTCGACACAAGAGTGCAAGAAATGGAGAGGGAGAAAATTAACCCATACCAGGACTTAAATTTGGAGGTAAAAAGGATTTGGAACTGCCATGAAGTCAAAGTGGTCCCGATTGTCATAGACGCACTAGGCACTATCTCAAAAGGTTTCCAGGGATGGTTAAAGAAAATTGGCCCCGCCACGCTTTTTGGAACGCTTCAAAAGGCATGCTTGCTGGAAACAGCAAGAACCATCCGATATGTCCTGAATATCTGATGCTGCAGGTAGTGGCTTGATATTCATTTCAACAAAATTTCCAGTTAACTTACATCAATGACCGAGACTCAAAGAACAATAATAATAATAATAATAATGATAGTAACTACAAAGAAAGAACTGCTACAGAATCTGGCTAAGAAATGTCAAGAAAAGCTTCTGTATGGAAAATACCCAGAAAGAGCTAACAATCCTGATATTGACAAAACTTAAACCCATCAGTGGTTGGCATCCTCTGGACTGAAATCCGAGACTGGAGGACTAGTTATATCAGCACATTATATCAGTGTGTAAAAAAACAACCAGAGACCATTGATCATATAATTTAAATGTGCAGTCCTGTAGCTCCAACCGAATACCTAAACAGGCACGACAGAGCTGCACAATACATACATTGAATAATGTGTAAGCATTTTGGTCTACTCCATTAAAAGAATTGGTGTGAACATCAACCACTTCCCGTACTTGAAAAAGATCACATCTCAAATATTGTGGGACTTTAGCATCCAAACAGACCGAAAAATAGATGCAAATAGACCTGATATAATATTGAAGGACTTTAAAAAGAGGGCATGCCTGCTAATAGATATGTCCGTTCCAATAGACAAGAATGTATCTATAAAAACATTTGAAAAATTGAGCAAGTATAAGGACCTGCAGATAGAAATTGGAAAAATGTGGAAATTGAAAACTAAAACAATACCAGTGGTTGTAGGCGCACTAGGAATGATACCTAAGGGGGCTAATCATTACTTATCGCAAATGCCAGGAAACCCGCGTACAGGAGAAATACAAACGATAGTACTAATGGGAATTGCATATATACTAAGGAAGATTCTGTCAATATAAGTACATCACAAGTCTAAACACATAAAGATGCATGTGTGTGTGTATGTGTGTTCTTTCTTGAACATCGCGGACCTTGTTGTCTCTTGAGGTCACTGGTTGTGACTTGGTGATAACCCGTATGAACATAAAACAAGATAAATGCAACTGTAATAATAATAATAATAATAATAAAAAACATGAAAGAGGGCTTCATTTGTACATGCCTATTTATTTTATGATGTGTATTTCAAAGACGTAAGGCTGTTGTATAACAGCTGACCTAAGTGTTCTCTTCAGACAAAAATCCAAACGAGATGAAAATATCCTTTGATATGTTACCGATCATCCGTGTCATTCACTTCGCTAACCAGAAAGAATATGTCGGATATTTTCAATTGGCATTTCTTATATGTGTGGGAGATAGATACTCCAATTGGCGTTAATGCTTATTTAACTGTCTAGGATTTCAAGTTACTAGATTGGTCGCTTGATTCCTAGTGAACAGTTCATACATGCCTTAGAAATCTGCCGACTTTTTCTTAACAGATCTAACGCACGATGAATATCTCTCTCCCCCACATATATATGAACTGACCAACGTCTTTGAAATGCGTATAACACAATAAACAGGGATATACAAATTAAATCGTCTTTCTTGTTTATTATTATTATTATAAAGTTCCGGATGAACAAATACGTGGAGTGCTTTACATCTGTTTAATAAAAGTCGGCGAATTTTCAATCAAACAACTTTCTTCAATTGAATAAAAGTATATATGTATAAATAAGTTGCGTATAAGTAATGGCTGTTACCTCGTAACGTCTTGCGGATAGCCCGGTCCGAACTATCCAAGAACCCTTCACGCCAATAGTTTAACCCAGTTTAGAGTGGATGTGTAGGAGTGACAAAGTATTCATTTAACAAATAAGAATAGTTAAGACAGGGTTATGTCACTATAATAACTTTATTGCATGTTATATATTTCCGTTATGTGGTTATCCATGACATGCCCAGATCCCTAAGCTATCGGTAGTGTAGTTATGCAATCATATGATTTGTCGCTGGTCATGTATTACCATCCTGTTGTGAGGCCAGCAGGCATTGCGATATCAGCAGACATATGTCTGCTGGCATCGCCACTGGGTGGTAATACATATCCAGCGATATATCCGACTGATTCAATAAGAATCTGATGAAATCATATGCATAAGCATGGAACAGAAATATATATATATATATAATTGAGTTAAGCGGAACAAGTAAAATTCAAACAATCTTTCAAAATAAATTCAAAGAATATAATTTAAATATTTACCTATCCATATTTCTTTTACCGACTGTTTCGCCTTTAGTGGTGTGGCAGACAACACGTCTATGCTACTCCCGCTTATACTAACGACCAGTTCACGTGTAGGTCACGTTTACGGCCCAATCCGATCCTGTACTAGCTGGCTGAAGGCTGTATTTGCCCTATGTAAGGAAAAATGCTTTCTGAAGAGCCGAACTTTCCATTGGAAGTCCCTCGGATTTCCAATCTTTTGTGAGGCAAACCGTCGGTAAGAGAAATATGGATAGGTAAATATTTAAATTATATTTTTTGAATTTATTTTGAAAGATTGTTTGAATTTTACTTATTCCGCTCATCTCAATTTTATAGTTCTGGTATGTCAAATTAATACGAATGAACAAAAACTGTATCTTAGACACCCTATATATTTCCAGGGGTACTTAGTACCTGTGGGGATATTAATCTCATTATATATATTATATATATATATATATATATATATATATATATATATATATATATATATATATATATATATAGAGAGAGAGAGAGAGAGAGAGAGAGAGAGAGAGAGAGAGTTTCACCTTAGCGGCTCCTCAGCTCGGACTGGTCATGGTTATACGGAATAGGTGGAATAACCATGACCAGTCCGAGTGTCCGCTAAGGTGAAACAATTGCTCTCGGTATGTTGTGTTACCACTTCTACCTAACTCGTCCTATGGACTGAGTGCTCTACCGTTACGGATATTACCTTCCAGTGTTCTACCTCTCCCTCTCTAACCCTCTCTCTCTATCTCTCTCTCTCTATATATATATATATATATATAGTTCGAAATAACTACATACATACACAATAAACACACAGACGCAGGAGTAAATGTTACATGGTATTATTAGCTTTACGCTTGGTGAGAGTGGGGGCGATTGTTATGACGTTTCTGATATAAGCCCTTCATGAGGAGAGTCGGGATGGGACTCCGAGAAGGAGTGAGGGGGGAGTTAGCGGGAAAACATGAAAGGACGTGCAAAATAGAAATAAAAATAAAAATGAGTTATAAACATGAATTGGAAATAAATGTAATATATATGGAAAATAGTATTTAAAAAAAAGAGTATATTAATGGTTTTTAGGACTTAAGTGATGGATGTTTTGGGGTTTTTTTTTATTGTGTTCAGACAGTATCATTGGACGATTCTCTTGTGCGTATAGAGGTGAGGCTTCATCGTCATAAGAATATATTCTACTTGCACACCTTACTTTATTACATGAATGTAGAAGAGTAAAGACTATTATGTTCGTTCATATACGATAGTAGGCTGAACAGTTCATAGGCAGAGTTTGAAGGAATAATGAAGCATTAATTTCAGCTCATTAACAATTGCAGTGTTTCTTCGCAGTGAATATTTTTTGAAAATATACATCATTTGGACATTCCATGAGAGTATCTTTGTCAGACCATGACTATTCAGCCGCTTCTCGTACATGGGTAAAACTTGTGAAACACTGTACAGAGAGGAAAAAATTAAATGTCTGAAAGAGGCCACAACAGCCGAAGCAGATGTTGAGTATTCCATTTCAAATAAACGTATACAAACACTACACCACACTAGACCACACCATACCACATAACACTACACTACACCACACCACACTACACCAAAGTACACTACACCACAACACACCCCACCATAATACACTCCACCACACTACACCACATTACACCACACCACACCACATACACTTATATATATATATAGCTTCATATGCAAATGAGATTAATCACCTCATTTACACAGACGAGAAAACTATATATTCTCGGCTGTTTTCAAGTCCAACAGTAGCAAGCGGTGGGAAGGATCGAACTGACGAAGGCCAGTTAAGCATGAAATACATAGACGGTTGTTCCCCTGCTTTTGCTGTACATCACCAGAGGGCGTTAGACCCCGGTGTTTGCATAGCTACGGCTTCCTAAAACCGTATTTCTTTAGAAATACGAAATTTCTATACATAATGTATATATATATATATATATATATATATATATATATATATATATATAACGAAGGAAGTGTGGTAAGGAACCAGATGGACAAAAACACACCAGATTACTCAATACTTAGAGTAGTAGAGTGGGAAATAGGAAAATGTTTGACCCCGACGGCAGAGCTCAAGCCGTTTCGATGGCTATTTCTGTACTCCAGAAATAGCCGTCGAAACGGCTTGAGCTCTGCCGTCGGGGTCAAACATTTTCATTATATATATATATATATATATATATATATATATATATATATATATTTCTTCTGACTACACATACATGCACAATACGCACACCTGTAATAATCAATGTATGCCTATCTCTTCGTGCTTCAATGAATTACTGTCATCGAATGATGTATGCATGACTAAGAATCGAAAATAAAACCTAACTGGAAACTTCTATAACATTGTTTCTGGAGCTTTTTTCTCGAAGCGTATTTCCGTATATTTCCATAGATAAAATACAACGACCCTATTCAGTATAGGCAATAAATAACCATGTGAACATTGATACATATAGTTTAGTTCCCAGAAAATTACACAATTGCACATGTACACTTAGAGAAAATGCGCACACACACACACACATACATATATATATATATATATATATGTGTATGTGGGTGGGGGTTTTTTGGTGCGTGTATTGTATATATATAAGACGCACACGCACACATATATACACACGTATATATAAATGTATGTATATATATATATATATATATATATATATATATATATATAGAAGAGAGGCAGAAGGAGGAAAGAAGAGATGAGTACAGAAACAAAATCAGATGGAGTAACTAAAGCGAGTTCTAATAGTCCTAAAATCCTAGTTCTGTCTCCGTAATTTATGCCTTAACTGCTCATAGGTCGATACCCCCATATCGATTAGAGTTTAGCTGTTGCATTCCGCAAGAATAGATGCTTCCATTCTGTTTTTCACTCAAATTCAAAGTATATTGCGGAATATATTGCAGCCGTTCTCTTCTCACAATGTATTCAATTTACATTCAGAATGTATATCCTATAATATTTTGCTGTAACCAGCTGTTTTCTAGATGCTTTGTTCCTGACATTGAAAAAAACGTGATGATTCACCTAAACATTAAAAAGATATTACAAGTATCCTTTGTAGCTGAAATACATGAGTTATTTCTATTGCATAACTCACATTATGTCGCTGCGACAATATGATTTAATAGGGAATTCAAATGGAATTCTAAAAGGTTTCAAATTTTATCGTAATGATTTACTGCATATATATAAGATGGTCGTCCCAAATTTCATCTATAATTCATAACATCATATTTATGATATCAAATTTATCTATTTTATAACAGCGGCGATGATTAGAGCAAGAAACTTCCATCTGACCAGCTGTAAAATTAATGTTACTTAAAAACCGTTAAATTTGGTTATGAACGAGAAATAAATAACAGGTAAATCCATAACATTGCATCGGCTTTCACATAATACATGATTCTTCTTCTAGAAAAAAAATTACACTATATCATAGACTAGATAACCTGTTTTCTATCATATTATTTTAAAGAAAATAAATTTACAACACATACATATGCAGGAGTTCATGGTATCCTACGAGGTTGTATCTAATATACAATTTCTTGGGCATTTTAAAGTTTGTGACCACAGTACTATCATGAAAGGCAATATGAAACGAAATAACTCATGGATTGGATGATGAATGGAAAAACCTAATTGAAATTATAATAATTTCCATATATAAACAACGTGGAAGGAATACATGATATGTAAGAGGGCCGGCTAAATATTTCATAGTTTGACTTTCATGGTATGTTTCAAGAACTGTGAAGTTTTTCAGGCATTAAATTCAAACTTTTCTATTGATAATTGTTATGCTTCTTTCCAGAGACTAAGTTGAAAACTATATATCATTTGGTCATTCCATGAGAGCATCGTTGTCAGCCTATGAAATTTTCAGCTGCAACTCGTATATATTAATCTTCTTTCAGATTTCTTTCTTGTCAATGCCCTCCCTAATTGCAACTGCTAATTAGTTACCTTTAAATTATTCAACCATGGAATATCGTCTTCAATCAGAATCAATATGGTACTGACTTATTGATATACATTTTAGTCAGTTGCTTTGGCGTAGATTCCATTTACCATCAGCCATTTCAGAATGTTCATTTAGATTTTACCTTTTATTAAACCTACTCTGCATGGCATCATGTATCAAGTACTGTATTCATTACTGATTTTTGTCCGTTTCCCACACCGTGAACGCTTCATATATACATGCATACATACATTCAAATGTATATATATATACATACATACATAAATATACATATATATCTATATCTATATATATATATATATATATATATATATATAGATATATATATATATATATATATATATATATATAATAGAAAACGAAAAATCAGTGATGCATCTGAACTCAATTTATTGTGTGTTACAATTGTTTCGCCGGCGGACAACTAGACGCGATCATTGTGTGGATCTGTTTGATTCTGGACCCGCAGGTTCGACGGACACGTCTAATGATTTCGATGCTCCGAAATCCTTAGACGTGTCCGTCGAACCTGAGGGTCCAGAATTAGACAGATCCACCCAATGATCGCGTTGAGAGCTGTCTGCCGGCGAAAAAATTGTAACACAATTAATTGAGTTCAGATGCATCACTGATTTTTCGTTTTCTATTATATCATACTCTGCTCTGAAAGAGCATAGAGTGATACACCGGTATACCGCCTATGGAAGTATCTTAGCTACCATCAGACACACACACACACACACACATATCTATCTATCTATATATATATATATACAGAGAGAGAGAGAGAGAGAGAGAGTATTTGACTTGCAATCGAAAGGTTGTGAGTTCAATTCTCGCAACATGTGATGTGTTGTTTCCTTCAGCAAGACACTTTATTTCACGTTGCTCCAGTTTACTCAGCTGTAAATAACCCAAGGCACCTCCAACGAGATATACCTTGGAGGAGGCCAGCTAAACCTGCATAGGTGTCAGCTGTAGCAATAACAACAGACACACACACACACACACACACACACACACACACACACACACACACACACACATACACACACACACACACACACACACACACACACACACACACACACACACACACACACTCACACACATATATATATATACGCATATTAAATCGTTATCGCTATATCAAACGTGGACATCCCCCTATTCTCCCCAAATCGACTTGCAATACCGTATTTCAAGCTGCAACGTTCAAATTACGTCGTTTTGTATATAATAATGCCAAACCTATTATTATCTGAAGTTTCAAACATCCGATTACATAATAGGCCGTACTCCATCTTTTCCAATAATCCTTCGGCCTTAAATCCTCAAACTATCCACTTTGATGACATGATGGTCTGCAACGTGAAATCTACTTTTTTCAACATAACATAACATCCCAAATAATAATTATTTCTACGTTTGGCACTAGGCCAGCAATTATCCCAGTGTATTACTGGTACTTTATTTTATCGACCCCGTAAGGATGAAAGGCAAAGTTAACCTCAGGATTTGAACTCAGACCATAAAGGGCCGTAACTCTTTGCTTGCAAAGCTTGGCGTCCGACCCTCTACTGATACTGCCAATCCATAATAATAAAGAAAATTTCCAAACTCTAAAAAAATAACCGAAATGAATACTAGATGAAAATATGAATATGACATCAGAATATAGAACAACAAAAGGTGAAGCAAAAGCTATATTCCTCAATGTCATTATTGTGGATTGGCAGTATCGGTAGAGGGTCGGACGCCATGCTTTCCAGCATAGTTACGTCCCTTTACGATCTGAGTTCAAATCCCGCCGAGGTTGACTTTGCCTTTCATCCTTACGGGGTCGATAAAATAAAGTACCAGTAATACACTGGGTAATTGCTGGCCTTGTGCCTAAAATAGAAACAATTATTTACATACATATAATTATAATATGTACACACGAATGCAAAACATAATCAAGATTAAATATATACACACATACACAAATAAGATCAACCAGTTAATCAGTGATTTGTGAACTCAATTAACAAAATCATGACATACCAATCTTAACCGTTCTGAGATTGTGACCATCCTTCAAATGTGAAGCAGAGAATCTAAAAGACAAAGACAGAGAGTTCACTTGCTATGGCAGTCCAGTAAATTATCGGTCAAACTAAAAGACGAACAATGTTCATTAGCTCTAATAATGCTAATTTTCCCCAAAGAAGGTAAAATCAGACAGTAATAGGCCTATCCTTCTGATTACTACTTCAGTGAAAATAGGATGAATTTCTACAGGTCCTATGTAAAATTTCCCATCCCCTTTATTTTATGAAAATTACTACTTCAAGGCAAATATACAAAATGTCCTAGATCTCAAAGCAAATAAATTGAATTAAGATTACATTATATTAAACTGTCATATGCTTTTCAAACCAAACTGAAACAAACCCAAAAGATCCTTTTAGAACCTCTCTTAACCCTTTAGTATTCACATTACTCTATATATACTATTATATGTTCATGGTAAAGGCTTTACCTCACATAATCATCTCACATAATATCGTGTGTATGAGATTTTGAAAGTATTTATTTTGAGAACAATACCTTAACGTCAGTTTGAGAGACCAGTTACAGCCAGTTTCAACAGAAGGAGGTGGAGAATTCTGGCCAATTGTGGTCGGTTTGTACATTAATTGGTTAAATACGCTAAGCCTCTACTACCTTAATACAAATTATTTAATTTCGAAGTCCTATATCTCTAGTTCTGCAAACTAGAAATACTCTGAAATTTTCCCAGAACCTCCCTTTCAGCGCAGAGCCATCAACGAAAATCCAGTACCAGACATATGTTATTGTATCACTGTATTACTATATATTTTAACATTTTCACTACCTCCTTAAAAACATTTATCTCGCTGCCTATCCTACCGTAACGTATAATTTGAATAGAAAGCACGTTGGACATTCTAACCAATTTAATTCTAAACTTTTTAGTTTTATTGTAGACCGTTGTAACTATCATCTCACCACCTATTTTCATAGTGAGGTCTAAATAATTAACTTGGCTTACATCCATTTCTAAACTATTTCATATAATTTGCGCAGAAAACCCTAGAAATAACTGTAATTAACAATAAATATATCATCGACATAGCTACAGCATCCATGTAATTGCCTAATTAGGTCTATTCTTTAAAAGCTCTAGTTAGTCAAATTCACGTGCGGATAAATGTAAATCCACCAGGAGCGATCTACAGTTTCTGCCCATTGGTATGCGTCTGAAAACATTAATTGTGAATGTAACCTCAGAATTATTTACAATAAACCGGACCGCCTGTAAGAGCTTAACATTTGTCCGCTTATTTTATCAGTTGTACCTTACTATAGATACTATATTGGATCTCTCTTTTCTACCATTCAGCCCTCGTAGGTTCACACAGCACATAACCCTTATTCAATAATTCCTGTTTAGTCATAAATCCTTCCACCTGGTCAATTATCTGGATCCCACCACACCCGAATCCCTCCCTATGTTGCCTAAAGTGTTCGTATATGTATAAAGAGTTTTCCAAATAAAATAACTTACTATGCCAACTGAGTGACCATTAAAATGACTAAGACAACTCTCCCACATATTGAGAACCGGAATTAAGAGACTGAATATCGTACATATTGAAATGTGCAACCATCTCACAAATCGTCATCCACTGTGAAACTCTTGCGCGTATCGCAACTTCTAACACAGACACACACGCACGCACCCCTTCGCATATATATATATATATATATATATATATATATATATATATATATATATATATATATATATATATATATATAACAAAGGAAATGTGGTAAGGAACCAGGTGGACCAAAACGCACCAAAGTACTCAATACTTAGGGTAGTAGAGTGGGTAATAGGAACGAGTAGGACCCCGACGGCTGAGCTCAAGCCGTTTCGACGGCTAATTCTGGACTAGCCGTTTCGACGGCTAGTCCAGAATAGCCGTCTAAACGGCTTAAGCTCAGCCGTCGGGGTCCTACTCGTTCCTATATATATATATATATATATATATATATTGTTATACTTTGGGAGGGTCATGTTGCCAATAAGAAACACACGCACCAGTTGCTTTCACTTTAATTTATTATAATAAATTTATAATAAATTTATTATAATAAATTGAAGTGAAAGCAACTGGTGCGTGTGTTTCATATTTGCAACATGACCCTCCCAAAGTATAACAATATCGGTTTCAACACACGATTTCAGATAAAGAATCTTGCTAAACAAATTCAGATATATATATATATATATATATATATATATATATATATATATATATATATATATATATATTTATATGTATATATATATATATATAATGAGTTATTGTATTTTATCTGACGACAGCGTACCAAAATACTGGTTCCCTTGAAATATATATAATAATATAAATATGGTTTTATAAATTTAGTCTCCATTTATTAATTTTATTGATATATATATATATATATATATTACTCATAGTCCTTCCCTAACACGAGAAACTATGTAACAGTATCATATCGTAGAGTATCGATTGAAAGCTGACAATTCAGATAATGCTAAGTTCCTTTTTCTTGTTAGTCTATACTCTCCATCTTTCTATCCACCTCTCCACCTTTCTCCACAAGTCCTGCTGAATTGTTTTCATCCCCATTTTCTCCTCTCCTCCTCTTCACTTCTCTCTCTTTATATATATACAACTCTCTCATTTCTCATCTTATACTTTGACTATCTCCCACCCTCCACTCTCTCCCACACTGCGTTCGAATTTTTGATATATATTAACCCCAAAAAATCTTTACTGTGCCAATAATATCTAGCTCTGTACGGCTTCTTTTCGCGCTAAGAATACTCAATTTTACGAATATTCATATATACTTATCGCTTCAAAACAGCTACAACAACAACGACGACGAAACAACAGCAAACAACGACCAACTCGCCTAAACTGGCCGTTGCAGTCATAGTGATAGTAATACCCAGCTAACAATAACAACTACAACAACAACAACAGCATCAAACGGAACTCTGAGGTAGGGCGATATACACACTTAATGGCAACCCATCCTCAAGACAACAGCGACAGAGACAACGACAGCGACAACAACGACAACACCAACGGCAACAACAGCAACAACACCCTTTCGCCGACACTGGCCGTCGCAGTAGTAGTCATATTAGTGCCCGGTTAATGCAGCCAGTACCTCTCTACTCGAGAGCCAGGCACCGCCAACATTACCAACAACAACACCACATGCTGCGTGAATCCTGATTTCGCTAATTGACACGTGGATAGCACTTTACTCCAGTAAGCACAACGGCTGGAAGACCCTTTCAGGAACTTATATGTCTGCAAGTGCAAAAGGACGTGTGTTTTTCCTGTCGGTGGCATATCACAAAATTGAATTTCATCTGAGCATACCGTTCTCATAACAACAACAAATACATGATTACATCTTGAAATAAGTATAATGAATAAAATATTTATGTAACATAAGCATATTTATTATGCGGTCCGCGCATACTATTTACTGTAATACCATGAACGCACATTATGTGGCTTTGCGTGAAGATTCCATACGTGGATTGATCCATGCAAAGTAACAACATCTCTGTAGGCACATGTAACAAGGTGCACCCTTTCATGTATAGCCCACTGTGTATCTTTATGTGCCGTTATATTTATTTTTTTTATATATTTTTATAACTTTATATATATATATAGTGACGAAACATAAGTCAATTGCATGAACTCATAATCCTTTATTTACTGCTATATATATTTCGATGATAGCCATTGAATGGCTATGACCTCATCAGGCAGTTAGTCAGTTCTTAGATATGCCAGCTCGGTGTGTATAGTGTTGATGGTATCAGAGCATATATATATATGTATGTGTGTGTGTGTGTGTGTGTGGGTGTGTGTGTGTGTGTGTATATATGCATTTTTTATATATGTATATTTTTATAACAATATGCATCCTTTCATGTATGACCCATTGTGTATCTTTATATCACTTTGTGAGTATATTCTTTTATGTATATATATAAATATTTTTTTGTGTGCGTGGGTGTTTATATGAATATGCGCATATTTGTAAGCGTGTATCTGAGCGAGTGTGTGTGTGTGTGTACAAGCACCTCTTTAGGGAAAGGGCTTCTTTGTGTGTATATATGTGTGTTTGCGAGCGAGTGTGTATCTGTGTGTGTATATATGTATATTGGTACGTGTATATATGTGCGTGCGTGGGTGGAGGATCTATGTATATGTCTGTACGTGTTTGTGTATACGGGTATATATACGCGTATGCATGTGTATGCACATGTGACTGTGTGAATGATGATGTATATAGGCAAGTAGGCATACATGTGTGTTTATACGTGCTTCTCTGGATGCATGTATGCGTATGTTTATATGTTTATGTTCTCCTTAAATATGTGTGTATAGCGTGCGTCTATGCGTACGGCGGTCGCTATCTATGTAATTGTGTGTGTGTGTGTGTGCGCGTGTGTGTGTGCGTGCGTGGATGTGTGAACTACCAAACACAGCAGTAATTTATTGAAGTGTAGACATGGGACAGCTAACGCCCTGATGGTCAGCGGAGTGGTACCTGTGCTCAGAATTATGATGACGTAGACAACCAGCAGCCAATCACAGGACGCGAGAAGAGTATGAAGTTTTTGACGGTACTGGTCCAGAGGGTCAGATACCTCAGTGAGAGAATATTCTCCGAAATCATTAGACGTGTCCGTCGAACCTGCAGGTCTAGAATCAGACAGATCCACACAATGATCGCGTCTCGAGCTGTCCATCGACGAAACAATTGTAACGCACAATAAATTGAGTTCAGATGCATCACTGATTTTTCGTTTTCTATTATATCATACTCTGCTCTGTAAGAGCATAGAGTGCTCAACCGGCATACCGTCTATGGAAGCATCTTAGCTACCATCAGGCACACACACACACACACACACACACACACACACACACACACACACACACACACACACATATATATATATATATATGTGTGTGTGTGTGTGTGTATATATCTATACTAATAAAGCTGACGGCCGTATGTATGTAGCAAACCGTTCGCCAAACGGCTGGTCCAAACAGCACCAAATTTCCATCATATATGTAACTTTTTCCAAGTAAGAAAGTGAGGGTATTTGTGTGTCTACTAAATTCGGTTAAAAGATTAAAGATATTATTTCAATATTCACTTCTTTAAAATTTTCAAATGTAAACACTTCCGGTTATACGATATTCCTCTCTCTTTCTGAGTCTGTCTTTTGAGACAGATACATGTTGACCATTAATTTAAATAGACTTACGCAGCATCATCATGCGGTTTTCTTGTTTATAGCCTAGAATGAGAGCCGGTTAAACGCGACAGAAAAATAAGCCATGCTGATGATGTTTAGGGGCGTCGCAGGAAATAGTTGCGGCGTTGTGAGTCAATTGTGAGGACAGTGGAAGGCACGCTGATCGATTCAGAAGACGCGATGCTACACAGGATACCGCATGTTGAGCCAAGGAAATCTTGAAGAAGTATTGCGGGCAGGCAAAAGAAAGGGTCGAGGAGGCGATGGCGACTAACAGAGCATTGATGCGGCATGGTGATGCATGACGATGCAGTGGAATGACGGTGTTCAGGGAACGCATAGGGCAGGGGTTGACGGTGGCAGGGATGCTACTTGGTCCCACAAGACTGCCATGCCTAAGCAGTGGAAAGAGTCGGAGAGTGGATGGCGGCTGACAGGGCAGCGATGCAACATGATGAGGCATGGCGAAAGGGCAGGGTGCAGAGCGGCTGAGAGGGCGTGGATGCGGCATGCCAATTGAGTTGCACCTCGGGAATGTAGAGAGCACTGAGGGGCACGATGATTGTTTGAGAAAACCGGGTGCAAGGCAGGATGTTTATCGGCCTTACATGATCGGTAGGCTTTGCAGAAGAAAGGGATGAATTTTTGTTTAATTTTGTTAAATATGGTCAAAAGGAATATAAAAAGACTTACAGAGGATCATCTTCATGTTTGGTGCTGTCTTTGGTCTGAGATAACGAGCGGTTATGTGCGGCGCAGGAATAAACCATGCTGATGACATATGAGCAAGTTGCTGACAAGGCAGGAATGCCGCATGGTGAGCTATGGCAGTCGTGAGGGGCCAAGGCGTGCGGGCAAGGGCGAGGGCAGGGGTTGACGGTGGCAAGGATGTGACTTGGTTAGGCATGGCAGTCTTGAAGGAGTACGGCGGGCAGGCAAAATAAAAGGCTGAGGAGGGGATGGCTGCTGACAGATCATGGATGCGGCATGGTGAGGCATAACGATCCAGTGAGTCGACGGCGTGCAGAGATGGCCGGGATTGACGTTTGCAGGGATTCCGTATGGTGAGCCATGGCACTCGTGAAGGACCAAGGCGTGCGGGTAAGGGAGAGAGCAGGGGATGGCGTGGCGGCTGACAGAGCATGGATGCGGCTTGGTTAGGCATGACGATAAAGTGGGACGACGGCGTACAGGGAAGGGAGAGGGCAGGACTTGATGGTGGCAGGGATTCGGCTTGGTTAGGCATGACTGTCTTGAAGGAGCACGGAGGGCAGGCAAAAGAACGGGCTGAGGAGTGTATGGTGGCCGACAGGGCAGTAATGCGGCATGGTGAGGCATGACGATGCAGTGGGACGACGACATGTTGGGAAGGGAGAGGGCAGGGGTTTACGGTGGCAGGGATGCGGCTTGGTCAGGCATGGAAGTCTTGAGTTCTCCCGGAGTATAAGCAATGGAAATGAGCAGGGGTGGACGGTGGCAGGGATTCGGTATGTTGAGCCCTGGCAGTCCTTATGGACCACGGAGGGCAGGCAATGGAAAGGGCCGGGGAATGAATTGCGGCTGACAAGGCAGAGATGCCCATGGTGATGCACAACGATGCAGTGGGTCGACGGCGTGCAGGGAAGGGAGAGCGCAGGGGTTGACGGATGCCTCATTATGCTATGGTAGTGGGACCACGGGAATGAAGAGAGCGCATAGAGGCTCGATGATAGCTTGAGAAGACTGGCCGCAATACAGGATGATGCGCGGCGGCATAGTCTTGATTGTCCTTATATAAGAAATGGAAGAATCGGCATAAAAGATTTGCTGAATAGGGTGAGCGTTAATTTAAAGAGACTTACGGTGGATAATCCTGATAGATTGAAGGCTTTTTGCATGGCGGGAGTCGCGACAAATGGAAACAAGAGTGGCGTTTTTCGGTTGCTGGAATTTTGCCTCTTGGGGTCCGATTATCGATTCGTTTGAGAATTTCAAGTACTCCACGTTGATCCCCGCATCAAAATACATACCTACGTCAAATTTGATTCGAATCGGACAAATTTCGTAAATATCGATTTTTGCCTCTGGTGATCCAATTATCGATTTTTCGAAAATTTAATGTAGCCCACGTTCATCCCCGGATCAAATTAAAAAATTGTGTCGAGTTTCATCGAAATCGGACGATTTTTGAAAATATCGATTTTTGGCTTCTGGGGACCCAATTATCGATGTTTAGCCTATTCCAATCTACGGGTCGAGTTTTATATATGTGTCAAGTTTCTGGAAAATCGGATCAACGGTGTAGCCTACAAGTTCGGGAACCCAAACCAAACAAACAAACAACGCCCAACTTCACTTTATATAATATATATATATATATATATATATATATATATATGTAAAAAGCACCTCTAATTGAGTTTTCAGAGCTTGGAAATATCTCACACCGCGAAGCTCCAGCAGAGACCCTTTAATTGAATAAGTGAATGAAATTATTACATCTGGGTTTTTACTGCAACATGTATAAACATCTTAAACAACATTTAAAGAATATCTACTCGAGAATTTCATCCTTGCCTTCACCAGATAACTTTTCTACTGGTCTAGTAGCCTATGTTTCCTGATTTTTTATCGCTAATACAACAGAATTTACTGATCAGGTTTGATTTACATGAATTCACCTACATTAAGGCATTACAAATTTAATTATCTTTGATTTTATCATTATCCATATTGCGCTTGCCACCTAAGACTTGAACTATACTCTACACCCAGTCTTCCAAATATTTCATTTTACAGTGTTCCGCAGGCAACTTTTAAAAGGAAATTCTAATGGCATAAATTCAATCGCGGTCTCATAGTGTCACTGAAATTAATGTACTCAAAGCAAAGCAATCAATCAATATTTTATTGAGATTTCTATTGATATATTAATACGTACGTTACATTAGTTTTCACATCTAGAACTGAAATCATCGCATTCACTTAAAAAACAATCAAACCATACATGATACAAGCAGCATAAAGCTCCCTATCAAACCAACTTCCATATTACTAAAACATCTTTACTAAAATAATATTTTATTTGCATTAATTTATACATTTTTTGCATATTTTCGCCGTTATGCTTTCGTAAAGGAAAATACACAACTCTATCTCTATGCGTGTCTGTTTAATGATACGGCCATGAAATGAAATATTTATCAATGGACATTGTTAGTGAGAATATTATCATAATTACTTGAATGAGGCAGATAAGTATTATCTTTATGCTAGTGGTTATTTGATTTTAAGCTACATTTCATTGTGTAATCACGTAAGTATATTCATGAATTTGAGAACATTTTAAAGAGCCGTAGCATAAAATTCATTATTTACACATTTATTCAGTAATATAATTTTGTCATGCGAACAGTTCATAATATGATTTTCAATTATGGAGATCGAAATGACAGAGGAAATCGGTGGTACATTCACGTCAACTTAAATCAAGTTTAAACTTTCGTTTCCTCACTTGCCAGCGATTCACAAGATATATAATAAAATGCAACTTATATTGTTACCCTAATTACACGATGATGCATGAAATATATTTCTTTCGAAATACAGGTTTTACATAAATGAATATATTAACGTCTTATTGAAATTGGTCAATATTAAAGAAATACCTTTAATTCGAAAGAACTTCTAGAATTATAATTGATATTGAAAACTTTAAAATAGATCAATAGGTACACGTACACAAAATGCAATGCTAAAATCTAAGAACGAACAAGAGAACCACATATCATTTATATAACTGCCCAAATCCATTCCACTTCACACGGAAAAGAACGTACTCGTTGAAAAATGTCTTAACTACGTAAAATAATGGGTTGGCAGAGGTTTGCTTGACTGAACTGACCTCCGATACCAAAATATAATTGGCAATTTTTATTTTTTTATTTTAAAATTTGTCAAAATAAATTTTCAAATTGGTGTAACGATAATCTGCTCTAGCGCTTTAAGAAATATAATTTTGTTTTGAGTGAGTACAAATCAACTTTTAATCTCCGTCCCTAGGGAATGAAACGACCAAACAAAACCAATAATTGTCTAGACTGTAATATCATCAAAATAATGGAACCAGGAATAGACTAGCTTTGAAGCTTTGATCTGCAAGTGTAGTTAATAAAATTAATCAATTTAGTTTTACGCAGGAATAAATGTATCTAGCGTAAAGTACTCGGCTTCGCTATCAACATTTTAGAAAAAAACATGTTCCATAATTTGTTAGACATACCAACAGGGTTGTTTCACTAATGCCTTATACAAAATATTATTTAAAATGTATCCGATTACAAACGACGTTTCATGCATAAATAAACATTCAATGATGGAGAAGACTGTGCCACATTAAGGCAATTCATGTAAGCGTAGAAGTATGATTCATGTAAGCGTAGAAGCATGATGCAATTCTTAGAACTCAGTGTATATATTAATAAGTATTTGAACCATATACACATATTTTAGTTTAAGCAAAACCAATTTAAGTACATGTTTGTATATTCACACTTTCAGACGATGTTCATAGTGAAACATTACAGCATCTGTATATATGAAAGTGCAATGTAATTGCATATAAACATAAAGAAACGTCAACGTAATTATAACGATATGCATATGGTCAACTGAAACAAAATTGTTATCTTTTACATAGAATTGTTATCTTTTTCATAGAATTGCTGCTCTATGATAAAAAAATATTTATTAACTTTCACACATCAGTAATAGAAGCATTTTGTCTATTTTTCCTTTCGCCATTTTGTCATAAATATTTTTTGTGTATTCTAGAACACTAAGTCGAAACATAATGTACAGCCAAAAAACATAATTTTACATGATCTAAATAAGTTATGCATGCCTAGCGTATAAAACAAATTCCTTTTAAGAGAACATATCTTTAAATTCGTCCATCCAATATGTTAATCATGAATATATTTTACGCCCAGTTTATACATTGTACGGGATTATATTCAGGTGCATTGGAGTTGGTTAAATGTTAACATCTATAGGAGATTTTGTGAATAATGATATAAATGTCTTATAAATTCTAACAGATTGCTAGACACATCATGACGGATGGGAATAGAGTTGAACTTGAACAGTTTATGGCCAAGATTTGGGGGAAAATTGAGGAAGTCAGAGGGACGTTCAAATGTTTCAGAAATACAAGAATGGGGCGAAATATGTCGTGAGAGATATATCAGTTGATGGATACTGGTTGTGATGATTAGAGAAAATCCCTCATTGTTGTAGCTACATGGCCTATTAGAAAGACGAAATGTGGTCCAACATGATTAAAGTGTTGAGAGAAATAATGTTAAAGAAATTGTGATTAATGCATATTTAGATTAAATATTTTCAATAGAGAGTGATAACTTTGAAGACTCCGTTCACGATAGCTATACGTTATCATAAACGTGGACACTTCTCAAATGTGATTCTTACTTGCATTTAAAGAGGATCAGTTGAGATTAGAGTTGTTAATATTTCAACTCTATAAGCACGTTGAGTTCGATTTCAAAAGAGTTTGATATCTGATGATCACTGGATAGAATATCTCCAAATACCGAGAAATAGATAAGAGATTTTACGTAGGCTGATAGCAATGAATGCCAATATATTGCGTGAAAGACTCCACTCCGCATCCCTCACCCACACAGTATATCTTTGTCTTCTGAAAAATAGTGACTCACTTGGAATTAGGAAGTAACCATATTTGGAACGTCAGGAAACCCATATTGACATTAATACACTGTCCACAATAGGTAGTTCGTCGTCTTTAATATATCGTGTCCAAACGAATGTTTCTAATGTCTTTGCTTAATATTCGTCTGCTATCTTCGTATACGGTTTCTGTATTTCAGAAGAAAAAATAAAAAAAGAGATGCGATTTATAGCTTAATTGAAATCAAATATTAGTGAAACCATTTCACTGTCGAGTTGCATTAAAAATATTGTTTCACTCGACTTAGCTCCGTTTTCTATCAATAATATTCTAATAGACGTGCGTGACACATTTAAAAAGAAGGTCCATCATGCATGATTCAGTAAAAGTGCGTTTTAATAAAGGAACTTGATAATATATAATAAAATGATTTTACCTTGTTTCAGAGAGAAAATTCTAAATCCGTAGCAAATTCTAAATCCGTAGCTAATTTTACATTACAAATATTCCTGTCATTGCTTGGCATTCACTTGTGTCTTCCCACACGTTACATTGGGTATTACAAGCAGGAAATACTCATATAATGGCGGATAAATCTACTAGAAACAACCAATTTACAATTCAGTTAAAAGAAAAAAAAGAAAATGTGGCATTTCTTTTGTAAGCCATCAATTTACATTTTATTAGTTGATTATTTGTTTGCATATATGAACTCAAGAATATAAATATCGTTGCTATGTCATCGATCAGTGTCTAGAAACATTAAATAAATCTTCTCATAGATTGACCAACCATGGCTCTCTCTAGGTGCAGAGAATATACAATTTTTAGCTGAATATATTTGACGACGGCAAAACAAAAAACAGAATAAACAAGAAAGAAATGTTCAACGAGAATACCAGAGCATACTCTGAAACTGCAATTTAGAATATCATGATGCTATTAATTTTATATTACCTTTTTGACTATGTCAGTAGTACGTACAATATATGCATATATATATATATTAATAAAAGATATTCCAACTTTGTCTGATTTACTCGTTTTATTTACAATCCTTTAAAATTTTTTAAAATTTATAATGGTATTAGAATGAAATAGTATGGTAGAATATTAAATGTTAAGTGTTAATTGAACAAGTACTTTCATGCTTTCGCAATCTTTAGGTTCATATTGTGTGGTGACAGTCAAGTTTGCAATTTTCAACTGTAATGAGATGGGTAAATTTTGTGCCTTATATACAGAGAAAAGTGGCTCCAGAATGCTATATCTTGCAAACTGCATTTCGACCAATCGGTGTGTAGTTTTACTGGATTACTAAAGCTGATTGGCTTAGGCGTCACGGTTGATTGAGCATGTCTAACGACTACTAATTGACCCTATACAAAGCATCAATTGTTTTGCTATTTTTAGAAATGATGAAAATAGCATTTTCTAGTAATCATCAAAATCACTTTTATTATTATTATTGATATATAAGGCGGTGAATTGGCAGTATCAGTAGAGGGTCGGACGCCATGCTTTCCAGCATAGTTACGTCCCTTTATGATCTGAGTTCAAATCCCGCCGAGGTTGACTTTGCCTTTCATCCTTACGGGGTCGATAAAATAAAGTACCAGTAATGCACTGGGTGATTGCTGGCCTTGTGCCTAAAGTAGAAACAATTATTATTATTGATGGTGTTGTTGTTAGTGGTCGTAGTCTTAGTCATAGTAGAATTAATACCCCATTATTATTGTCCATTTAGCTTGGGTTTGAATTTATCAATAACATTCTTTTCTTTGATTCTTCTCTTGATTTCACTTGGACTGTGTAATTTGTAGAATGAGAATTAGGGGTATCTGACGGACATTAGGGTCTCTGATTTTCTGTCCGTGTACCCGTGCACATTCCGATAGTGCATTTCCAGTTTGACCGACATATAGTTCTTCACAATTCGGGCATTTATTGCAGTAAATTAGATTTTTGCTTTTGCAGTTCATATTTGCATCTGGGAATATTTTTCCAGTTTTTGTTTTCATATATTGACCGGCGTGTATGGATTGACATGTGTCACATCAACTATCATTGCATTTAGATACAGTGAATGATTGGTCTTTGTTGTTAAGGTCAAACTTTGCTTTTGTTAGTAATTGCTTCAAATCTTTCGGCTGTCTTTTACTAAGAGTCAAAGATCGATCTGTGATTACGCCTTTTAATTCATTACTTTGAGCAATGATCGGTAGGTTTGCTTTGGCAGTGTTGAAGATATTCTGGTGACATGGGTTGTGTGTCATTATAAATGGTATGACCAGTTCTTGGTTTCTTCTTCCTTGGGTTGTCCTAAGTTGTTGTATAGGTATTTTTATAGCCCGCTGTATGCCATTTTCTATAAGTAGAGATGGGTATTTTTGTTTGTGCAAAATTTCTCTTAGTTCTGTTAGGCGTTTGTACCTGGTATTCGTATCTTCTACAATGGTACAAATTCTTCTGGCTAGGCAGTATGGGATGTTGCGTTTTGTATGAGGTGGATGGCACGACTTAAAATTCAGATATTGATGGGTGTCTGTGTGTTTATAATATATATCTGTGGTAATGGTGATGTCGTTTTTGATTATCATTATATCTAGGAATGGTAATTTGGTACTACTCATCTCTTTTGTGAATTGGAGAGATGGATGTAGGTTATTCAGGAGGATATTGAACTCATCCTGAGTATCTAGAGATTCTGTACAGATGATGAAACAGTCGTCAAGGTATCTCTTCCAAGATTGTTCAATGTACTTTCTAAAGTCAGTGCTATATTTTTCCTCTATTTCTTCGTAGAGTTGTTGTTCTAAGTATCACATTACAGAGTTCGCGTAAACGGGAGCAAACTTCGTTCCCATCGATGTGCCTCTAATGTGGATGTAATTCTTTCCATTGAAGAAAAAAATGTTGTTTTCCAGAATAAGTTTAACTGCGTCTAATATAAATGGCGCTGTGAATCTGATGGGAATCACTTCTCTATGTTTTTCCACCCAGTATTTAACCGCCTTTATTTCTAAATCCTGTGTAATATTGGTGTAAAGGCTTACCACATCAAAACTAAGTAGAAGGGAATTCGTTTCCGTGGTTTTGGGAAGATGGGACAGGAAGTCGATATCATCCCTGATGAAACTGGGTATGTGAATACATAGTGGTTTCAAAATAATGTCAACAAAATTGCTTGGACGGTGGTGGGGCATGTTGGACCAGCTATAATAGGTCTAAGTTTTAAGTCTTTTGGGTGTAGTAATTTAATGTACTCACTGTTTTGTTCTTTTACTGCCAGTTGTATTTCTTTTGACTTATGAACTTTCGGTAGGCCATACAGGTTGCTGGGTTTTGGCTCAAAATTGGTGATGTAGTTTCTTTCCTTATCAGTAAGTGAGTTGTGGTATTTTGAAGCCAGGTTGTTGATCTTCTTCATGATGTGGTCTATATTTGACGGTATTTCATGATAGAATGTTGTGTCTTTCAGTTGTTCCTCAATGAAAACTTTGTAATATTCAGCATCCATTATAACAACTGCACCCCCTTTATCTGCTTGTTTAATTATTATTGTTTTATCATTTTGTATACGTTTAAGTGCAGACATTTCTGATTTGTTAATGTTTGGCCTAACATTAGTATTACGTCTCAGAGGAAATGTAGACAGGATGTCAATGTATTGGTCGAGATAGATATTTCTTCCTTTTGGCGGAGTGAAATTTTATTTATTCTTTACTAGAGATTCATCACTCTCATTAACTTTATCAGTTAAGAATTCTACAAGACGTAATTTTCGACAGAATTCTTGAGTATCCCCCTTCAGTTCTTGGTGGTTGACTGTTGGAGTCGGTGTGAATTTCAGTCGTTTAGACAGAATTTGCATTTCATCGTTGTAAAATTTTTTTGGGGAAAAATTAATTATTTTAGGATCTAGGTGTACAGTTGTTTTAGGTGTGTTTCCTCCAGGAGTTTTTCTTTTTCCGGTTTTTGTTGTCCTGACGTTAAAAAAATGGATTTTTCTCTGTTCAGGATTTATATTCCTGTTGGTGTTTGCTTGATGAACTTTTTGTTGTTATATTATATTTGGTTTCGTTATGTATTTTGTCCTATTTTTGGTTTTATGTATATTATTTTTCGATTTCTTGTTAGCATTATTTTAACATACTATTTCATTCTAATACCATTATAAATTTTAAAGAATTTTAAAGGATTGTAAATAAAACGAGTAAATCAGACAAAGTTGGAATTCCTTTTATTAATATAATCTTCTATACACAATCATACAAACCCGTGTATATTTATCTATCTATCTCTCTCTCTATATATATATATATACACATGTGTGTGTGTGTTTGTGTGTTTGTGTTTGGGTATGGGTGTGTATGTGTGTGTATGTGTGTGTGTGTATGTGTGTGTGTGAGTGTGCGTACGTGTGTGAATTACATGTGTGTGGGTGTGTGAATGTTGAATACTATCACTAAATTTGTTGGGAGTGTTACAATTATTTCTACCAGCATCGGCACCAACACCACCACCACCATAATTGCTACTACTAGTACTACTAGTAATATTACTACTACTTCTAATAATAATAAAAATGGTTTCTGATTAAGATACAGTACCACCAATTTTTGTGGGATTAAAAAGTCTATTAAATCGACCCCAGTTCGTGATGGGTACTTATTTTATCTATCCCGTAAGGATGAAAGACCAAAGCTAATCTTGGTGGGATTTGAACTCAGGCCGTAAAAGGCCATAACTATATGCTGAATGGCATGGTGCCCGATGCTCTACCTATTCTGCAAATTCTTTATTTGCCACATGGGACGGCATGTAAGGGACAATCCCAAAACGTGCAAACAATGCAGAAATGTTGCAAACACATATCATCTATCATCACTTGAACTAAATCTGCAGCTCTGTGAATGGGAAGAGATGGAGAAATACGGTTCTGAGAAATGATGATCACAGGTTTTAACCACCAAGGAAACGCTGGGGAAGTCACATCCTTAAAGCAAACGTAGGTATTTTCAGCCAGGTCCTTTTACCAGTGGATATTAATAGCAAGTACAATACATGGTAAGTAGAACGCGTAATTTCCCTCAAAATCTGAAAGGGCTCGTGGTACAGTCAGTTTGCTAGTTCCTCCGGTTAATTGAGTAAGTGTCAACCGCCCCCGAAGTGTGGATTTGTTGCCACACCAAACAACCCTCAATTGTTAAAGTATGCCTTATCTCTCACAATGCAGTCTTTGCGCTTGGCGTTGAAGAATTAACCGAAAGCCAATTTCGTCACACGTGTGTCTTTTGCGTTGCTTATCCTAAAAATCTCCTATAATTTTTTATTTATATTTGTCTCTAAACTGTTCCTTAATTTCATTTATTTCTACTCTATTCTCCTTTTCAAAAACGGACTGCGATTTGTTGTTGACGGTTGTTAACTAATTCGTTAGTCTCCCACTAAACGATTATATCATTCACAGAAGGTTCTCTTGGCACTCAAGGAAATCTGTCCTTTCCCCTTCCAGTCTTCTTGGATGCTCTGGTTCCACACCAACAACTTACCCTCTAGCTACAGGAAAATGATACTTACCAAGTATATCAGATCAACACTGGCACCCCAAGTTTCAAACCCTGACCACATGGTGATACGTATACGTCATAGCCGCCAAAGATGTGCACAACGAAATGGGATCTCACTAAAAGACATCATGTCTATATTTAGGAATCTCAAGTTGTTTCCAAGGTGTTTCCAAGCCATGTTGGAAAAGGAGAGGAGATTAAAGAGAACCATTACATTATTCTACTGAAAACTGTTTTTCATACATCTGGTTGGATCTGGGTGTTTCCACGAACTGATCCTTTTAGATTATTTTGTTCGAAGCCGTTTTGAAATATACACCGTTTCCTCCTTAAAATCTGCAGCTTTGTATTCAACACTCAGCATGCTCTCCTACTTTGGCTGACTTCACACATAATTCCGCTTCCAAAGAATAAGAATCTCACCGCACTGAAACATTATCGAGACATGTCGCTCATGGCTAGTTCTGCTAAAATTTGCAGAAGCTGATTTTCAACATGACATTTCCTTTCGTGAATGGCATTTTAAGGAGAAATCAGAGCGGGATTCATAGAAGATATTCCACAACTGCACAGACCCCATTCTTGCGGAGAACCTTGTAGAAATTAGCCAAGGCAATAAAGTGTTTTGAAATTTTTTTTTCTTTTTTAATTTATGATTAAATACGTTTCAATCAGCCGTGGGTAATATTTGACCAACTATCTCTTTACGGCATTCAAGATAAGATACTTAAAACAACAAGGCCATAATAAGCCACCACGAAGTCTCGATCTTAACATCAAATGGAGACACAGAATGTTTCGATATAGTCGCTGAGATTCTTCAAGTGGATTCTCCAGCCCTTCTCTTCATAATTATTCTGTACAACATCCTACGTGTTTCATAGGATGGCAATCAGACGAAAGAGATTAATGCTTCCGTCCAGATGGAGCAGAATATCTCCTGGTGAATTTGTCACTGATTTATACATTGTTGATGATTTGGCTCGTCCCTCAAGCTCAGTATCAAATGCTATTCCGTCTTCGCAGTTCGGGATCGGTGCGAACCTCGGATAATTAATCATCGGTAATGATCGAAAGAATACAATCTCGAATAGAAGCAGCTGAGATAAGGTTCATCTGCAGGAACATTTGAGTAACGTTATTTGATAGAGTACATAGTTCATAAAGCAGGGATTTGCTCCAGGTAGAAACACTACTTCTCCGAATTCAGAACGCACAGCTCTGGTGTTATGGGATTTCTGGGAATCATCGGGCACATTTTACTAGTAAAATCAACCAGCAGGAGACGTGGAGTAGACCACGAGAAAGAGGATTTGATAACTTGGTTCTACTCACTGGGTGATCCAGAAGCAGAAGAAGAAGAAGAAGAAGAAGAAGAAGAAGAAGAAGAAGAAGAAGAAGAAGAAGAAGAAGAAGAAGAAGAAGAAGAAGAAGAAGAAGAAGAAGAAGAAGAAGAAGAAGAAGAAGAAGAAGAAGTTGATGATGATAATGATGATGATTTAGGTATATGTTTGGGAGTCTTTGGATCATTATATCCAAAATAGCTCCAGTTTGTGGCATATCGTTTTGAATTAATTATTGATCATAAAAAATTATTATCGATATTTTTAAAAAAGAGATACAATAGGATTCTACCACATATTATTTATCAGAAAATTTAAACACAAAGGATAGTATATGATTAAATGAAAATGATTTCATCGGCTAACAAATGCAGTTAATTCTCATGACAGAGCAAAGAAAATCAATTCAACGTAGGGTGTGTTCTATGCTCCGCAGATAGCCTAGTTTCTAAAGTATATATTTTCTTCATTGAATTGATAACGCGAGTATTGCTTCATGGGCCACAGATTGCCTATTACTAAAATGTATATATTCTTCCTGTTATTGATAACGCAAGCCTCTGTGCAAGGATTTTATTTGCTATACTTGTCAAAAACATTTTTGCTTAGTATTACATACCATTTTGCCTGTAATTCTCTTATTAATAATTTTACACTTAATGGACAGAATCGAGATAATATACGGTAGGAAACAACACACTGACCTGTTTCTAAATGGTTGTGGTTAAGTAGACGCGATTTATATTAAATAATATTTTTTTATTTGATTTAAATCTGCTACTAAATATCGTATAAAATATAAGGATTTGTTTCAAGTAAAAAATTAATAGAACATGCATTTCTTTGAGAGATTAACCCCGAACAAATTAATCAAAATCATAGATGTTGGAAATCATTATAACTGCGAAATAGTTATAAAAATATTGGGTGTGTTTTTTTGTTACAAGGATTCCTTCGCCTTTACATCACAAAGCAACTTATAATTTTCGATTAATGCGCTAGCGATAAACCAGGAAGTTAGAAAGGTTGTGATTAAAAGAACTTATTTGAACGGAATATAAATGAACATTATTGATAACCTCAGTATTCGACAAAAAATAATCTTCGCTTCAGTTCCTTATTTTAACTAACTCCTTCATCTTATTTACTGCAATCAACAACTTCAATAACATAGCATATAACCTAATTTTCACGCATAACGCTTTTGTAATATTCATGAAAATGAAAAGGTTAAACACTTATTTCAACGTTACGTGCATTATCTTTTTAATACAGTTTTTGATTTAACGTTTAACATTGTATAATTAATATATAAATATTTCGCACACGTCAGATTACAAAAGTCGTAAGTTATTTATTTTCTCGTTTTACGATACATTTTATATCTATGTGTTGCTGAAAGGTTCATAGGCTGACACTGAAAATGTGTTTTCAGAGCTGTCAGATTTTGCATGCATTAATTTGAAATCTTTTAAAAAACTGCATTCCATGGAATATGCTGAAAAATGTAACTCATTTGCTCATTGCTTCTGACTATATTGATTAGCCTATGAACCTTTCAGCCGACTTTCATATTATTCAATATTAAGTGAAGCGTCTTCTTACTCAGGTCCAGCTCTCGTAATTTCATTTTATTGGAACTCTGTCGAGTATAAGATATTTTCAGCTATATTCTGCGCATCCGAATGACTTGTTCAGAGGCATAAAATGCCTGTTGAAACACGTCTCAGCTGAGACATACACATCGTTGTTTACAGCCTTATCTCCACTGCCCACTATAGCATTCTTTATTGAAAATAATCAGGCTATTATTTCATTGTATGTATATATATGTATATATATATATATATATATATATATATATATATATATATATATATATATATATATATATATAGTAATAATAATAAATTTGAAGACTAAAATCCAAAGAGAGCTCGATAAGGATAAATATATATCAAATATATAAGAACCCTAGAGCAAATATTTATTAAAATAACAGATTAAAGAAGAATAGAATTCGTTCAATTAAGGATTCTAATGCCGTGCACGTCCATTCCGACAAAACTGGCAACCTATATCAAGTGGTGCGCAGTACTTACCATCAACTACTACATAATGCTGTAACTAAGGATTATCGTAAAACTAATCCGTGCGTCATTAATGAAATCAAGGATGCTGGGTTTAAAATCACCTCTGATCTCAACATCCTGGACCGGACCGAACCTCTGGACCTTATTTCTACCCACTTTACCCTGAAGGATGACAAATCCAATTTTCCAAACAACCTCTCTATTCGGCTTATTAACCCTACGAAGTCCGATTTAGATAGACTTAGTAAAAGGATTCTTGATAGAATTATACCTGAAATTAGAAGTGTGGCCCCTCTTTCACTGTGGAACAATTCTTTCGCGGTGATTGATTAGTTCTACGGCATATGCAACAAGGAACATTGCCGTTTTATCCGAATTCGACATCAATAATTACTACTCCTCCATCACTTTACCACTTCTCCTTAGAGCTATCAATTTCGCTAAAACACTCACAGTGGTTAAGGATTTCGAAGTTGATGTCATCCTCAATGCCTGTAAGTCGGTGGTTAATTTCGACGACTCTATTTGGATTATAAAATCTAATAGTACCCCATTCGATGTGAGTATGGACGCCAGCGATTCTGCAGAGGTTACTGATCTTATCGGCCTTTTCCTTCTTTTCTCTATCAAGGACGAATTCCCCAACGTGGGCGGTGGTTTGTACCATGATGATGGTCTTTTGACCATGACTAAGTGCGGCCCACGTGCTGGCGACAGGTTCAGAAAAGAACTCACAGCCTTCTTTAACGGATTCGACCAATCTATACAGGTTGAGGCCAAATTCTCGGTCGTTAATTAACTCGATGTTACCCTCAATTTATCGAATGGCTTGTATTACCCATATAGAAAGCCGAATGATACGCTTAATTACATAAGTAAGCATTCTAACCATCCTGCCAGCATAACCAAGAACCTGGTAAGAAACGTTTCTTTGAGGATATCCCGTCTATCTACTAACGAGCATATTTTCAACGACCATTCCACATATTACAAAGAAACTCTTGCTCGGAGTGGATTTGTTGATAAGGGAGCATATACAGAGTACGAGAATAGATCTAGAAGAAATAGATTCCGACGCATTATATGGTATAACCCACGATATAATATGGATGTGGCCACACCATTAGCTAAGATCTTTCTCTCCCTTATTACGAAGCATTTCCCCCCTACACATATAGTAACATTTTTAATAGAAATACTATTAAAAGTTCTTACTCTACGACTCCTAACCTTGCACATAACATCAAAGCTTCAAATTAGCTAACCTACCTAGCCGTAGGAACACGTGCAACCCTGTAGTTAGTACTAACTGTAATTGTAGGAATCGGGTTGATTGCCCCCTATCCGGGAAATTTCTCTCTAGTAACATTGTCTACAAATCTAAGGTTGAAACACCCACGTCCCGTAGGGCCTACATAGGGTTAAACGCCAATAGATTCCAGCAGCGTCTTTACATGCATACCCATTCTTTTCGTTACCCTCTAAGAAGGAATATGACGTCACTTTCAGCTTATATCTGGAGTCTAAAAGACAGCCACCCCCAATATAAGTTACACTGGGAGATCCTAGCTAGGGCTAGATCGTATAACGGAAATAAAAGACCATGTGACCTCTGCGCCGCTGAGGCCCTGGAAATACTCTACGCCACAGACCACATCTTAAACAAAAAATCTGAGGCAATTTCGGCTTGTAAACATAAATTGCACAAAACCTTCCTGTATTACAGCCCCACATTATACCCTAATGGATAGTACGATCTATACGCGGATATTTTACGTCTAGGTGGTAGCTAAGTATATGTTATGTTTATACCATTACTTATTTGCATAGGTAAGTATATATTACCTGTATGTTTTGTACGTATATCTGATTGTATATGTTATTGCGTATATTTTTATATATTCTGGTACTTATGCTTTTGGTTATGTG
>OZ024740.1:333531866-333534366 GCA_964016885.1 Eledone cirrhosa | reverse complement strand
ATATATATATATGTGTGTACGTATATATATATATATATATATATATATATATATATATAAATGTGTATGTACATACTAATCATGAAGTGAAAAATTGTGCGGGGTTAAAGGGCTCTATAGCAGTCGAAAAACAACAGAAGGCGTGCGTTACGACATATACACATTTCTAAAAACCTATATACATACGCACATATATTAAGCGAGAGGTAAATGTGAAAACTAGATTATATATGTCTACATATGTGCATGTATCATTGCATATATTTGAGAATACGGCCTTTTCCATATAAAATCTATGGCGCATTAATATTTGATAACGGAATACATTCCGGTAGCGCTTTCTATCTCTCGCAATTACGCAGGTTATCATATAACAATGAACATTGACTGTCAATTGAAATCTCTCGATAAATATGATGATTTATTGCAGAATAGGGCAAATGGCGTAATTTATACATCAAGTAGAAATATTAAAGTTAGAAAGCAAACTGAGCAAATGAAGCATTTACAAGTTTGGAATTATATTCATAGAATAGAAAATGCAAAGTGAATTTTACTCGAAACAGTTCATGAGAAAGCTGATAATGCATACTTCTTAAGTTTTACATTTTTATTTTTTCTCAAAGTAAAATGTTCACAGAGCAAATCACTAGGCACCTTAAAGGCAATATGCATAATTCTCTCGTTTAAATATTAGTTTATTGGATAAGTTATAAATCTTACGTTATATTCAATGAACCGATTGATATTTTGCCTACAACCTTAAGTTAACCCTATTATGCTTAATCCCCTTTAGTGTATTTATGTATCTGTGTGTGTGTGAGTGTGTGTGTATGAGAGAAAATAAGAGATACCATAGGCATAATATATATATATATATATATATATATATATATATAATTATATATGTATATAAGGGAGAACAAATTATCGTTATGGGTAATCCAGTTAGAGGTTGTGAGTACTTTGTATTGTGGATAGTTTTAACGTACGGCGTTGTTTGACTCAACAAGGGGTTTCCTTAGTTAGGTGGCGAGTTCTCGGGAATTCCTATGCAGGGTAATCTTGGAGTAATAATAGTGAAAGAGTGAAGAATAACATGGTCAACAGTACAAAAAGTGTTTTATTTAGAGCATTAACAATTGTTTCATGTCTAAAAATTGCTAATCACTTGAAGTTGGGTCACTCAATTATAAATACATGTATGCCTAATCAAATCATCAAATCGTCGGAATAACAGTTATTTCGATGATTTGATTAGGCATGCATGTATTTAAAATTGTGTGGCCCATCTTCAAGTGATTAGCAATTTTTAGACACCCTAATCAATGAAACAATTGTTAATACTGTAAATAAAACACTTTTTGTACTGTTTCCATGTTATTCTTCACTCTTATATATATATATACATACATATATAATCTCCACAAAATATTATTGGTCTTATGCTTAAGAAACCATTATTGTTGTTATTATTGGTCCCTAAGGGTGGTGGATTACCAGTATCGGTAGAGGGGCAGACGCCATGCTTTGCAGCATAGAGTTACGGCCCTTTATGATTTGAGTTCAAATCCCGCCAAGGTTAACTTCGCCTTTGATCGTTACGGGGTCGATAAAATAAATTACCAGTCACGCACTGGAGTCGATTTAATCGACTTTCCCCTCCTCCAAAATTGCTGGCCTTGTGTCTATAGTAGAAATCATTATTAGTCACTAAGAATATAATATACAAGCTTCTTCATTTCAAAATCAAGCCGTTTGGGTGATAAATGCATTTGGTTTTGTAGAAATGAAATTATAAAAAAAGAACACGCGCATATGACATTACATTCCTACCTAAAAATGTCATTTATCTTCACTGAATTTCTGGTACATATTTTAAATATATATATAACTTATTTGCAAATAATATACTGTTTTGATAATTTTTGCCTTTTTGAGGTATTTATGAGATTTAGATATAACATAAATATTTTGTATTGCAGCGTATATTTTTGATATGCAATCCTTCATTATTTAGATATGTTTTAGTGTTACAATTCCCTTCTAAAAAATGTAATGCATATGAGAATTAATGTGTTGAAAGATATTCTCTGCTAAACAAAATTCATTTTTTGGTCAAATATAGAAAATATGAATGTACACTATTTTTAACTGTTGATATTTGCTAAATCATCATTTAATTATGAGAATGCTGCACCCATTTATTTAAACATTTCAAATATAATAATGGTTTGATTCAGAATATATCATTATTTGCAATCGATTTCCTTGTATTAGTATATAATTTATAGAATAAACTAGCAGTGGTATCCGGCGTTGCACGGGATAAGGTACTGTGAAATATATAACCTTAGCTAAGCTTAGCATTGCCACAACCACGGCTGGCAAAGAAGTAAGGGTCTGGTGGTAAGCAACACTGTAGCTTAAAACGTGAGGAAGAAGTTGTGTTCACATACCAACTGTTGCGGAATGAGTTTGAGATTTGTCTTGAGCAAGG
>OZ024740.1:333511866-333526866 GCA_964016885.1 Eledone cirrhosa | reverse complement strand
ATGAAGTGTTGGATGTGTCCTTCCATTTCTGTTGGGTCGCACATGCTGGACACATTCTTCATCACTCGTACCAAATCTGCGATCAGAATATTAAACTTGGCACTACTGGACATTGCTGAGTTTTTGAGTATCAGGTATTTGGAGGCCATAGTGTGAGTGGAGAATTTGGGCTCTCTCGTCTATAGTGTTAATCCAGAGTTCTGTGTCTAATACAGGTAGTCTATTGTTAGGGTGTTTGGAAGGGAAGTCTATAGTTACAGTTATACTCTGGTGTATGGAATTAGCTATCTGCTGGATGCTTTCCATCGTGCTACGTTCTAAATCAAACTTGTTAGTGCTCTCTAGTGGGGGTCTTCTTATAACTATATTGATATCGTCTACATAACGAGAGTACATGATGAGGTCTATGGAGCTTTCATTAAGGAGATCTTTAAGTCTCCTTTCCCACCATACCATGAAAAGGTTGGCAACATCACCAGCTATGCTGACACTGATGGCTGCTCCCTCATTTTGGGTGTAGATTTTCTCATTGAACTTAAATATGTGGCCCTTTAGGGTAGTTTTGATACTAGCCCCTATTGCATGTGCGACCATTTTTCTTACCTGATCAGTGTTTTGTGGGGTCCGTATGGCTTTGGTTCACCCAATCCACCTTCCTATGGGAGTCTTTTTAGCCATTGAGGTTATGGTGGGGGGTCTACCTCTTATAGGTGTACTAGGGCAGAAACATCTAAGGTCATGGCTGTCTAGGTAGTCAGTGTCGTAGGTAAGTCTAAGTAGAAGGCCCAGTTCGTCTGTGTCGACGTCGCAGAACTCCACCTCACTCTCAATGATCATCTCCACACATCTTTTCACAGCAAAATCAATGTTAATGGATGGGTACAGTGACACTACATCCATGCTGCCTATTATGCAGTTGGATAGGCTCCTGTTTTTGTTGCACTCACTGATTCTGCTGAGGAGGTCCTCTGTACTTTCACATACATCTGGGGACATCTTGATTATGGGGCGTATAACCATTGAGAGGAAGTAGAGGTTATCATCGTCAAGGTGTTGGAGGGCCAGAGTGTTGTAGGCCTCTCTGCTGATGACGCAGAATTCTTTTCCCTTGTCGGAGGGGAGGTAGATGAGGTTCTTCGATTTTAGGTTGGAGAGAGTGGTGAGTTGAGATTTGGTGAGGTTGTATGTTGTGCGCGTGTGTGTGTGTGTGTGAAGTATATTCGAGATGGAGTGTTTTAGCCTGATGAGTTTAGTGTCGAGTTCGTAGTTGGTGGGTGGGGGGTGGAGTGGGTTGTCGAGGTGGTAAGTGGGGAACTTGGGGTGGGTTGCGTGGGCGCTGTTATTTTCTGTGGCGCTGTTGATGGCGGTCACCCATTTAAGTTGGTAAGCGGCTCGACAAAAGTTGGCCTCGATGTTGAGTTTGAGTCTGTCGTCGAGTCGTTGTGAGACGATTAACTGGGTCCGAGGTGTAGGAGTTTCAGCTCGTCGCTCGTGAGAGTGCCGTTTAGGTCGGTGATCTGGTGCGTCGCATCGTTGAGGTGTGGATGCTGCGGTGGCGGTTGTTAAGCTGTTGTTTTCCACGTGGTTCTGGTCCGTCTATTCGTTAGTGCCGATGTTCTCGTTGTGGAGTTTAGACAAGATCCACTCATATTTCCACTTGAGCCGTTTTTTTCTCGTATTGGACTCTGGAGTGGTAACACTGGTTGATTGCTTTAATGATTTTCAGGAGCAAGTCTCCGAGTGTTATTGACAGTCGGTGTGTCCGCTCTGAGTGTGTCCGCTTATGGATGCGTAATTGGTGGTTGAGATGTCTCAGGATCTGTTTAATACACATGCGATGTATGCGGTTAGTGGTGTTTTGGAAAGCTGGTGTACGTAGGCTTACTGGTAAGCGGATGTTCCTGATTGTGTTGGGGATGACATCGTTTTTAGGCAGCGTTTCAGGAAAATAATTTGGCCGATTTCTCCGACAGTCTAAACAGTTCCCTTACGGATGCAAACAATTCCTGGCTCAGGTGTAAAGATAAGAGAGTATTGAAGTTTGCTTGAAGCATTGTGGAATAATAAGGTAAATTTCTTTAAGTCGTTTGGAAGCCACGACTATGCAGATGGGTAAATTTTCGGGTAACAAGATCCGGTGGTGGAGAGACAGATGTAAGTGGGTGTACGTTGAGATGCATAGCGTGTATAAGATTGTAACGTGTAGAAGAATGAAGGACATCCTCATCCTCACATCTTCCCAAGACATGGTGAACAGAATCTATGAGACGTTCAACAACACGGACGAGAACATTGACTTCAGTGTTGAACACCCCAACGACGACGGGTCACTTGCGCTCCACGACTTCCGAATCTACATCACGGAACAGGGAGGGATCCACTGCAACTTCTACCGAAAGGCATCCTGCAGGGATCTGTTCGTCCACTACAAGTCCGCCCTCCCTAACAGTGCCAAAAGAGGATACATCACGAACGAGATCGCGCGAATCAAAAACAGATGCAGCGATCCCGCGAGTGGTGTCACCCATACCAAGCGATTCCTCGAGGTGCTGGAGACGAACAGGTACCCTACCTCGCTCACAGACAGAGTATGAGACACCAGACACAAGAGACAGAGAGGCGCCCAAGGCCAGTGCTTCCTTAAAATGCCACACCTGGGCGAGAATACCACCAACGCTATCCGCAAGGCTATACGGAGGGAGGGCCTCGACATCCACCTGGCCCACTCGGGCCCCTCCCTGCGAAGATGCTTCTCCAGGAAAACCGGGAAATCAACTGACGCCTGCTCCCTCAGAGACTGCCCGATGCGCCATGCGAACTGTTGCTACGCACATACGTCGTGAATAAGATATAATGAAACAAGTGCAACCAATACTATATCGGTAGCACAATCCGGTCGTTGCTCATCCGGATCAAGGAACACACTAAAACCAGGGCCTCGTCTTTCCGGAAACACATAGCCAAATGCGGAAACAAAAGACGGAAGGCCCATTGTCACAATTCTAGCGACAGAAAGAAACGTCGGCACGTTACGTATCAAGGAAGCACTTTGGATCAAACGCCTAGAGCCACAATTAAACAACCAATCCGAAAGAAGCGAAATGAGGTGGTTGGTTTAAGTTGACAAACGATGCAGCAACACACGCACACACACACACAAGCGAGACAGCAACACACACACACACACAGTAGCATTCCACCATAGAACATACTACACTGCCAATACAGAGGAACAAGGCAACAACACGCGCACACACACACACACTCAAGCGAGACAACAACACACGCACACACACACACCGTAGCATTCACCAAACAGGCAGGGAATGGACTGAGAGCTAGCGCCACCTACTCCCACAAGTGAAAGAACTACTTCGGCCGCTGACCGCTGCATGACTGACCCCATTTCATGCGCATGCGCGTACTGCTGAATACCTCAATATTCAAAACAACGAACAGCGGAGGACACGTTTCGCACCTTTCCGACAGACAACCCCCCACCCCCCCACCCCACGGAAAAAACCTCCAGTTGATGGATGTGAATCCGAAATATAGAGGGACAATTTAATCTCTCCAAAGGTAACTCTTTCTCGTGTTGTTATTTTTATTTTTATCCTTTACGCTCATTCCTTCATTCCTCTACACGTTACAATCTTATACACGCCACGCATCTCAACGTACACCCACTTACATCTCTCTCGCTATCACCGGATCCTGTTACTCGGAGATTTACCGATCTGCATTGTCGAGGCTTCCAAACGACTTAAAGAAATTTACCTTATTATTCCACAATGCTTCAAGCAAACTTCAATACTCTCTTATATATATATATATATAATGTATTCATAAACGAGTCCGATTATTAGATAATCCATATCAAATTGGCAAAATTTCGTTTGAATTCAAAATCATTATTTTCTTTTCAAAATGTACGTATACTTGTAAATTAAATTCCAGAGTCGAATAAAGAGACAACGAATACTTCTCAAATGTGTCCATCCTCTCAAAATAAGTTCCACTAATTGTGTGATAAAAACAACCTTGTGAGAAAAAAGATAAAAGAACCTCGACATTCTACCCCAACAACAATAAAAATAACGATTGGAGAACACACCCCATTTGTTGAAACGGTTTAAATGAAGAAGCATTAACTGAGTGAAAGAAGGAGTTGGTCGAACTAAGTGGCACTCAATAAATAGAAATCGTCCAACGTCACTATTCTAATTGTTGCACTTAAAGAAAATCTCTGGAAGACCTTCTGAGATTGTCTGTAATCCAACAATCAGGAACGTCAGTTCACTAATTTATTTTCTATAGAATAATCAATAATTGCGCAATCCAGTAGCTTTGTAAATACGTGTTTACGATAAGGTAACCGCTGATAGTTTTTCGTCTGTAACGTTATAGTAAATGCAAGCGAATTCTAATGAAAGCATAAAACTTGGTACGCCAAACGTAATGAACAATTTCCATTGGGAATAGTTGTTAGATTTGAAAAATGAACGGGTATATTTACTAACGTTTTGGTTGAGCCCCAGATCATCTCGGTCGAAAAATCCTATTTAACAAGACTGGTTTATTATCAGACAAAATATCTTGGATTATATTATCCTAAGTGCCTTATCAATTTTATAACGATAAGGAAATCGCAGTCTGATTGAAATTTACTTTCTAATTTTTGCAGATCTTGTGAAAAAATACATTTTCCTCCTGCTTTGCTAGTAACAAAACCTGATCCCAAAATCCCCAAAATATCTATCCAATAACATTCCAATTCGTTTGCCTGCCATGGAAATGTTTTGAAGTTCAAATAATAAATGTCATATGCGTAAAACAGGAGGGAAATGAAGGATATTCAAAGAAAGATCTAGTTGAGGTTAGTGATCTACTTAAAGAATACTTTTATGGACTCTATAAGAAACTAATTAGGCAATATCTCCCATTTGTTCAGCTTGTGTCGTCTAGGATATTAAGGGTTGATACCTGGATCAAATGGCTGCTTCAAATCAATGGATGCAGATCACACCTCGGAGTAAAATTTTACCGACGGGGAATCGCAGGTGTTTGCAATTATCTCCCTATATATTAAGTGGACAGCTGGCTATTTCAGAGTTCAAATCCCGCCGAGGTTAACTTTGCCTTCCCTCCTTACGGGGTCGATAAAATAAAGTACCAATAATGTACTGGGTAATTGCTGGCCTTGTGCCAAAAGGAGAAACAATTATATATCAAGGAAACACTTTAATAATAAACCAAAGTGCACAAGTCCACGATTCTAGTTGACGATACAGCGATATGTAGCTAATTGGTACTTGGTCTTCTTCAACACTGATTATTGTGTAAGTCTGAGAATAGACAGTAGACAGTGATATGTTATTTAAACACGGAATTGTATGAACCAGCATTATATAGGAATAAGAACGATTAATTTTGTGCATTGGCATAAGCTATAAGTTATACATTTCTTCAATACACAGAACAATCTAATCAAAAATTGGATCATATGAGAAGTTTATTTACAAAACAAAATCATACAATAACAAAACCTATTTACATAAAATACCGACATGTATAATATATATTTGTTCTGTTCATTTTGTATTAGAATATATTGAGTTTGTTTACCAATTTTGAAACTATCCAGATGCGGAAATTAAATAAGAGTTTCGGTTCTTTTGCACTATATCTTATTTTCATTATATATATATATGTGTGTGTGTGTGTGTGTGTGTGTGTGTGTGTGTGTGTGTGTGTGTGTGTGTGTGTGTGAGAGTGTGTGTGTGAGTGTGTGTGTGTGTGTGAATGTGTGTGTGTATAAATATATATACGGATGCAGGTAACTATCGGTAGATGTGAGAATGGAGGAAGAAATGGAGAAAGTGCTCAATGAAATATTAGAGCTGATATATTATATTATTATATATTAATAGCAATTCACAGAAATTTCGCGCTACCTACGGTTTTCAGTAATGGGCGTTTCCCCAGATTGTTCATGGCGGGGCAGAATGGTGAGAACAATTTTATGATCTCTCTCTCTCTCTCTCTCTCTCTCTCTCTCTCTCTCTCTCTCTCTCTCTCTCTCTCTCTCTCTCTCTCTCTCCCTCTCTCTCTTTATATATATATATATAAACATATATATATATATATATATATATATATATATATATATATATATATATATATATATATATATATATATATATATATAGATATAGATATATATATAAATGGAATAGAATGAAACGAAATTTCATTTCTCACTCTTAGTACGGCACTTACTTAAATGTATGTATGTATGTATACGTACATACATATATGTATACAGACGTACAATAGCATGTATATATATCTATATCTATATCTATATCTATCTATATATATATATATATATATATATATATATATATATATATATATATATATATATATATATATATATATATATACATATATATATATATACATACAGGCACACATATATATATGCACGTATCAGTTTACCGAACATTTACTATAATGTTCGCTTTGTTCGTTTGTAAACAAACCAACAGCCTGATTTACGCCGTACAGTGTTCAGGCTACCACGTCAACTTTTTGTTCAACACTGACACAGGAACGATGTACTAGTTTCAAGCTTGTTAGCTATCGTCAGCACCGTATACCTTTCTGCCAGATGGTTGAACGTTCGAAAGTATATACTTTCCTTATGAAAATTAACGACTGAGCAGCCTAATTTGCATATCGAGTGAGTTCAGTCGGCCAGGCGCACCGTAAACGATAAATGGAATAGAATGAAACGAAATTTCATTTATCACTCTTAGTACGGCACTTACTTAAATGTAAGTATGTATGTATACGTACATACATATATGTATACAGACGTACAGTAGCATGTATATATATATATATATATATATATATATATATATATATACAGGCACACATACTTCGGTGACGGTTATACCAACAGAAGAAAAGTTCAACATCATTGGCTGCTATCAACATCATTGGCTGCTATCGGGTCGTATGCTTTACATAAGAATGCAGTTCTAACAGGAACTGTGATTATCTCACTCTTTGTGGGATAAATTTTATTCTTATTTCTATTTCTCTTATTATATTTAGCGTATTGTCTTTTCATACCACATTTTTTCATGATGTTAACATTATTATTTGTTCATGTCATTATCCTAATATCCCCCTCCTCACTATGCTTTCCTTCTTGTTATTATTCATGTTATTTTCCATGTACCTATAAATACAAATGCGCTGTAGCTTCTAAAACGAATTAGTATTTTGAGAATTTGGTTGGTGTAAACTTTAATTAAAATCGAGTGCCGCGGAACACTGCGGATAGCGGTCTTTTGACAAACCGGACCAATGAAACATTTGTTAATACTTTGAATAAAACGTACTGTATAGCCGATCATATATATATACATATATACATATATATTTACACACATACACAATTATATATATATATATATATATATATATATATATATATATATATATATATATATATATATATATATATATATATGTGTGTGTGTGTATATATATATATATATATATATATATATATATATATATATATATATATATTTATATAATTGTGTATGTGTGTAAATTTGTGTGAATGTTTATACGGATGAGAGGGATTGTGAGAAAGATGGAGTGATCATAGGATATATTGGAGGATATACAAACATATGCTTTCAGAGTGTTATTATATTTTGCACATAGAAATTGCAACGATAAAAGTTATAGGAAAAACGAAAAGAAACAAAAACTACGAACATGTAAATATCACTTCTATATCTAAAGAGTATCTCAACGATATATTTTAATAATTGCATTGCATATATCATAGAATTGTGTTTCTCTTTTATAAACTCAACAAAAATAAAACAAGAATTCACATGCACGCACGTACACAGACACACACACATATATAAATATATATATATATTTATAAATATATGTATATATATATATTTATATATATATTTTATATATATATATATATATATATAAATATATATATACATATATATGTATATATATATATAAAAATATATATTTAAATATATATGTATATATATGATAAAGAACACAAGAGCGTCTACAACATCAAAAGATTTGTATTGGCTTACAATGTTTCTTCCTTACGTAACCGAAGCATTCGTCAGAGCTATAAAAGGGGTTTGATTGGTGTTATGGACTCTACCAACCAAACATTCAAGAACAAAGAGTAAAGAGAGTAAAGAGCAAATTTATATATATATGTATGTATGTAGGTATATTCGTACTTATAAAACATTTACATATATTGAAGCAGGATTTCACTTTCTATACTGTAATACAGTAGTAAATCTGTTAAATCAATTATAGTATAATGTATACAACAAGGAACGCTGAAACCCAACAACATTTTAATTTTATTTATAAACCCAACGTTTTCCTAGTGTATGTATAACTTCAAATGCATCCAGTCAACCTATGATTCAATATCATTTATATAACTTATTTTTTACAATTATATTTCGCTTTTAATTACTTTGACGTAAAAAAAGATATTAATGCAATGTGTAACATGCTTTCTGACGTAATTAAATTGGCCAAGTAAAGTAATCAACAGAATATTTTAGCAGTAGCTCCAACTTACTTCTAATTAACTCATACACACACACACACACACATACATATATACACACACACACACATATATATATATATATATATATATATATATATGTATATATATATATATATATATATATATATATATATATATATATATATATTTATATACACACACACAATGTTAATGACAACCAAAGAGTGTTTAAAACATTTAATTACTTGCGATCGTTTCATCCTAGCACAAGGTTGGGATCATCGGAGTATATCATAAAGGTCAAACACAACTATAATATGAGAACCTTTTCAGAGAAACAGTAGGAGGATACATAATATGGGAGGCTAGATAAGAATAACAAAGGCGGAAGAAGCATATGGAGAATAGGAGCATATACATGCAATATGAATTAGGAGCAGATAAAATTTATATATGAATTGCATGCCCGCTCCTATTAACTTTATTAATTTTCTATATTGCTTATGAAATGTTTTTCTCTGTACATTTGGTGTTGATGACGGTTGGAGAATGGTGATTAAGTGGATACATTTACAAAAGGTGAACGTGGTATAAGACTGTGCAATGTCTATTTTCTGTTGTGTGTAATGCATAGCACAGCACTGAATTATGATTTATGCCTATCTCGGCACAGCCGCCTTAACGACAGCACTTCATGCAATGCATCAACTACATTAATTTATAAACGTATCTAAATTAGTATGTTTCAAGCTTCGTATAATTCATTGTCCTTGAAGAATGTGATATCTAATAATTTAGAAGGTTCTAGGATTGTATCACTGCAATCAAACTGTAAGATGCTTGAAACAATTGAATTGTTTTATGGCTGTCATCTGATTTTTTTACCCGATGTTGGTGTGATTTACCATCCATGTCTATTAACATCTGTCATATTTCTTTTTATATTCAGGGATATTTCGCATATTTATCTTTCCGTTGTTTATAATATAGTAATATAGGTATGTTGTTGTCTTAATAGTTCTGATTTTTTTTTCATGAGATAATCGGCGAGGCCAATGTATTTAGTATGAATGCATACATTGAATATGTAGAAATTTCCAAAGATTTCAGGTTTTAGAAAGGTTGAGTTACACCACATGATGATGGAAATGTAATATAGAGAAGATAGCATGATGAGAGTTGTGCATATTGGATTAATAAGTGATTATGTATTTTTAATTATAAAAGATCTGGCGACAGAAGGTAGATACCCAATTATAACTGATTTAATTCACTGTGGACTATATATATCTCAGCATATGTCTGTGCTTGTATATGCCTATATGTTTATATATATATATATATATATATATATATATATATATATATATATATTGCAGCATATGTATACATTGTCCCACTGTAGAACAGTAATTGAGGAAGCTGATGTGGCTTCACTTTTAAAGAAGCATTCCAACAATTGTGATTCATTGTTTCATATGTTATATAATGTGTTCACTACACAATAGCATTGCAGCTTAATGAAGTTACATAGAAAATACATACATATATTAAGCAATATACTTTTCCAAGACATTATTTTATCCTCCATTAGTGTAGACTTCAAACGTCTACTTGCTGTAATAGTTCTTTATCCCCAGTTCTTGCTTGATAAATCATAGAAATAATATAATTATTTTTATATTATATCTGTCACCATCCTTCTCTCTTTCGATTATTGTGTATCACTATCTGATGCATTGTTTGCAATTGACTGTAGCAACTGGAGTAAAACGTGGCTTCTATGACGTAGCATTGACAATTTGAATCCCACTCGTTAATTCAGGATCCTTCATGCGTAGTAACATTTGTGGATTTTCGAAAGGGAAATGTGATATACTTTGTAATATATAAATGTCGAAAACAGTTCATAAGCTTATCGGATTCACGATGCATTTGGATGTAATCAAATATACGCTGCGATATATATGAATTGTTTCCCCAGAGAAGCGTATAATGGCAATGTTTACCGTCAATTGTCAATATATGTACACCAAAGCTCAAGCATTGATGTGGAGCACCGATCGCAAATCATTGCTCCAGAGACCGTCTATGGCACAGACTGCATACATCTTTTCTCACTTCTCGCGGTGGTGGCTGTGAGAAGAGCTAATAAACAGCGATAAGTAGCGTTAAGTAGGAGGAAAATTCATAACTGTTAGATAAATGTGATATAGACAATATATTAAATGTAAGGCGAAGTGATGTAAGGGCGCAGCGAATGGGGTACAGTTTTATGAGAATAGAGTGATTGTGTAGAGGCTGAGCCTGAAGAAGGGAAAAGTCATTTCGGCTACATGTTTGATGCACAAGAAATGAATTACATGGAGAGGAGTGTATTGTGATATCGTATATTATATCAGAAACGGACGAATAGTAGCATTAGTATATATTGCCCCTCTTCATTTTATAAATTCGTGGTCCATTGACAGCACAGCATGCCACATGTCATTTTGATCCTATATCATTTTCGATATAACGCTTATCTTCCTCATGTTGGTCTTCAGCACTGTATCCTTTGAACTTCCTATTTTAATTTCTACCACGGGTCACCCACATTGATGTTGCTTTGTAATTGGCTAAACATATATCATCGATCATAGCTGTACAAGCACAGTTTTGTTACTTGTTCACCATTATCTATTAATGGCGACATTTTCATATGATTTGATTCCCCCTAAGTTTCCCTTATCATTTCAACTAAAATACTTTTCCTATGCGTATTGTAGCAGTGTCACTACACATACTATCTCTTTATTTATCTCATAATTTATACCACATTGATAACCTTACAATTTATGTGTGGATTTATATTGCAGATATCTAACTGCATACGGAGTTTTTTTTACAAATAGGGATTTAATAGACGTACCTGGTCTTTTCAACTAGCTTAATTCTAAGTTTCATTTAATCTAAGTCCCTTCCAAATCAATATGGTAAACCGTTTTTGAAGTAAACATCTATGAGCATCAACCTGTATTTCTGTTTCTTGTTTTGAGATCAGTAGTTGCACTTCTCTACATTTTCCAAAAAGACTCATAACTTGTTTCTAGGGATGGGCACAATTAATATGCGTGCCAGATTGCAATGAATAGACATAATACGATCGCGAATAAGAGCGACCGAAATGGGGTTTCTTCAAGGGTTTTTTTGCGGTAGCATTACTTGATAGGGTGCATAGCTGGGAGGCCAGACAGTCATCCACGTAGAGCTGCTGCATGTCCGGATTGAGAGATTACTGCTCCGATATTATTGGCATGTCGTTAGAATGTCTAAAGAAATAATCGCACGACAGATTATACGAGCAGGAGACCCAGGGGTAGGCCTCGAGCAAGATGGTTGGATGACATACATGAGCTTAAGAGGTATCGGTTGGGAATCCAGCCCGATCATTTGAAAACGGTTCCTGCTTTCAGGAAACGCTGAAACAAGAAGAAGAAGAAGAAGAAGAAGAAGAAGAAGAAGAAGAAGAAGAAGAAGAAGAAGAAGAAGAAGAAGAAGAAGAAGAAGAAGAAGAAGAAGAAGAAGAAGAAGAAGAAGAAGAAGAAGAAGAAGAAGAAATTTTACCAACCAACACCTACCCATTTTGAACATATAAACAATACTTGCACAGTGAATGTTTTTCATACTTTTGCTTTTCATGCATTCGGTGAATAATCCCTTCACATATTCGGACAAACCAATTTTGTTTCAATTTGATTAAAAAGTACCGGAACTTCCACTCCATTACTATGCTCAAGACCTGCGCGACACTACTATTGTATCAACACCGAGGATTTCCATCTACCTCTTTCTACACAGACTTATTATGATTCTGTATTTGATAACCTCATACACAATTAATATTGTTCAAATTTGCGCCCATCTCAATTTTATAGTTCTGGTATATCAAATTAATAGCATGGAACAACCACTGTATCATAGACAGCCTATATATTTCCAGAGGTACTTAGTACCTGTGAGGATATTAATCTCCTTTTATATATATATATATATATATATATATATATATATATATATATATATATATATATATATATATATATATATATATAAAGTATAAGTGAACAGGGTAATTAGCTTCGTTTATACATATATATATACATATATATATACATCCATATATACATAAATATAATATATAAATATATATAAATATATCTCTATATATATATATATATATATATGTATATATATATATATATATATATATATATATATATATATATATATATATATATATATATATATATATATATATATATATATATATATATATATATATATATGTATATATTTATATATATATATTTATGTATCTATGTATGTATATATATATGTATATATATATATGTATATGTATAAACGAAGCTAATTACCCTGTACACTTATACTTCTTATATATATATATATATATATATATATATATATATATATATATATATATATATATATATATATATATATAATGGAAAAGAATGAAACGAAATTTCATTTCTCACTCTTAGTATGGCTGATACCTAAATAAAAGTATGTATACGTGCATACATATATGTGTACAGACCTACAGTCACATGTATATATATACATACATGCGCACATATATATGTGTACGTTGTAGTTTACCGAATATTTATAATAATGTTCGGTTTTTATGTAAACAAACAGCCCGAATTACGCCGAACAGTGCTTCGCAACCATCGTCGTCCTTTTGTTCAACACTGACACAGGAAAGATGTATTAGTTTCAAGCTTATTAGCTATCGTCACCATCGTATATCTTTCTGTCAGATGATTGAAAGTTTGAAAGTGTATACTTTCCTTATGCATATTAACGACTGAGCAGCCTAATTTGCATATCGAGTGAGTTAGTCGGCCGGGCGTACCGAAAACGATAAATGGAAAAGAATGAAACGAAATTTCATCTCTCACTCTTAGTACGGCTGATACCTAAATATAAGTATGTATACGTACATACATATATGTGTACAGACGTACATTAGTATGTATATATATACATACATGCACACATATATATATATATATGTACGTATGGGTTTACCGAACATTTATTATAATGTTCGGTTTGTTTGTAAACAAACAGCCCGAATTAAGCCGTACAGTGCTCGGCAACCATCGTCGCCCTTTTGTTCAACACTGACAGTGGAACGATGTACTAGTTTCAAGCTTATTAGCTATCGTCAGCATCGTATACCTTCCTGTCAGATGATTGGACCGTTGAAAGTATATACTTTCCTTATGCATATTAACGGCTGAGCAAACAAACAAACCGAACATTATAATAAATGTTCGGTAAACCAATATGTACATATATATATGTGTGCATGTATGTATATATATATATACATACTACTGTACGTCTATACACATATATGTATGTACGTATACATACTTATGAATATGAAATGCATGTCATAATTGTGTACATATGTTTATTTGTACACGCTGCATTTAAACCGATTATATTGTTAGATTATAACTATCAATCCACTTACATTTTATCGGTTCACACACTGACGAACAGATAACGGAGAAGAATTAGCTTTCAGAATCAAACACATTCCAGAAAATATATTGCGTGTTCTACTTTAATTGAATGGTATTGTGTTGCTACACTGGAACGTGAGTTTACATTAAGTTTCGATTGATTGGAAAGAGTAGATGTCAGATTGAAGAAACTAACAGTAGTTTTATTTAGAATTCGTATGATTGCGTATGTTTGTTATCGCTCACACACTGTATTATATTGCGTTATATTTTATCGCAACAACGAAAATTAAATTTGTGGTCATCTGCTAATTTAAACCATTTTCATTCTCCGGTTTGACGCTTCTTCTAGATTTGAATCTACCATTTGCTTAGAAATGATAAAATGGTTTGCGATAATCGAATAAGTAATTCTATTTTCCGAAAAACTGAAAGACATTACACAAAGTGTGATTGAAGTTTCCATTGTAACTAATGTATATTGATTACTTCTTTTTGAAAATGTAGTAGATCTAACTACGTACGTTTAAATTGAGGAAACGAGAAATCGTCCAAATGTCCAGTGTCCATGTTTACTGGCTAATGATTTGTATCTAATGAAAACTAAATGTTTCACTCTTTCGTGGAAACATCCTAATTGTAATTGCTGCAATTATTCAACATGTCTGTCATATTTTATACAATATTCTCAGATTCCTGTGATTTCATTAATTATAAGACCAGGAACTAAAAATTATTCAATCAGTTGACAATAATTAACGCTAAATGAAACATAATCAAATCGAATGCAAATTAGAAGATTATACAATTTCAAACGTAACAGCAGCAACA
>OZ024740.1:333411866-333506866 GCA_964016885.1 Eledone cirrhosa | reverse complement strand
TTCAAATTATATTTATATAATTTATATGCAAAATAACGGAATTCATAATTTTAATTATACAATAGTTGGAAATAATTAATGGATTATAACATATTGAGGCGTTATAAACTTTAAATGTGTTAATCAAAATTCACATCCGCTCTAGGTCGGAATCTGTGAAAAGCACTACGCCAAAGTGTTCCTGCGACGCATTTCCATTTATTGTGCTGGCGTTAAACCAAGGTGGCTTAATAAATTATCGAGGAACTCGGTGATTAAATGTAGATTTCACGAATGCAGAATTCAGAACTACCATATGTACGTGTATGGGAGTTTCCGCAACTATTGTATATATATATATATATATATATATATATATATATATATATATAACGAAGGAAGTGTGGTAAGGAACCAGATGGAGCATAACGTATCAGATTACTCAATACTTAGGGTAGTAGACTGTGTAATAGGAGAATGTTTAACACATAGCCGTTTCGACTGGACTGTCCAGAAATAGCCGTCAAATCGGCTTGGGTTCTGCCGTCGGGGTTAAACATTTTCCTATATATATATATATATATATATATATATATATATATATATATATATATATATATATATATATATATGTGAAGTAATTCCGTCGGAAAGGTCCAGGAAAAAATAAGTTCTCTATGTAGGTTACAGAACTTATTAGTTATGTAATAAACAACATAAGTTAATTATTTCATTTACCAGTGGTTTCTTGAACGCAAATAAAATTTGCTTTCAGTCATTAGAATGAAAAAATCCTGGTGTATTTATTGACCGTGGATTTTAAAAACAAAAATATAATCTATATGAAAGTGAGGCTGGAAAAGGAAGAAAGAAAGGAAAAAGAATAAATATAAAAGTAGATAAACACACATGCACACACACGCACACATAATTACATACACACATACACACACACACACATATATATATATATATATATATATATATATATTTATATATATATACATACACACACACACACATATATATATATATATCCATACATACACATACACATAAATACACAAACACACACACACACACACACACACACACACACATATATATATATATATATATATATATATATATATATATATATATATATATATGTACACACAAAATCATACATATATACACACGTACATACACATATACATACACGCATACATACGCACACACATATATAGATATATGTACACACACCTACATACGCACACACACAATTACTTATAAGAAAAAAAAAATGAACTAACATATAATGAAATAGGCCGTCACATAAAAATAAAACATATACGACTTAAGAAAATAAAATTTATTATAAAGTTGACAGCGATCAGGAAAGGACACAAATAAATAAACAAACACACGTGGTAAGCAATACACACATTTACACATACACATACATATATATAAGTATATACTTATATATATATCCAGTGGGTGTAACTAGGAGTTACTGCAGGTTCACCCGAGTGAGCACTCGATGTTTAGGTTCACTTCTGTGATGATGTGTAGAGCTATACAGAGTGTAAAATATAGAAAGGATAAAAAGGACGATTGATTATTCCTTCATTGCATTTATTGATAGGTGACGCGCGTTTCGCCACTGATCAGCTCAAGGTTCGATCTATATCGATCCTACCCGATTCAATAATCGGCAGCTCGACGGATCCTCTTAAAATGTTATAAGAAAATAAAATACATGCTATGTGGTAAAGTCAGAGTTTCAAGAGTTTGACAAAATGAGATGTTTTGATTGGTGAGAAGGATGAAGGCGATGTACTGGCCTGTAGTGTATATGGGGGTGGGTGTGATGGTGAGATGTTGGTGACGGTCTGTGGATGAGGTGGACTGTGGTGTGGTGGTGGTGGGTTGGCCTTGGCGTGTACAGTATGTAGGGGTGTATGTGATGATATGGTGGTGGTTAAGGTTATTTAGTGGGATGGGCTGTGGTATGAGGTTAGTGGATTGCCAGTAGACGGGTTGGCTGTTGGTGGGGGTGTGGTAGTGGTGCCTTTGTCTATGGTAGCGGCGTTTGTGGTGGTGTGGTGGATGTATTGGTGGCGTCAGGTCCTTACATAGATACATAGTTAGACGCCCTTCGTCTGACAGATACTTTGTATATACGAATACGTACACACATATATTGTTGTATAAACACACACAACATAAAACACATACGCACATCCTTGCCCACACATATCGGCATACGCTCACACACAGCCATATGTATATGTACACACATGTATGTGCATGCGCGCATGCGGACACCAATATGGGGAGTGGGGGAGTATCGGTGGGGGTGGCGAACGACAGATAAGGGGAGAAGGTGAGAGGCGATGTAGAAGGTGTTTTACTTATATACACATACACATACATACACATGGGTATGGGCACATGAACTCACAGTCATGTATGCAAGATATACACATACACAGTCGCACACACGTATACACACACATATATATATATACATATATATATATATATATACACACACATGTACCGACAACACACACATACACGCACATATACACATACATGCACATATATGAGCTCATCTACACATACAGTCAGATTTACCCATATACATATATGTAGACGTACACATACACACACATACACATACATATATACACACACATATACACATGCATACACATACACACATATATATATACAGATATATATATACACACACATAGACATATGCATACACATGTGTTCACATACACACACATACAGATAAATTTGCGTACACGCACGCACATTTAAAACGCCCGTATGAGTAAAGTACCTACACACAGACACACACACTATTGTTGGTTGGGGAGTGGAGGTATGTTTCGTCGGTGTTGATGAAGTATCACACCATCGCCACCAACACCACACCACAGATCGTCATGTGCATACCATACACGCCTACAACCTCATCCCCCCATGTTCCCTCTATCTACCCTATCCTGCAACCCCACGCTAAATTCGACCCTGTAACTGTACTGTCGCTCGCACACACAACCACCGCCACCACTAAATACATCCACATACTTCAACAATCATTATCATTACATCATCAACACATATCATCCCTCGCTCCCAAATCGACTGTATTATATACCCCCCACCCCCCGTCTGCCTACCATATAACACACCGTAACCTCTGATCATGTAATCATCTTGCCGAACATATCACCCCAGCACCACCACCACCACCATGTCCACAACACACATCGCCGTACGCCCATAAACGCTTTTGTCCCGCGTTCCCTATGTCACCTTTTAACCGGTATTCGATCCGGTATATACATTTTGTCCCTCACAACTCCACCACCACCACCACAAAACACAACTCCATACTTCACCAACACCGACGAAACATACCTCCACTCCCCAACCAGCAATAGTGTGTGTGTCTGTGTGTAAGTATTTTACTCATGCGGGCGTTTTAAATGTGCGTGCGTGTACGCAAATTTATCTGTATGTGTGTGTGTGTGTGTGTATGTGAACACATGTGTATGCATATGTCTATGTGTGTGTATATATATATCTGTATATATATATGTGTGTATGTGTATGCATGTGTATATGTGTGTGTATATATGTATGTGTATGTATGTGTGTGTATGTGTACGTCTACATATATGTATATGGGTAAATCTGACTGTATGTGTAGGTGAGCTCATATATGTGCATGTATGTGTATATGTGCGTGTATATGTGTGTTGTCGGTACATGTGTGTGTATATATATATATATATATATATGTATATATATATGTGTGTGTATACGTGTGTGCGAGTGTGTATGTGTATATCTTGCATACATGAGTGTGAGTCCATGTGCCCATACCCATGTGTATGTATGTGTATGTGTATATAAGTAAAACACCTTCTACATCGCCTCTCACCTTCCCCCCATATCTGTCGTTCGCCACCCCCACCGATACTCCCCCACTCCCCATATTGGTGTCCGCATGCGCGCATGCACATACATGTGTGTACATATACATATGGCTGTGTGTGAGCGTATGCCGATATGTGTGGGCAAGGATGTGCGTATGTGTTTTATGTTGTGTGTGTTTATACAACAATATATGTGCACATATATACATATATGTGTGTGCGTATTCGTATATACAAAGTATCTGTCAGACGAAGGGCGTCTAACTATGTATCTATGTAAGGACCTGACGCCACCAATACATCAACCACACCACCATAAACGCCGCTACCATAGACAAAGGCACCACTACCACACCCCCACCCACACGCCAACCCGTCTACTGACAATCCACTAACCTCATACCACAGCCCATCCCACTAAATAACCTTAACCACCACCATATCATCACATACACCCCTACATACTGTACACGCCAAGGCCAACCCACCACCACCACACCACAGTCCACCTCATCTACAGACCGTCACCAACATCCCACCATCACACCCACCCTCATATACACTACAGGCCAGTACATCGCCTTGATCCTTCTCACCAATCAAAACATCTCATTTTGTCAAACTCTTGAAAATCTGACTTTACCACATAGCATGTATTTCATTTTCTTATAACATTTTAAGAGGGTCCGTCGAGCTGCCGATTATTGAGTCGGGTAGGATCGATATAGATCGAACCTTGAGCTGATCAGTGGCGAAACGCGCGTCACCTATCAATAAATGCAATGAAGGAATAATCAATCGTCCTTTTTATCCTTTCTATATTTTACACTCTGTATAGCTCTACACATCATCACAGAAGTGAACCTAAACATCGAGTGCTCACTCGGGTGAACCTGCAGTAACTCCTAGTTACACCCACTGGATATATATATAAGTATATATTTATATATATGTATGTGTATGCGTAAATGTGTGTATTGCTTACCACGTGTGTTTGTTTATTTATTTGTGTCCTTTCCTGATCGCTGTCAACTTTATAATAAATTTTATTTTCTTAAGTCGTATATGTTTTATTTTTATGTGACGGCCTATTTCATTATATGTTAGTCAATTTTTTTTCTTCTTATAATTAATTGTGTGTGTGCGTATGTATGCGTGTATGTATGTGTGTGTATGTACGTGTGTATATATGTATGATTATGTGTGTACATATATATATATAAATATATATATATATGTGTGTGTGTGTATTTGTGTATTTATGTGTATGTGTATGTATGGATATATATATATATATATATATATATATATATATGTGTGTGTGTATATATATATAAATATATATATATATATATATATATATATATATATATATGTATGTGTGTATGTAATTATGTGTGCATGTGTGTTTATCTACTTTTATTTTTATTCTTTTTCCTTTCCTTCTTCCTTTTCCAGCCTCACTTTCATATAGATTATATTTTTGTTCTTAAAATCCAATGTCAATAAATACACCAGGATCTTTTTCATTCTGATGACTGAAAGCAAAGTGTTATCGCTTTCAAGAAACCACTGGTTAATGCAATAATTATCTTATGTTGTATATATATATATATATGTATATATATATATATATATATATATATATATATATATATATATATATATATATATATATAAACGTAATCTTAGTTTTTCAAATATTAATAATTGTTTCTACATTTGGCACAAGGCCAGCAATTAACCAGTACATTACTGGTACTTTATTTTATCGACCCCGTAAGGATGAAAGGCAAAGTTAACCTCTGCGGGATTTGAATTCAGATCGTAAAGGGACGTAACTATGCTGGAAAGCATGGCGTCCGACCCTCTACCGATACTGCCAATCCACTAGCACTCAATTTGTTTGCAATTATGAAAACACCCTCTTTAAGCCATATTAGTAAACCCGCCAATCTTGGTCTTGTGTTGGCATGTAAACAGAACTTCAGACATACAAGAGTAAGAATTCCGGGGTCATTCTACTGACATTGCTTAAAGAGTTTGTTTGCATGATTGCCAACGAATAGAATATTATTATTAATATTCGAAAAACTCAGATTACATTTATTGTAGTCAGCGATGTAGAGCGATAAACTCTTTATTATATATATATTACATATATATACATGTAAATATATATATATATATATGTATATATATGTATATATATATATATATATATATATATATATATATATATATATATATATATATATATATATATATATATATATATATATAATGTAATTATCTATGCAGTAACTTACGTGGAAACGTATGTTTAATATGAACAAATATGAAACAAAATATATGGGCAGCTTCAAAATTATAACATAGAAAGCCTATAATAATCAGATTCCCATATGAACTATTAGGAATATTCCAATAAATATCTACAAAATTGAACGTAAAGAAAACTGAATCGTAACATGATCCATTACACATTATTTTTATGAAACATTTCTTGTACCCTGTTTCTTGTTAGGATATTTTCCTGTGTTGTACCTTCATATAACGTGATTAGAAAAGTTAGAGAAAGACAAATGCATACATGTATGTTAACACATAAACTCTGATATAAGCACATGTGTGTTTGTGTGTGTGTGTGTGTGTGTGTGTGTGTGTGTGTGTGTGTGTGTGTGTGTGTGTGTGTGTGTGTGTGTGTGCATATGTTTATGTGTGTGTGCGTGTGTATATATATATGTATTTATGTATACAGTGTTTTTTTCTGTTTGTACAGTCAACAATAGAAATAATTACCTCATATATATGTTTTCAATATTGGCAGAAATAATGAAGTAGTGTAATAATGTGGGATTGTGTGTGTTTGTTTATGTGTACGGCAGTGTGTTTTTGTTTGATTTATAGCTGAGTAGCTAGGAGAATACAAAATTGCATGCATGTACATTTACCTCTGAAAAGAAATGCAAATATAAATGCCCAGTCATGCGTTATAATGAAAGTATAGTACATGTTTGATTATGTGCTTACGTTTTGCGTTGTAATTATCTTCATTGTTAAAGGCAAGGCATTATTTATTCAGAATTTTAAATTGTAGCTTCTCGTTGAATGTGCACCTGATGGCACAGCAGAAAATATGAAATTCAGAAGAAAAAAAAACAACACATGACGTAAATTACTTGCTCTATAATTGGTAAAATATGACTGTCAATGTATGTTTAGATGTATTTAATCCACAGGCATTTATCCGCGTTTTACTATTCATATATATCATATAGGTTCTATTTCGGAATATGCTGCTCATCCAGCATGAACACATACAGACCTACACTAATACCTGCATCATCCTCCTCCAATTAAAATATGTATGTCTGTGTGTGACTATATATATATATATATATATATATATATATAATAATAATAATAATAATAATAATAATAATAATAATAATAATAATAAACTTGAAGACTAAAATCCAAAGAGGGTTCAATAAGGATAAATATATATCACATATAAAGGACCGTAGAGCAACTATTTATTAAAATAACAGATTAAAGTTTGAGCAAAGAATCGCTGCTTTCACCCTTAACGGGATCTTCTGAAACTAACAAAGTCAATCTGTGAACGCAGAAATAAATGTTTCAAAAAACGTTGCAACCGGAGGAAGACAGGAAGACGATACTTTGGTTCGTGGAAACGTTCCCTGGCAAAGAACGGGAAAAAACGAATATAATATGTCATTATTTGGAGCGATGAAAAACAATTACACGCAAAGACAAAACCACGTTTATGGTATAAAAGAAGTTTGTAGATGGAAATTCTTACTAGGAAACCCAATGATTCTCAGCTTCACAGTTAAGAATAAAGTAAATAAAATACAGACGTAATTGATATAAAATAAATACATACACGCATCCATATAGGGACATACACAAGCATACGCGAAAACACTCGCCATAGGTATACGAATACACTCACGTACACAACAAAAAGCAAACAAAAACACGTACGCACATACAGAACCCACGCAAGGCCTGTACCCGAACGCATACGAATGTATACACCAAATAAACAAAAACTTTTATATTAAAAAAAAAAATATATATATATATGTGTGTGGTGTGTGTGTGTGTGCGTGTATACATATAATTAAATAAACGTATATAAATAAATAAATACGTATATAACAAGCGCACACACATACCTACATGTAAATACACATATATTAAAATAACAGATTAAAGTTTAAGCAATTAATTGCTGCTTCACCCTTAACGGGATATTCTGAAACTAAAAAATCAATCTGTGAACGTATAAGTAAATATTTCGAAAAACGTTGCAACCGAAGGAAGTCATGAAAACGATACTGTGGTTCGTGGAAACGTTCCCTAGCAAAGAACGGAAAATACGAAGACAATACGTCATTATTTGGAGCGGTGAAATCAATTAACTCTGAAGCCGAGAATCATTGGGTTTCCTAAATAGAATTTTAGTCTATGACTTCAGTTATACCGTAAACATGGTTTCGTCTTTGCGTGTAATTGTACTCACCGCTCCACATTATCTTCATTTTTTCCGTTCATTGCCAGAGAACGTATCCACGAACCACCTAATAGAATATTTGTCTACGCCTTCATTTTTACCATCAAGGTGGTTTTGATTTTCCGTGTAATTGTTTTCACTGATACAAATAATGACGTATTATCTTCTTTTTTCCCGTTCTTTGCCAGGGAACGTTTCCACGAACCAGAGAATCGTCTTCCTGTCTTCCTTGGATTGCAACGTTTTTCGAAATATTTACTTCTGCGCTCACAGATTGATTTTTTTTAGTTTCAGAAGATCCGGTTAAGGGCGAAAGCAGCGATTCTTTGCTTAAACTTTAATCTGTTATTTTAATAAATATTTGCTCTATGGTTCTTATATATTTGATATATATTTATCCTTATCGAGCCCTCTTTGGATTTTAGTTTTCAAATTTATTATTATTATTACTATATATATATATATACATACACACAGAGACAAATACAGAAACAAATATATACTAATATACATATATAACAAAGGTGCGGTAACACACCAGCTGGACTTTAAAGCACCAATGTACTCAATACTTAGAGTAGTAGAGTGGTTAATAGGAAAAGAGTCAGCACCCCGGGGTCCTCTTTCTTTTCCTATATATATATATATATATATATATACAGAGAGAGAGGGCGGAGAAAGAGAGAGAGAGAGAGAGAGAGAGAGAGAGAGAGAGAGAGAGAGAGAGGGGGGGGGGGGAGAGAGAGATTTACATTATTTACAAGACGTTTTATTTCCGCGAGGTTCGACAATTTTGAAGTCATATTTATACAAAATATTGAAATTTGTCTCACAAATAACAAACCTTTTATTGTTTTACAACAATTATTTTGAAATGAAATTTAAAATGTTCATAATTATATTTTATTCAGCTAATTAAATATTTACAAAATACATGAGATAAAAAAAATGCATAATCCATAAAGAATAATTTCCTGAATGTAGGAAATAAATGAATAGTTTACTAATAACAATGGTATGCATAAACATTCGATGAAGTTGACCTGGTGCTAAGAGGAAAATAGTAACTCTGAACAAATATGATCATAAGGTTGTAGTGACGGAAATCCTTCATGGAGATAGGTATGAATACACTTAACGTAGTGCAGAGTAGGACGTTGGTTTGACAGGCACTATTTTCGTTGTTCTAAATTTGCTGCTCTTAAAATAGAATTTATGGTAACAGTGTACTCCTAAAATTGAGCCACTCACAAATTTGTATGTTGGGGCACGTATCACCCGAGGAATAGTAAGGACAAGACATTTACATATTTCCATTCTAGCGTTCTATTAATCCTGGTCGAACAATTATCATCTCCAGGTCTAAATACAGCAGATGTCTTCCAGAGAAGTATAGACAGTGATAGAAAGAAAGAGAAAAAAAGAATATAGAGGAAATATCGAATCCAATACCAAACATGTATTTTTTATCGACGTTAAATGAATGAAAGTTGACCTCAGTGGGATTTGATATCAGAGAGCAGAGCGTCGGAGAGAATACTGCCTAGTATTCTCTGCCAATTCGCTGTCTACAAGCTCAAATATAATGGGTTACAACAATTATAAATATAGTGGCAACATAAACGTTTAAGTCTACCTTCTGCGGAAAAAAAACTTTAAACATTTATGAGAACCTTTTGACCGCCATCAGGTGATTGCACACTTCCTTTCAAGTGAAGAAAAAATAGATCAAACAACTCAGCCACCACATTGTATCACTTATTGTCGAGAAAAATAAAGAAAAAAAAACAGAAATGCTATTATCAATATTGGCCTACTTAACTATGGGGACATTTTTCATAAATACCTTGGATTAAGTAATTGTTATAGGAATGAGTAATGAAGGTATTTTTTTAAAACAGCTTTAATAAAATGTAACATTCGAAAGGTCAATTTGGCCAGCGCTAACGTGGCTACAGAGAGTTAGATTGTAGGTGTTGATATAGACCGTAGCCTGATACCCAAGATCAAGTTTTCGGTAACACGAACTCACACACACGTATATATATAATAATATTACACACACACACACACACATACATATATATATATATATATATATATATATAAAATATACAGCGAGAGAGAGAGAGAGAGAGAGAGAGAGAGAGAGAGAGAGAGAGAGAGAGAGAGAGAGAGAGAGAGAGAGAGAGAGATGCACACATATATATATCTATATATATATATATATAATTTGGGGTTTGGATCGAAGATTAGCCGCAGGTAATATATATATTGACATATATACTGAGTGATACATATTTATATATACATTTCTCTCTCTCTTTCTCTCTCTCTGATTCTTTCTCTCTCTCTCTCTCTCTCTCTCTCTCTCTCTCTCTCTCTCTCTCTCTCTCTCTCTCTCTCTCTCTCTCTATCTCTCTCCCCCTCTCTCCCCCCCCCCCTCTCTCTCTCTCTCTCTCTCTCTCTCTCCCTCTGTCTATCTCTCTGTATATATATATATATATATATATATATATATATATATATATATATAATGAAGGAATTGTGGTAAGGAACCAGATGGACCATAACGTACCAAATTACTCAATACTTAGTGTAGTAGAGTAGGTAATAGGAACAAGTATGACCCCGACGGCAGAGCTCAAGCCGTTTCGACGGCTATTTCTGGACAAAAAAAAAAAAATTTTTTTAGTCCAGAAATAGCCAGCGAAACGGCTTGAGCTCTGCCGTCGGGGTCATAGTTTTTCCTATATATATATATGTATGTATGTGTATGTCTCTGTGTGTTTGTGTGTATGTGTGTAGGCGTGTGTATGTGTATAATGCATAATGCATATGTGTGATCGATCTTTTGTTCATAAGCATTGTTGTGAAGAAATATGCTTGTACGAAATTTGGAAATGTGATTCTTATATTTGAAAGATCTACACACTACAATAAAATCGATGAAATTAAAGAAACATTCCTGAATTACTGGGATCAAAATAGGCGTTGATTGTAATATTCATTCAAATTAAAAGAAATATCCTTCTTCAAAATTCACTTTATATTGACTAAATGCAAAGTGTTGGAGAAAAATACTTGGGTGTTTGAAATCCGAGCAGAACATTTTTATTTCAACGAAATAAACTTAGATTTGCTACTTTGACATTTGTGTTGAAAAGCTATAATGAATACTTTGATTCTAATAATAATCTATTGATACTCTAAAATATTGAAAATCAGAAGATATAACCCAATAATGAAATTTAATTTAAAAAATGATACCAGATTCTCTTCTCCAAAAATGAATAAGTATGAATAATTCATTAAATATCATATTCCAACCGATTTTGTATAGCTAACAGAAGCGCCCTTCTATCATGTTTGAAAACAAACAAAATTAGCTTCTTGTCGTAAAAGGCAGATTTATTTTGTGTTCAGATATAATGTGAATAATATTACGGGATAGAAAATATATTAATACAAATGCCACAGCCTTCGGATATAAAGGTTAGAAAAAAAACAAATTGACACTAAAATTACATTTGAAATGCCACATGTAATATTGTGTAAGAGCTGTGTCGAATCCTGTATCTGTTTATTCATGTGTAATTTAAAGGCTTCGTTGAAGCAGCGTGTTCGTGAACTCTAAACAACGTTATATTGAGAAAAAGAGTAGAGTTATGTATTCAAACGATTGCGTTAAATTTTGACGTAAGCTGTCATTCATCATACATACAAAGTGGCACAACTTTGAAATTCATCAGAAGGCGGTTGCTTTGCGTCCGCAAATCAAAAGAAGTTTGTGCCTTTGAAATATACGTGAAATTGGGTGGCGAATGAAATGGATGTATTTTCGCGCAAGGAGTCGCAATGTCGTCTCTTGATTTCCACATATACACATTTACATGCGTACGTACACACATATATACACACATACATATATACATACATACGTAAGTATGTATCTAGCAGAGTCTCTCACACACACACACACATTCAGTCTCTCTCTCTCTCTCTCTCTCTCTCTCTCTCTCTCTCTCTCTCTCTCTCTTATATATATATATATATATATATATATATATATATATATATATATATATATATAAAGGAACGATCGACTTTCGTCAAATCGGACCGAGGAAACAATGTTTCCGTTGGTCTTTCCAATTGCTAATACTATCTATCGGTCGCAACTCCAGGTAGAAGGAGCAACGTGAAATAAAGTGTCTTGCTCAAGGACATAACGCATACATATATATGCGTTGCCTCATATATATATACATATATATATACATATATATGGGCTGCCTCAATTTGACTTAATATTTGAAAACAACGGTCTGTATACCTTTCCAATCCATTTCTTTCTTTCTTTTTTTGTGGTTATTTCTTCTTTCTTCCTCTCTAGTATCTCTCTCTTCCTTTTCCTTTTATATATTTATTCCCTAATACTTCTATTTACTCATTTAAATATTTATGTATCTATTTCTTCTTGCATTTCCTCATATTAAGCCCCTCCATATACCCATATCTCGCTCCACATCCTCTTCTTCTTTAAATTTAAGTTTATCATGTTATTATTTGTGGGACATAAATGTTGAGATTTGTTGTAATAAATCACTGCCAAAACAGGAAATGAACTTTCAAGACCGTTGAGGTATGTCATACATCAATTCATGTATTTTATCTGAGGAGGACGTACTGAAAAATCAGCACAGTACCTTCCAAATATATATATAATAAAAAATATATTTTGATTATGTGAATATCTTCATTTATTCATATTCTGAATTATATATATATATTTTTTTTTACATTCATTTAAATTATTGATTTATTGATATTTATTTGAGTGACCCGAATCTTCCTGGTCGTTCTTTTTCGGCTGCATGGGTGATTTTAGGCATAATCTTTATGTGTTGGTATTTTAACGATAGTTATAGCTCTGATTTATCTAAATTATTGAGCCCTCTGCCACTCATATCGGATTTGTTTATCGTTAATTCGTGAGCTGATTTTCCGATACTCGATTATTCTATTATATATATATATATATATATAAATTATTAAAAAAATAATGAATAAACAAAGAAACAGTTCCTTATATTAAACAAAAAAAGTTCATTATTTTACGATCGTTTCTAGGACATATATGTGTTAGAATTGGTATGCATATTCTATAGATCTATGTACAATATTATACAAACTATCAGAGGGAATATACATACCTTCACATATATATGCTGTCTTCAGAAATAATGATGCTTGTTTATTGATAAGAACAAAGATTCAATACAATAGGTCTGTTAGGGAACAGGTTTTGAATAGACAAATGAAATAGAGAATGAAATATATAAAAATCTATCAAGAAATATAGTTAGGTGTGTGTATATGTATGTAAATACGCTCACAGATGTGCATATATGTGTATGCTCATATGTATACGTATAGTGAAAAAGTGTGTGTAAATCTAAAATTTAGGGCCAATGTATCTGTATGTCTGTAATCTACAGACAGAATAGATACATCATAAGTATATGAATATGAAGGCGCGCGCATAAACACGCCTACACACACGTACACTTAGATGCGGAAGTAAAAGAGGTAAGGGAGTGTAATAATTAAAGGAAAGTATCAATCTCGATATATTTATAAAATTGTAACAATAAATTAGAAAGAAAAAATTTTAGAAAAAAAAAAAAAAAAAAAAACTAAAGGAAAGACGACAAAAAAAAAGGAGGTACATACATACATTGACACGCATGTCTCACAAAAGAAACGCAAAAATATATATGCTTATATACACACGCACACTTACACATCCATACGTTTAATAGATCTAACTTAACTTTGGATGACATTAATATTATTACACATGCTAGACTAACACTAATTGAATTTCAGAATGAATACTGGACCAGAAACACATATAGTAATCTATTTGATATTACTATGGGCTCAAGCGATTCTGCCCAAATTACTGATCTTGTGGGCCTCTTTCTTCTTTTTAACATAAATGCTTCCTTTCCCCACCTTAAAGGTGGGTTATATCGTGACGACTGTCTTCTTCTTTCCAATAACCTTAGCCTCTCAGAGATAGAGAAAAACAAAAAGCTTATTAGAACTTTCCTTAAAGACTATTATAGTCTAGATATTACATTTGAAAACACAAGTAAAGTAGTTAATTTCCTATATATAACATTAGACTTAGCTACGGGTATCTACCAACCTTACCATAAACCCAACCAAAATTTACACTACATACACTCACAATCTAATCACCCTAAATCTATCCTTAAAAACCTTGCATATAATATATCACTTAGAATTTCTAACCTTTCGTCTAACCAAGATGTATTTGATAAAAATGCGACCTTTTATAACGAAGCTCTAGCTAGAAGTGGCCACAAAAATAGATTGGAATATATACCTTCTACCAATAACACTACAAACATACAACCTAATATTACCAACAAACACCAAATGAAACGTACACACCTAAATGCCACTCACACTATACCCCAAAATACCAACATAAAACCAAATTTCTCTAACTCCTCTAATATACAGTATAGTAACTCTCAAAAAACTACTCATCCTACAACTCTAATAAATGTTAATAATAAAACTCCTAATAAACAAGCTAAAACACCTAAATCAATAAATCTAACTAAAAATGTGTGTGGAGAGGTCATTAACAATAATTCTCCTAGTAAACATCAGGATGCATCCTATAAAAACAATAAACAACATAGAAACCGTAATAAACGTGTTACTTGGTATAATGCTCCTTTTAATTTACAGGTTAAGGATAATATACCTAAAAAATTCTTTAATATCCTAGAGAAAAACTTCCCGCCAAACCAGAAATACCATCAAATCTTAAATAGATCAACAGTTAAATTCTCATACTCAACAACCAAAAACATAAAACAAAATATAAGTGCCTATAATGCATATACATGAAAAAAACCCATAAGTATACCACCAGTACATCAAACTAGCCATAATATCTCCTCAAATACAGGATTAACGAAAAGTTGTAACTGTAGAAACAAGGCAAACTGCCCATTAAAAGGAAATTGCCTTGTTAATAACATAGTATATAAATGTAAAGTTAACACTAAGGACTCTATTTGTTCATATATAGGAGCTACTTCTAACAATTTTAAGGCAAGATTTAATACCCACAAACATAGTTTTAAAAATGCCGCATTAGCTAATACAACATCTCTAGCAGAAAAAATTAATAGTTATAGAAAGAGGAATATAGAATATGACATGACCTGGAGTGTGCTCAAAAGAGCCACCCCTTATCAAAATAGTAGAAATGAATGTAGATTGTGTTCCCAAGAACTTTTCGAAATAATGAAATCTAAGGATATCCTATTAAATAAGCGACTGGAATTAATAATATCGTGTAATCATAAACTGAGAAAAACATTTAAATATTATAAACCTAATTAATATACATTTTAGAAATTAATATATAAATTAATTTTAATGTAGTTAACCTATAATTTTAATTTAGTTGACCTATATTTAAAATTCTACTACAGATGAAATACAAAATATCGTGTAATTAATATACACTTTAGAAATTAATATATAGATTAATTTTAATTTAGTTAACCTATTGTTAAAATTCTACTACAGATGAAATACAACAAAATATCGTGTAATCATAAACGGAGAAAAACTTTTAAATATTATAAACCTAATTAATATACAATTTAGAAATTAATATATAGATTAATTTTAATTTAGTTAACCTATAATTTTAATTTAGTTAACTTATAATTAAAATTCTACTACAGATGAAATACAAAATATCGTGTAATCATAAACTGAGAAAAACATTTAAATATAAATCTAATTAATATACACTTTAGAAATTAATATATAGATTAATTTTAATTTAGTTAACCTATAATTGAAATTCTACTACAGATAAAATACAAAATTCTGCTTTAAATATTATAAATCTAATTAATATACACTATAGAAATTAATATATTAACTATTTTTAATTTAGTTAACCTATAATTAATATTCTACTACCAATGAACTACATAATTTGGCTTTCCCTCTTACAAATATCATTTCCTAAAACTGATACCATCAAGTAAACATATGTAATTATTTTTAATTTAGTTAAACTATAATTAATATTCTACTACTGTTGAACTACATAATTCCGCTTTATATATTATAAACCTAATTAGTATACACCTTAGAAATTAATATATAAACTATTTTTATTTTAGTTGACCTATAATTAATATTCTACTAATGTTGAACTACATAATTTGGCTTTCCTTCTTACAAATACCATTTCCTAAAACTGATACCATTAAGTAAACACATATATAGCTTTAACTTCAGGTTATGACTCTATGTTCCTTGTAACCTATATATTTACTATTTCCCACTAATAAATTTAATCCCCCCCCCCCAATAATTATATGTATATGTAAGCGTGGATGTGTATATGTATATATAAGTGTGTATGTATGTATGTGTGTATGTATGAGAGTGTAAAAATGCATATGTATATATATATATATATGTATATGTAGATATATGTATATATGTGTATATATGTGTATATGTGTGTGACTGTGTATATGTGTGTGTATGTCTATATATATATGTGTGTCTGTGTGTGTGTGTGTGTGGTTGTATATGTACATTGTATGTATGTATATATATTTAGGTATATATATATGTATGGGTATATGATTTACTTATTTTTATGCGTGTGCATGCAAACAGGTCAATATGCGTGAGTGTAAGTATGTGTGTGTGTGTATGTGTATGTACGTATCAAACGTATGGATGTGTAAGTGTGCGTGTGTATATAAGCATATATATTTTTGCGTTTCTTTTGTGAGACATGCGTGTCAATGTATGTATGTACCCCCGTTTTTTTTTGTCGTCTTTTCTTTAGTTTTTTTTTTTTTTTCTTTCTAAAATTTTTTCTTTCTAATTTATTGTTACATTTTTATAAATATATCGAGATTGATACTTTCCTTTAATTATTACACTCCCTTACCTCTTTTACTTCCGCATCTAAGTGTACGTGTGTGTAGGCGTTTTTATGCGCGCGCCTTCATATTCATATACTTATGATGTATCTATTCTGTCTGTAGATTACAGACATACAGATACATTGGCCCTAAATTTTAGATTTACACACACTTTTTCACTATACGTATACATATGAGCATACACATATATGCACATCTGTGAGCGTATTTACATACATATACACACATCTAACTATATTTCTTGATAGATTTTTATATATTTCATTCTCTATTTCATTTGTCTATTCAAAACCTGTTCCCTAACAGATCTGTTGTATTGAATCTTTGTTCTTATCAATAAACAAGCATAATTATTTCTGAAGACAGCATATATATGTGAAGGTATGTATATTCCCTCTGATAGTTTGCATAATATTGTACATAGATCTATAGAATATGCATACCAATTCTAACACATATATGTCCTAGAAACGATCGTAAAATAATGAACATTTTTTGTTTAATATAAGGAACTGTTTCTTTGTTTATTCATTATTTTTTTTATAATTTATCTTGACTCTGTTTTCCGTTTATTTTTCACCGAAAGTAGTTTTTGAATGCATCTCTTCTTTTCATGATATCCGGATTACATTGAGTTCTTCATACGGATTGGACACTACCGTAAACTTTTGGTAGATGTATCTATATATATATATATATATATATATATATATATATATATATCCAGAGAATATCCATCTGATAAGGTATGGTTTTCCTGGTTATGTCTCTATTTATAAAACAAATTTAATGATAGAGAGACAAGGAAGAATAATGTTTATAGTATAAAGCATAGGGAGGGAGATTTGTATTGTCGTGGATAAATAGCGTATAATTAGATGATGCAAATATATATATAATATAAAAATACATAAATATACATTTGGGCATAGCTTTTGAATCTTTGAATAATCTAGAAATAATCAATCAATCTAATTATTAAATATATCTGGGTGTAATTATATGAGGGTTTAATTTCGAGTCCTTAAGTTAATTATAAATATACTATTAATCAATTATATATATCCAAACGTATCCGGATGACCGTCAAATTTCGAATCATTTATGTTAGTTCAGAATAGTGAATTAATCTAAAGGTATAATATTTCGGGCTATACGAATTTATAAGTATTTATATTAAAGTATACTATCATATTTAATTCATAATATCATATTTAAAGTATTTGCAAACATGAGAAAGAAGAGACTTAATATGTTCTTCATCTCGAAGGTAATCCATAATAAAAATTATATTAAAAAATATATTTTTATATTAAAGAGATTTTATATTAATTCTTGACATTTCTTATCAACTGAGTGCGTAAAATGTAATAGATTATAAAACCTTATAATAATTGTTATTCATTTAATATATGATTATTTATAAATATATAAACATATAGACTGTTAACATGATCTCTGGATGAATATGCATATCATTTCATTGTGTAAGTACATTTAATTTGTTCGGGATTTTTGTATTATTTTAAAATATATAGCTTATATGGTTAACAGTTACAAGCAACCGTAAACCATTCATTTATTTATTCATTTGGAGTATGTTGGTTTTAAGATTCAAGATGTTTGATTTATATATTTATGGTATATGTGTCGCACACGATCCTAGTCGACAAACTTTTTCCACTTAACTTGATGTAAAACTTCAATTATAACATTATTAACAATAATTGTATTTATTATTTATTATATAGATCACAAATGTGTATATCTAGTTTAATAACATACTTCTAGCTACATTTATAAGTGCATTAGATACTTAAGGACATTCTAGTGTTATAATTGTTAAATATTTTCTAAATTATATAATGATTATTATTTTTTAATATAATTAAATTCGGGTTACCTTCGGGTTGATGATAATCTTAAGTCTTCTCTTTGTCATGTTTGCAGACATTTTAAATATGATATTATACTACAATATAGATCGTTAAAAGTTTTCTTGTATTTTTAAATTATATAGCTCAGATATTTGGCACTTATAGGATCGCAAACCATTTATTTATTTATTTTGAATCTGGTTCTTATCTTTTATGATTCATGAAGTTTGATTTGTATATTTATAGTGTATATATATATTACATGATCCTAATATAATAATTGATGTAAAACCTTAATTTTAACAATATTAACAGTAACTTATTTATTATATTATATTATATTATATATAACTGACTAATATCGTCTTAAACTTTAAACAATATACTCTTCGTATCAATTTGGACAAATAAGTATATCTAGTTTAATAATACCCTTTTTAAGTATAATTATAAGGCCTTTGGATACTTTAGGGCATTCTAATTGTTAATTTAAAATGTTTAAAGTTATAATTGTAATTACCTTCTAAATTATATAATGATTATTATTTTTTTATATAAAATCTCTTTAATATAATTTAATATGGATTACTTCCAGATGAAGAAAATATAAATCTCTTCTTTCTCATGTTTGCAAATACTTTAAATATGATATTATGAATTAAATTTGATAGTATACTTTAATATAAATACATATAAATATTTATAGCCCGAAATATTATACCTTTAGATTAATTCACTATTCTGAACTAACATAAATGATTCGAAATTTAACGGTCATCCGGATACGTTTGGATATATATAACTGATTAATAGTATATTTATAATTAACTTAAGGACTTGAAATTAAACCCTCATATAATTACACCCAGATATATTTAATATTTAGATTGATTGAATATTTCTAGATAATTCAAAGATTCGAAATTATTCTTTGACAAATCTATGCCCAAATGTATATTTATGTATTTATATATATATATATATATATATATATATATATATATATATATATATATATATATATATATATATATATATATATATATATATATATATATATATATTGCATCATCTAATTATAAGCTATTTATCCACTACAATACAAACCTCTCTCACTATGCTTTATACTATAAAAATTATTCTTCCTTGTCTTTCTATCCTTAATCAATTCTCTTTTGCTTTCGTGCATAAGATATTTCTATACTTCTTATAACTATCTTTTTCCTTATCTGTTTCTCTCTCTGTCTTTCTTCTTTCTTCAATAATTTAAAATATTTGAATCTCTAACAGTTATGTAAATTGCTATTATGTATTTTTTAAGCTCTCTCACGCGCATCCTCTGTATTATATGTAATGTTTTCATGTCACAATCTTAGGGTACATAAATATTGAGTTTTGTCATATCTTATTCACTACCATGACTGAATCTTAACCATCTACTAAGTTAGGTTATGTCATCTTATTTTATCTGATGAGGACGTACTGTTGAAGATAGCTCAGTACCTCTGAAATGTGTATAATAAAATACACTTGATCACACGAATGTCTATTTTTGTTAATATTTTGAATTAATATATATATATTCATATATATATATATGTATGTGTTTGTGTGTGTGTATATGTGTGTGCCTGTGTGTGTGTGTGTGTGTGCGTGTGTGCGTGAGTGTGTGTGTGTGTGTGTAAACCACTGTTGGAATCGGAGACAGGCCGCGAAACACGATCATCACTGACAACGAACTCGCAGAGAGAATCCCTTATAGTTGATTCCCAACCTGCTAGAAATAACAGTCAGGTTGGTTAGCATACGAGGTATGTCTTTCTTCTTCTTTGGTGTTATAAAATTATTATCAATAAACTTTCCTGGATATACCCTTATCTCAATCCTGTACATACTTTCCGATTGTCACTTTCCTTTTTTTTCGTGCGATACGCGAAGGAACCAACCAACAAACATCTCCTTTTATTTGTTCATTCAAAATATTTTTCAGCTAATTCTGTCGTACAATATACATCAGCAACCGTTATCTAATGTTTAAAACATATGAATAGCTGCGATATATGCACCATATCAATCAAAAACGATATGAGAATTGAATACCATACTAAAGCTCCAGTAAGCTCGCTAAGAACCTGCAGATAGAAATGTTAATAAATACAACATTTGGCTTGAGTAAACTTTAAGATGTTCTTTCATTGTAGGTTTCTTTTCTCATCCAGTACGTTAAAGAAAATTGATAGTTACAACAATATATATTGAACAGAGAACACATTTTTTAACAAACTTTACAATAATTCGTACAACCATAATGGAAATTCCAAGAAACAGAAAATACATAAATTACCTTGATAGAGCCTCAGAGTATACAATATTGTTTGTTCGGCCCTCGGGAGCAAAGATGAAGAGATTGTTTGGCGAGCTCAACTTAGAGCATCCTACATACAATTGACCATGGTTTTCCCAGATGAAGGCCAGCTGCTTTTAGAGTTTGACCCTGAGCTTTGTTGATGGTAATCGCGTTGGTGGTCTCTCCGTTGCTCTAGTAACATTTTTTTCTTATGGAAAATCTGATCTTGCGGCAAGGCTAGGATTTTCTGGGTGGCATATCGGCAGTAACAATGACGATGAGCCACCTGTGCTTTCGTGAAATAAATACGTTTGTATATATTTTGTTTTTGTGTATGCAAAATATCTGTACACGAATATATAATTATATATATATATTAAAATAACAGATTAAAGTTTAAGCAAAGAATCGCTGCTTTCGCCCTTAACGGGATCTCTGAAACAAAAAAATTAATCTGTGAATGCAGAAGTAAATATTTCGAAAAACGTTGCAACCGAAAGAAAACAGGAAGGTGATACTTTGGTTCGTGAAGACGTTAGGAATGTCGTATAAACGGAACTGTTGACATTTGAACATTTTAAAGAAGTTAATATTTAAATAATGTATTTAATCTTTAACAAAATTCAGTAGACAAAAATACATTCACTTTCTTACTTGGAAAAAGTTACATCTATGGTGCAAATTTCGTGCCATTTGGTCCAGCTGTTTGGCGGAAAGTTTGTTACTTACATACGGCCGTCAGCTTTATAGTATATATATATATATATATATATATATATATATATATATATATATATATATATATATATATATATATATATATATATATATATATATATATATATATATATATATATATATATATATATATATATATATATATATATGTATATGTGTATGTGTATATGTATATGTATATATATATATTATCAAGAATGTGTTCAAAGACTATTCGCATGAACCCAAAAGTGAGTGTAAGACAATTTGCTTAGTAAATAAAGATATTGGGATTGATCTCTATACTAACATTTTTCTTCCACACTCTCTTCTAAGATTCACCGCGTATAAAATCTGTAAAGTAATTAACATTTTGGCATAAACAGACCTAGCCAATTATCGAGCGAGTGCAAAAAGTATATCTACAACGCCTTAGAAATCAACACAAAACAGTGAACAATTTTAGCAGCCTGATATTTACCCACTTTCTTCAACACGCATCTAATTGACAGAGCCGTCTATGTCTACGATAATGCATTGAAAAAAGCAGCTTCTGCCAAAATATAAGATACAATTCACTCTCCCCAACAAGGATAAGCCTAGAATTCAAACGTTCAAACCCTACAACCCACCTTACTATCTTGATTTTCTATCAACATGGCAGGGTCCTTTCTTTCCCTTGTAAGAAAGTATTTCACCAGATATCTCTCATAGTACAGTGTATTCAATAAAGATAGATTAAAGTGACCACATATGCCCTAGCACAATGTAGATGCCAATGCAAGTTTCACTCCTATGCAGGCGTACCCATTAAGAACTGTAGCAATATAGGTGAGGGCAACGAATTGCACCACACTTATATATCATTTTATTAAATGTAATATTAAATGCATGAACTGAGTAGTCTTCAATTTATTCCAGCTTTTCGTTTGCCGATATTGTGCTATATATATTTTTGCCGACATCATTTATTCCTATCCGTAATATGTATAATCCCTTTATCAGATACAACAATTCCTATCTGTATTTCCTGTCTATGCATATATGATTTTATCATATCTTTTGTAGGGAAATTTAGGATTCATTAATTTGTTTTTTCATATTTATTTTATTGTTTCTGTTCTCTTCTTACTGTTCCCTTCATTATCGTTTCGATTCCTGCTAACTATCCGAAAATAATTGTACTAAAATGTCTTATATATTATTTATATAGACTCCATAGGAATACTCCTCTTTACAATTCCATTGCCCATTATATTATTACATACGGCTATTTTATGCATTTATTGCAAATATCTTGTCAATTTACGTCATGTGCAATAAAAGAATGTTCTCATTGATTATTCGAACATTCACGACACACGTCTGTTGATAATAGTGTGCAATAATATATCGATAGATGGCGATCATATTTTGTTTTTTGTATTCCAAATATCACAGATGATTTCAATGGCAACAAAATTACGAAAAAGTTACTTCATTTCCATAAAGTTCTGTACTGTGGACCAGACAGTTGTCAATTCTTATGGTTTTATTTCGTTGCCTTTGATAATATAATCGCAATTGATGTTCATACGGCGTTGCTCTCATTCTATTTGAATGCGCATGAGCTTATAGGACAAAAGAACAGTGTGTAACATTTTAGAACGCCCAAATATCTAAATGAACAAACCTCGTTATATATTTTCTTGTATCAAATCACACACATAGATGTACATATGTATAAATATCTGTGTGACTATATGTATTATATATTCACACACACCCACACACATATATATATATGATTTTGTGTGTGTAAGTTTACTAATAGACTGACATATCCACATCTGCATAACCATTAGTTTCACTAGATGTAAGGCACCACACCTAATTGTACCGCATCTGAAAATGTTATTCCTGCTTATTCATGCTTAATGAGACGAACACTGGTTGACTGGTAAGTCATAATGTAAATACATATATTTAACATCCACTTATCTCTTTACGCTCTTCAGATTCATACACACTCATACACACAGACATACACACGGACACGCAAAAACTTGACATATCCTAAGTGGGATTTTAAAAATTGGGTTGTCCATGCCACGTGGTATTGCTGAGTGATCTCTGGCATTAGTTCTCAAACCATGGAAAGCTGAATACGTGAATGGTATCCATCTGCCTACCATTTCAGTAGAAATTAGGAAAAAAAATATTTTCATTTTAAATCATAGACCCAGATGGAGTAAATTTTCAGAGTATCATGTATCGTGGAATGTATGATTGTTGCATGATATGTATGAGCCTCGCTATACTAACTCGCAGACAAGTCCTAGCGTAGATGCACGAAAAGTACTTGATTTATGTGTAAAGTTTGTTGAGGAAAACTACTTTTTCTATAAGCCTAATCGTAATCCCTCGCATTCAGTAACGCCATGAATATACTATACATACTGTTTTCCTACTCTAACCAGGACGTTCAAAAGGTGAATGAAAACAAGATATATACAAATTGTTATCTTTTATAACCAATTTACCATTGACTGTTCCCTACGAGAAACAAGTGTTGTTTGGTATTTTAGGGCGCTGTTTATGGAATTTGTGAAAATCTAGCGACACCTTATTGGACTGATAGTTAGCTAGAAAAGAAGCATATTTTATAACTCATAAACATATTCCTGTGAAATACATTGTTAGTATAAAGTGAAGATATTATTGTGATTGTGTTAGAGGGTACTGCTATATTCGAGGTTGTGTAAGTAATACGAAGCAAATTAGGCTGATAATTGAAAATGGTTTCGTTTGAACAGTAGAACCATTTGTCTTTTACAATAGTTAATGAACAAATACACATAATCTGAGTATAAATGAATCAATCATTGCATATAAATATATATTCTCAGTTCCAGTATCTTACTATTAAATGCTATTTGCAATCAATGTACAAAACGCATATGGTCATTAAGAGAAAGTATCTGAAGTTTTATATATATGCAATTCCATATTTCAATACATACACAGGTTTACACTATATTAAATACGTTTCCTCATTACTTATATTTTAGTCTCATAGTTCACAAATGCTTTAAAATACATAAGCCTTAGATCAAAGAACTTGCCTTTCTGGGAAGTGCTACATGATATTTTAGGTACTATAAATACTTACAGAATTATAGTAAATATGTAAAATATTTCTCCATTGTTGCCTCATCGGAGGATGAATTCTCCATATGAGAATATAAACATAGGAGACTCAAGGAAAAACCTTAAAAGATGAGATTATATTTTCTACTCAAATAGTCGTATGGAATTTTTACTAGTTAAAGTAATCGTATTACTACAACTCGCACAAAAGCATAAACAGATGCGTACGAAGGCTCAGACACATATACTGTCAACATATATGGTGTTTGTGAGTATTTGTGGTGTTAGCTGGCCGTGTGTGTAACTGATCAGCTCCGCGCGCGGCTTGGGGGTCAGTGTGTGTCTGTGTGTGTGTGTGAACGTGTATATGTGTATGCGTGTGTGCAATTGTGAGCGAGGGTTCGCGAGAGTTCATGAGCAGTTACTGAGGTGTGTTATTGTATCCATGTGTTGGTGCATGTGAGTGGGTGTGCTTGTGGATGCTCCCTCGTGTTCTTGGGGTTTGTTCATGTGCTTGGGTGTGCGAGTGGAAGGGTGTTGTGTATGGGGAAGGCGATGCATAGACGAAAATTTGTGCTTTTAGACCGGATTAGTGGTGCAACATTTTGGAGAGGAAATAATGTTTGATGCAAGTGTATGTGTGTATGTCTTTCATTTAACTTATTTATTGTGGTGGAAGCATTCGGATACAAAATATTCTAGGAGTAAATTACTCTAGAAAATTAGATTCGAAGGTAAAGTACAGATTCATTACTATATAAGTTTAGATGTCTATGGAAATGTGGATAAGAGAATACCGATGTAGCTTACATTACAGTACCCCCATCCCATATGGATTGATAATTATTAAAATCAACGAGGTTTTGTATAGCAATAAATATGACTATAACAATAAAGGTATAAAAACATTAACGAATAAAATACAAAATATAATATAATATAATATAAAATACAGAATACATAGAGTATGCGCGTATGCACGGTGCCGTAAGTCATGAGGAGCTCGTAGGGGCCCCGTAATATTGTACAGCATTTTTAGTGCATTAAAAGAACATTGGTATAATCCATCTCTTCTCCAGGTCCGAATACAGCAGATTTCGTCAACAAAAGTATAGAGAGTGAGGGATTAGATGTGAGAAAAATATATCGGGGAATATTCGGCATCATTACTAGACTGGTATGTTTTTATCTTCGAATACATTATTTGAACAGACAGAACGAATAACGAAAGCATTCTATCCATGGTGAATTGCCAGTATCGGTATAGGGTCGTACGTCATGATTTGCAGCTCAGTTACGTCTCTTTACGGACTGATTTCAAATCACGCCGAGGTTAACTTTGCCTTTCATCCTTACGGGGTCGATACAATAAAGTACCAGTAATGCACTGGTAAATTGCTGACCTTGTGCCAAAAGTAGAAACAATTATTATCACAGTTCAAATCCCGCCAAGGTTAACTTTGCCTTTCATCCTTTCGGGGTCGATAAAATAAAGTACCAGTAATACACTGGTGCCAAACGTAGAAACAATTATTATCACTCTGCCAATTCTCTGCATTATATAGAGTATAATGTATCGAATTTTACTCAACATGACTTTGTGTTTTGTTATATCTTAATATTTAATTTGCGTAAGGTGCATACGCAATCCCATCCATGTTTGGATTAATCTAAACTATAATGAAGTAAGAAGCGTGGGAGTGCATACGGTTTATAATTGTTTATCCCCTTAGTAAAATAAGTTGGATTACTTTGAATAAATAATGAATGAATATTATATAATTTATCTACTAAATACCGTGGCTGTTCATTAAATATATGTTATCTATTTAAAGATTCACTTCTTTAAAATTTTCAAAAGTCAACACTTCCGCTTAGCGTTCATTTAAATAAATATTCATATATTTCTGTCACTAATTTTCTCCTAATGCAGTTTATATATTATGTCGTCTTTTTAATGTATCATGGATTACGTTACTGATTACATAAGATAGTGTAACACAGTCTTCGTTCAATTTCCGTGTTTATTTTCAATTACGATCTTATTTGATCATATCTACATGCATATATACTTGTGTATAATACTACACACTACACATGCTAGCAGATATATAATATCCTCTTTTTTTAGTGTATCATGGATTACGTTTCTGATTATATAAGAGAGTGTAACACAGTCTTCGTTCAATTTCTGTGTATATTGTCAATTACGATTTTATTTGATGTATCATATCTACATGCATATATACTTTTCGTATAATATCAATATACACACTACACATGCTAGCAGAAAAACCACCCGAAGGGTGGTTTTTCTGCTAGTATTTCTAATAATTGTTGGTCTCGGTGCGTGACGTTCGGAATCATTATGGTTATAAAAGCGATGTTTTAACGTTGTGGCACTAAATCCTTGGACATGTTAAGTGTTAATATGTGTCGATGTTTTGCATATGGGTACCTGATTATTTAGTTTGCACTCACGCGGACTTCTACATTGTAAATTGTAATGAAATTGCTGCTGCTAATGCTATTTCTAATTGGGTTGTTATCTTTAGTGATTATTCTACCTGGCATCACTGCAAGTTTCTCATCTTTACATACGCCTGGAGTGTTATTAATATTCTAAAGAAAGAAGCAATAATACTATAACTGTGTTCTTGATGATGCACAAACTTACTATTTTCACCATACTATCTAAACTTTATCTTGTCTATTACCGCTATATTCTGTTCTAGGTCCCATATAATTCCAGAATAAATCCGAAATCGTTCCTCCAATTCACACCACTTTACATAATATATATATACATAGTTATATATATGTCGTTTTAAATGTTTTGCCCGGTGTAGTGTATGATTACCTACAATTAAATAAACTGATATATATTGACACCAACACATACACGTACACAAACAAACACACACACACACACACACACACACAGTCACACATACACACATATGGGGTTGTGAATAAGGAAGGGGAGCGAAGCAGAGTTGCAGAGAAAGAGAGAGTGTCTGTGTACCCGGGTGTATTAATGTTGAAAGAAACTTTGTTATAATTATTTAATGGGGTTTATTATGTCAGACTAGTGAACTTGAGAATGAACATTTGCTTTTAGAATTACACTTCTCTTAATAATATATTTCTTTTGTTCTCTATAGAATTAAAATTCAATGTAAACTTGCTAAAGTCATTCACATTTCATGTTATTGCATATTTTAAGACTTTAATGCTTTGTTTGAATGACATAATTCGGAGAGAATTAGACCATTGATTAACAGAGGTGAAAATCATAATTGGAATTAATTAATACATAAGTGCAAAAATCAGAAATGCATTACTAGTGTCTTTGTTTAGTACTCGGCTTGAGTTGATTGTCTCTAATATAATAACCTGGGTATCAATATGTCTCTTTCTAATTAAATGCGAGATAGAAACGTAGAGATATATACAAGGAATGATATATGTGTATCTACAAAAGCTTTATTTCCATGCAAATATTTTAGCATATGAATTTAAGCTGCAGATATATTTCTTCAATGACAAAATCTATTATTAATTTTCCAAGTATACGTATATATATATGTGTGTTTTAACCTTCATATCATGTCTCCCTATTTTATCTGACGAAAACGCAAATGTTATTGCATGATGATATATGTTTTTGAAATGCGCATAATAAAATACATGAACTCTTTTAACCATCTTTTGATCTTATATATTATTATATATATATATATATATATATATATATATATATATATATATATATATATATATATATATATATATATATATATATACATATATATATATATATATATATATATATATATATATATATATATATATATGTGTGTGTGTGTGTGTGTGTGTGTGTGTGTGTGTGTGTGTGTGTGTGTGTGTGTGTGTGTGTATATAATATATATATATAAATATTGTAGTGGACTAGCAAATGGGCCACAGGGGGCGCACGGTAACATTTCAAGAACCCACAGCAGCATAGCAGAGCCCACTGTAGTATTTTAGGGGCCAATGCTTCGCTGAAATCTAAGAGAAAGAATAAAATAAAAAATAAAACAATTAAACAATTAAACAAAGCATTTGGTAAACCAATTCCCCAGGTAATTACTAGAAACCAAAATATACGATAATACAAATAGTTGGAATCAGTGGTTGTACATTCTACTAAATATAAAACTTTGTGTATTCCTTCATTCCTTCATGTATGCAAACATACATACATAGTTACAGACACACAAGCATATATATATATATATATGTATATATATATATATATATATATATATATATATATATATATATATATATATATATATATATATATATATTATATATATATTTAATTTGAATATATATATATATATATATACATATATATATATACAGGGTGTGGACGATATTGTTAGCAATTTTCAACTGCTAATTTATGCAAATGTTTTTTACTTCCGTTATCACTCCTGACTTCATAAAAACAGTGACCATATTTCCATTATTTATTTTCAGAATAATTGATTATGAATAATTTTGAACCTCCAAATTTGTGGAAGAGACACGGAGTTCTTCTTGGAGGACCAATAATGAAATTTCAGACTTTCTCAGCGTCAGCAGGAGAATGGTTGAAAAGGTCAGAGAGGAATTGGAAGATTCAGGATTCGACTACGAAGCAACATTAGATAGGAAAACACATGATCGACGATCTTATGCCTTCAGAACGCCCAAGTTCGTCGCTGTAGTTCAGGATATCATCAACAATGAACCTAGCAAGTGGATGCGTGCCATTGCAAGGGAGAAAGGCGTGGATGAAAAGCTCATTAGGCTGGTGGTATATGAAGACAAGTGCCTTTAGGAGCCTAAATCGGGGGACAGTGACGAAGGCCTGTAGCCGGTTCCGGGGCCGGCTTGAGGCCGCCATCAAAGCCAATGGCGGGTTTATCGCGTGAGATACAAAGAACAAGTCATGAAGACAAACTGACCTAAGTTTGATAAAATAATTCTTAAAAAATAAAACTACTGTGTTATTTTTTCTTAGACAGTAATCCCGCGAACAAATATCGTCCACACCCTGTATATATATATATATATATATATATATATATATATATATATATATATATATATATATATATATATATATATATATATATATAATAAAAATTATAAAAAATAAACAAAGAAGCCTTCAATACATCAAAAGTCTTTATTAGCTGACACAGTGTTTCGTCCCATTAATAGCGACTCGTCAAAGCAAGTAAAGAGACAAGAAGTATTAACGGCCAGAACAATCCAAAACTCAGAAGAACAGGGATTTTATATCTATGAAAACTTAGGAAAGACATCATGGAAAGATATGCTAAAGTTAAAAGTGTGCATTTGCAAATATAGACTATAGGGCAAGAGAGCGAGTAATATGTCAAACCCTCGTTGAAAGTACAGTATAAGACAAATACATAAAACACAACATGGTAATACAATGTGAGAATTATAATATGATATAGAATACAATATAATGGATAATAAGAAATAAAAAGCTTAATATATATATATATATATATATATATATATATATATATATATATATATATATATATATATATATATATATCTAAGGCGGGTAAAATTCCCGAGATCCATGGACGAGTTCTCTCCAGCGGTCTCTGTCCCTCATTATCGCTGCCATATCCTGCATCTCCAACAGACCAGTGTCTGTCCTTAGGGCATCAACATATGTTAACCTTGGTCTTCCTCTTCTAGTGTGTCCATGTCGGGGCTCCCGAAGGAGCACTGAGTGGAATGTCAACTCATATATATGCAAAAGTTCTATTGAAAATTGTTGGGATACAACAAGTAAATATTTGTATAACTGATATAAAGCACTCGACAAGTATTTGGAGTAGATATACGATATTAATAAATGGAAACTATATTTATAAAACCATATTTATTTCATTATACATATTTCAGGGATACCAAATTAAATTATGGTATGCCTTCATCAGACAAAATACAATATATAACAGTTTTACAAATAAGCTTTGACGTACCCTATTAAAATGCAACCATTGTTTTTGGAAACCGGATGGCTTCCAAAAACAATGGTTGCATTTTAATAGGGTACGTCAAAGCTTATTTGTAAAACTGTTATATATTGTATTTTGTCTGATGAAGGCATACCATAATTTAATTTGGTATCCCTGAAATATGTATAATGAAATAAATATGGCTTTATAAATATAGTTTCCATTTATTAATATTGTATATATATATATATACCATATATATATACACATTTACACAAACACATACTAACACTTATTTAAATATTTAAATATAAATATACACGTTATAATATAATAATCATTATAATAGAATAACCACACTGACGGTCTGCATAAACAATACCAAAAAAATAGAATAATATACTGACATTAAAAAATATATAAAACTACATCATACGTATCATTTAAGGTCAACAAATTGTATATAAAGTTTTTCACAGGGTAAGAAAAAATATCAAATAAAAATAAAGTATGGTGAACAAATATATATAAATATATATAATATTGACAATAAATATACAGAGGTATAGGCAGTTCAAATTCATAAAATATTACAAAACAGTACCTCAATATCGGACATATATTTATAATTCAATTACATAAAAATAATATGACATGTTAATATTACAATGGCAGACACACAGAATCAATGGAAAATGCTTAAGACATATTTACGCGATGAATACAAGGAGACATATCCGGAGACAATAACAGATGATAGGAAAACAGACAGCATGTGGTAGTAAAAAAATAAATAAAATAAAAATGAAGAACAAAAACAAAAACAAGCACAGACACGTAGGCGTTACAAGTCATTAGTTAAATATAGATAATATTACTATTCTAAATCAAAGAATTGAATTGAAAACCTTATTAAATTAATTAATACTAAAATTGTTTAAAAGACATCATGGGTCACTTCACACGGAACAGAACCCAAGTCATCAAAGTCGAATAAAATCAAGATATTTCAATAAAAAAGCTAAAAGATCTATCAGGATATATTACGATCCGTTCCGACGAATAACGTTACCAAAGAAAAAAAACTCTAAATAAAACTATGGTAGACCAATGGGAACAGAAAGAAGTGAGACTATGGACGGTAGGAAGGAGCATAAAAGTAAAAATTTATATATAATCAATAAGGCGAATATTAAGTGTAGAAAGGACGAGGTTCATTAGCCTTAGATGTAGGAGACTAAAATTAAACTATTCAATAAGATACCCTCAAACCAGGGATGAAAATAAAGATAGAAACTTATAAGGCGACAATGGTGAGCAAAAATGTAATAATGGTTAAGATGATAGATAGGGTAAGATAGCTAAAAAGACTATGAAAACTAAAAACAAAAAAACCGTAGAAAACTGATAATGGTAATAATAATGAACTAAAACCAAAGAGATAAGGAAATATAGCAGCTAATGGATGCGGTTTAAACTACCAGAGTTTTTAGGTCTATAATAGAAGAAGGACTTAGAAATTGCATGCGGACAGGACGAAAATATTTCAGATTTTCTATAACTCCAACGCACTCAAGTATTTTAATCTTATTTATATATATATATATATATATATATATATATATATATATATATATATATATATATATATATATATATATACATATATATATATATACATACATATATATATGTATATATATATATATATATATATATATATATATATATATATATATATATATATATTTATATATGTACACCACCTACACAACTAATAGATTTGACAGATGTCTTTAACCCATTGATACCAAATATTATTTGGTCAGTAGTTTGTGTGTAAGTCTAAAAATAAATAAATAAATATATATATATATATACATATATAGTATATATATATACATATATATAGTATATATATATATATATATATATATATATATATATATATATATATATTTATTTATTTTTATACTTACACACAAACTACTGACCAAATAATATTTGGTATCAATGGGTTAAAGACACCTGTCAAATCAATTGGTGGTGTAGGTAGTGTCCATATATATATATATATATATATATATATATATATATATATATATATATATATATATATAGTATTAAGGATACTATTTATGATTATGTATATATTAAAACCTTTTATAGTTATATATATTTTAAACCCTAAATAATGAAAGGCAAAAATTTATTACTATCTTATTACCAGTAAGATAAATAGCTCAATGTAAAAACATCAGTTGTTTTACAGAGCAGTTATATAGAAATTACATGAATCAAAGTTCTGTTTAAATCATTTATTTGCTTACAATTGTTTCTTCCAAACCGAGGTTTGGGGTCTTCGGAACAATTATTCAGTGATTTTTTACATACTTGACCTCCTTTTCAACACAAGAGACATATAGAAACATATGTATATATTGACCCACAGTGGGTTGACATTCATTATACTAATAGAGCATGGGAATTTACATACAAAGATTACAGTCATATTAAAGGACAAAATTAAAGTTAAAATTAAAATTAAAATTAAAATTAAAATTAAAATTAAAATTAAAATAAAACCTTGGCAGTTTATGAAGATAAAGTAAGAGGAAAGTTTGGAGTAGCCAGTGTATGCAGCAGTCACACGTGAGGCATGCACGCGTGTCCTATTTATACAAGATTATAGTGCGGCAGATTGTTACATGTAAAACAAGCAGTCAAAGCAGGCAATCAAGAGCATCATGGGGGCTGTACTGGTAAAGCATTTTTCACACACACCTGTACGATATAGAAGCCCGTGTGTAGAGAAACACCAAAAATATCAAAAATATTACAAATGAGAAGCAAAACAGCCCCACTGTCCTCGCACACACCACCACTCTCACAATCCAGGAAACGCAATTTATAGACTACATGTCCATCACACAATGCACGATAATTCAACATTGGATGCCTGTTGAACCATGTTAGAACATCATGCTTGTCGTTCTCTAATTCGATTCTATATAGCAGGTTGTTTTTGTTGTGAGAGTTGACATCGTATTATATTCCGGAAGTGTGTGTGTGATTAAGGGGAGTTAATGCGTAAGGGGAGGTAACTAGTTGATTTCTATAGCTAAATTTATTATCCTAAAGTACATTAATGGTGTCTCAAATGAGTCCCTATCATATAAGGTTATAAACAATTTCTAAATTTAAGTATCTTATCTACAAATTACAGTGTAGTCTATCAAGAAGTACTAAAGGTGTTCATATTAGGATGATTACCTTCTATCATAGAGTGCCACAACCGAATATTCTACATGAAGTGTCAGATTTCCAAATCAATGATCTTTGTAAGTGTAGTCCACCCGCAGAACCTGGCAGGGTCTTATTAGAATCACTTCTATATATGACTCCTGGTAAGCTCTGGGGCATTGCATGTCTGATTGCATGGCAAAGTTAAATATCACTAGGGTAGTCCAGAGATCAATTCTCACTTACAAAGACACTAATCTGACCATCAAGTCATACATGTATTTATAACTCATACATCACCTGTACATAATTCATTGCACTCAGCATATAGATTATATAGCTCTTTTATGTTAATACATTAATTACTTAATCTTTCATTTATCCAATGATGGCACTCCATACACTGGACGATGTTAGTACAACCAATTCCGTGCTTAAAGTTTACATTAATTATATATTGGTGTAATGTAGTCTAAGTAATTGAAGGCCAATATACCAAAAGTAGAAGTACATGGGGATATCTCTAGGGTAAAAGGTACTAGGAGGATGTCACTATTTGCGCTAAAGTGGATTAATGGGTGTGGAGATGAGGTGTAAGGTGTGCTCCTGATGTTTGTTGCTAGAGGTGGTGACGGGTTCAAGTTTGACATTGTTATATATTGGGTTTAAAGTTTTGGAAGGAGTGTCGGAAGCGGTGTTGGCAAGACGAGAACACTCTGATTTTTTATTAAGGAGGTTATGGTTTGAGAAGATGATAGAATGGGTCTCTAGTAGACAGAGGTTACACAATTTATTAGGTGGTTTGTACGATGTCGCGTTACCTATGACTTCCCATTTAAATGTATATGGTTTAATTTTAGTTTTTAGATAGTATATGTAGCTAGATAGTGAAGTGGAGTTGGCTAGACTGTGTTTTTTGAAAGAGTGGAGGTGCGAATTGTATCTGGTTTTGAAGCAGTTTGAAGTAGAGCCTATATAGGTTTCAAAAGAGTTGCTAGTTGTGACTGTGCATGAGTATATGCTATCCTTGATTAAGCATTTTTTATCTAAAGGGCAGGTTCTATTTGATCTACAGTTACAATTATTTTGGGTGTTAGTCTGCCGGTTATTATGTTGTGTAGAAGTCTGGATAGTAGCTATAGGGTTATCGTTCCCAGCGTTATTGTTTACACGTGTGCTATTACTATTATTTCTATTGATATTAGGGTTAGATGCTATAATGTTATTTTGAATGTTTATCGTCTGTTGTGATTTAGTTTGTTGGAAGTAAGAATTATTTTTTCTTTTATTGCTACGAGCTATGTGGTATGCTATGTTAGGCGTAGTAGAGTAGGAGATTTTAATAGTGTTTTTGTTTAAAATGCTATGGTACTTGTGGCCGGATGGGAAGTGTTTATCTAGTAGTGAGAAGAAAGCCCTAGGTAGGTTGGTAGAGACGTTTAGATTGAAAGGAGGGTTGAAAAATGTATTATTTCTTCTATTTTTGTTTTTTATGTATGGTGAGTTGTTTCCTTTTATGGTACTATGATAATTTCTGTGGTGTGGGTTACTTTTGTTGGCATCCTCCGTATTAGTGTGTAGGTGGTTGCTATTCCTATTACTAAATTTCCTCATGGACATGTTGTGTGAAATAATGTTGTAGCTATGTGTTTTTGTAGGTAGGAACTCGATCTCTATATTATGGCCTGATCTGGCTAATGCCTGATTATAATATTGCGAGTTTTTGCTAAATATGTTTACGTCATAGGATAGATTAGAGATTCTATTAGATACTCCCTTAGAGATAGAGTTTAATATAGATCTAGGGTGGTTAGACTTGGTATCTACGTAAATGAGTTTTTCATTAGGTTTGTGGAAAGGTGCATACATCTTTGAATCTAGGTAGAGGGTGGCGTCCAGGAAGTTAACGTTTTTAGTGTTTTTGTCCATGGAAATACTAAGGTTATAGTTTTTGAATGTCTTGTGCGATAGTTTTCTAGTTCTTTCTATATTGAATTTTTTATAATCTATAAGTAGAAGTGCATCATCGCGGTTGGTGGCCAATATCATCAGAGTGGTGGTGTGTGCGAGGACAGTGGTGCTCTTTTGCTTCTCATTTGTAATATTTTTGATATTTTTGGTGTTTCTCTACACACGGGCTTCTATATTGTACAGGTGAGTGTGAAAAATGCTTTACCAGTACAGCCCCCATGATGCTCTTGATTGCCTGCTTTGACTGCTTGTTTTACATGTAACAATCTGCCGCACTATAATCTTGTATAAATAGGACACGCGTGCATGCCTCACGTGTGACTGCTGCATACACTGGCTACTCCAAACTTTCCTCTTGCTTTATCTTCATAAACTGCCAATATTTTATTTTAATTTTAATTTTACTTTTAATTTTAACTTTAATTTTGTCCTTTAATATGACTGTAATCTTTGTATGTAAATTGTCATGCTATATTATTATAATGTATGTCAACCCACTGTGGGTCAATATATACATATGTTTCTATATGTCTCTTGTGTTGAAAAGGAAGTCAAGTATGTAAAAAAATCACTGAATAATTGCTCCGAAGACCCCAAACCTCGATTTGGAAGAAACAATTGTAAGCAAATAAATGATTTAAACAGAACTTTGATTCATGTAATTTCTATATATATATATATATATATATATTAATAAAATAATTCCAATCTTGTCTGATTTACTCGTTTTATTTACAATCCTTTCAAATGTATAATGGTATTAGAATGAAATAGTATAGTAGAATATTAAATGTTAAGTGTTAATAGAACAAGTGCTTTCATGCTTTCGCAATCTTCATGTTCATATTATGTGGTGACAGTCAAGTTTGCAATTTTCAACAGTTTATTAAGATAATCTTCTATACACAATCATACACACACGTGTATATATATATATATATATATACATATATATATATATACATATATATATTTACTTATATACTTATAAATAATTGTTTCTAATTTTGGCTCAAGGCCACCAATTACTCAGTATATTACTGGTACTTTATTTTATCGACCCCGTAAGGATGAAAGACAAAGTTAACCTCGGCGGGATTTGAACTCAAACCGTAAAGAGACGTAACTATGCTGGAAAGCATATGCGTCTGACTCACTACCGATACTGACAATTCACCATCTAGCAACTAATATTGTTAGATCTTGTCTAATGCCAATCATTGTAAGTTTGAATCTAACTGACATGCAAAAACACATATATATATATAGGAATAAGCTAAGCCCAAATCATAGTAGATTCAAATATCACAGAGAGAAAAAGAGAGGAGGGGACATGAGGTGCGTGCAACAGAAATGACACATGGATTACAAGTTAAAATATAGTCTAGATAGATGTGCAACAAAATGAGGATGTAGTTTATGGAACACCCACATGATTTAGAAGTCAATATTAAGTAGGAGCAATGACATTAAGAAAGACATGAACGACACCACAACACTTTGTTTTGAAAATTTTGAAAGTAAGTTCATAACTATGAATGTTCATAAAATGTTTGTAGTTGTTTCTGAGGCCTTATGGTAGGTACTAGAGACGGTTGAGATCCTGTTCTTTGGTTCAATCCTGCTCAAGAGGTACATGTAATCTTTTTCAGTTTTTATTTTACAACCAATAATACAAAAAAAAATGAAAAGGTTAACCTGGTATCTACCTCCGACCAGGTTCGAACTTCAGACCAGGGTCATCAGCGTCTATGATTCCTCCACCTAGGCCGCCGAGACAGCTACGAGATGATTATAAACCTACTTTCAAAATCAAAGTTAAAAGGATGTGGTATCGTTTATGGCTTTCCTAGGGCTATTAGTAATATTTAGTGCTGACATCTGGTCATTATTGAAAATCTCTCGATTTCCCAAAATACATAATATTTTTTCATTGGAGAAGGTAAGATATGTTTCTGCAAAAATGTTATTGCACTGTTTTGTTTCGACTTACGTATTTTTTCAAAATGTTATTCATACATTATAAAAATTAAATGATAGCATCTGGCAACCAATATTTTTAGATCTAGTTCGTCACAGTATACATATAAATATTTAATACCAATCATTGTCACTTTGAATCTAACAGACATGTAAAAACATATATATAGAAATAAGGTTATCCCAAATCATAGTAGATTCAAATATCAGAGAGAGAGAGGGGGGCGAGAAATGAGGTGTTACTGAAATGAAACATGGATTACAAGTTATAATATAGTCTAGATCAGGGTTTCCCAAACTTTTTCAAACGCGGAACCACTTTTGGTTCAGAAACGTTTGAGGGAACCTCAAAATCTAATACTGCTATATGGTCGTATTATAAATATGCCCCTCTACCATTTTTTCACGGAACCCCAGACACTTGTCTGCGGAACGCACTTTGGGTACCGCTGGTCTAGATAAGTGTGAAACAAAATGAGGATGCAGTTTATGGAACACCCTAAATATTTAGAAGTCGACCTTAAGTAACAGCAATATCATTAAGAAAGATATGAACGACACCACAACACTTTGTTTTGAAAATTTTGAAAGCAATTTTATAACTATAAATTTTCATAAGATTTTCGTAGTTGTCTCTGTTGCCTAGTGGTGGGTAATAGAGAGGGGGAGATCCTGTCGTTAGGTTCAATCCTGGACAGGGCGCACATGTAGCCTTTTTCAGCTTTTATTTTACAACCAATAGAAAAAAAAATAAAAAGGTTAACCGGGAACCTACCTCAAACCAGGATCGAACTTCAGACCAAGGGTCACCATCGTTTATGAATCCTTTAACTAGGTCACCAAGACAGCTTCAAAAGTATACTGCAAATTGATAATTATAAACCTACTTTCAAAATCAAAGTTAAAAGGATGTGGTGTCGTTCATGGCTTTCCAACAGCTACTAGTAATATTTAGTGTCGACTTCTGGTCATTATTGAAAGTCTTTGGATTTCGCAAAATACATAATATTTTTTATTGGAGAAGGTAAGTTATCTTTCCGCAAAAATTCGATTCCACTATTTTGTTTCCACTTTTGTTTCCATTTTTGAAAATGTTATTTATTCATTATAAAAATTAAATGATAGCATCCTATATGTAGGTGGGCTCCCTTCATCTCCTGGCAACCAATATTTTTAGACCCAGTCCGCTACTGTATATATATATATATATATATATATATATATATATATATATATATATATATATATATATATATATATATATATATATATACAGTAGCGCACTGGGTCTAGAAATATTGGTTGCCAGGGGATGAAGGGGCTCCACCTACATATAGGATGCTATAATTTAATTTTTATAATGAACTACTATTAATGCCCGGCGTTGCTCGGGGTCAGTAAGTTACCAAAGTTAGGTTGCACCACCCATTTTATGGCACCACTTTTTTGTCTGCCAGGCACTGGGTGAAATAATTGCAGACCTAGACTACCGAAGCAGGAGCTGCACCAGCAGTGACAATTGTAGTTTCGCCTATGGATATTATCTCTGTGCAAAGAAGTGTTGAAATTTATTGTTTCACAGTAGTTGCTCAACACGCGCGTAGACGATGCCAGCCGAACAACAGAGCTGCGATGGAGTTGTTCTGCATGGTTGTCTAATGTGTGTTTTCTAAATTTAAGACAGTAGGGAGAGGTGTGATAGGGGGAAGAGTTAGCTGCTGTTTCTAGCAGGTTTAGTGACCTCATAGAGGATATGTTTTCTAAATTTAAGACAGTAGGGAGTGGTGTGATAGGGGAGGGGGAGTTAGCTACTGTTTCTAGCAGGTTTAATGACCTCATAGAGTATATTATTGCGTAGAGTAAATAAACTAATACTTCTTTCTTCCACGTTCTTTGAGAGGTTTTAAAAAAGATGTATCGCTATTTTTCTTGTTGTTGAATAAATTTATCTGTTGCTTTTGAATAATTGTTGTTTCGTATGGAATGTAATAAGTTCTCTTTGTCATTGAAGTAAATAAATGTTTGACCGTTCCACACTCAAAAACAAACGTTCTCTCTCTCTCTCCCTCTCTCTCTTCGGCGTTCCTAAGGGAAGTTTGTAAGCATGTATGTAGTTTTATTGAATTTTAAGGGGACTAGAAAGGGTAATCAGATTCTATTAGAGGGGTAAGGCGTCATGTATTTAGTTTTATCGATTATATCCATAATTGTGGGTGAGTTTCAATGAAATAAATATTCGTTAGCTTAAGTCAGACCATTTACAACATTCTTACAGATTTTGAGTCGAATCGGTTTGACATTGTGCAAATGTATAAACATGGAACATGCACACACACACACACACACACACACACACACACACACACACACACACACACACACACACACACACACACACACAAAGCAACAATCTGCCTTTTATAGATAATGATAAATAACATTTTCAAAAATGGAAACAAAAGTAGAAATAAAATAGTGCAATCGAATTTTTGCGGAAAGATACCTTCTCCAATAAAAAATATTATGTATTTTGCGAAATCCAAAGACTTTCAATAATGACCAGAACTCGACACTAAATATTACTAGTAGCTGTAGGAAAGCCATGAACGACACCACAACCTTTTAACTTCGATTTTGAAAGTAGGTCTATAATTATCAATTTTCAGTAAACTCCGATGTTCACCATACGGAATGACCAGTTTTATCCAGTGGTCAACCAATAAACCTATCTCCCTCTCTCTCTCTCTCTCTCTCTCTCTCTCTCTCTCTCTCTCTCTCTCTCTCTCTCTTTCTCTTTATATATATATATATATATATATATATATATATATATATATAACCAATTGAGGAATTTTGTGTGATTCAAAATCTGCCGACTTCTTCTTAACAGATGTAAAGCAGTATGAATGAAGCGACCAATCTCGTAACTTGATAACCTCGCCAGTTCACAAGCAGCAACGCCACTCTTAATATCCACCTCCACACATATATAAACTGCTACTTGAAAATTTCGGACATATGTTTACTGCTCGACGAAGTGAATAACACGGAAAACCGGTAACGTATCAATGGATATATACATATCGTTTGGATTTTTGTTTTGAGACAACACGTAACGCAGTTGTTATAATATATTCTATAGATTAAGACTAAGAAGGGTGTCTTTCTCCTATGGAGTATCACCTGTTTAATACAGAATGATCAGGATTATAAACAGGTGAAACTCCAGTGTAACATGACTCGCTTATTAGCTCTATGTATGTTATATATGATACATAACATACATTAGTAAAAGAGCATGTAGCATAGGAGAAAGGATAAGTGAACTCTGGCGAGAACTTCAGGATGGGAAAAACTCATCAGTACTCAATCAACATGCCAAAATAGATCATAGGGGCACATTAAAGAACATAGAATTAAAGATAATATTAAAGATGCAATGCTGAGACAAATCACAGAGGCGACAAACATAAAGGAACTCCAACCAAAATTAAACAGATAACATGAGTAGAATAGCAACATCACAACTAGTAATTAAGGACACAATGAAGACATACAGACACACGAAAACCAAATTAACCAAACAAATCAAACACACACAGGTAGAACAAACAACCAACTAATGATAAGTAAATAAGCACATGGATAAATAAATAAATAAAAGCACACACACACACACATGGATGTAACGCATGCGCAAACTAAGCACACTTACTACAATAAACAAAAACCAGATTGTGTAGGACAGAACAACGGAGAGACACAAAATAAAAACCTAGTCACTGAGGAGGTCACAGAAAGTGAGCCGAAAGAGATTTCATAATATATAAGCAACCACTCGTTTATCGAACCAATCGACCAACCGGAAATGTATAATGAACTGAAGTGAAAACGAACAGGCTTATGTGTTTTTATCGACAGCATGTCCATCCCAAAGTATAACTATATATATATATATATATATATGCAAAGTTTTATTTAAATTGTTGTGTTACAACGAGTAAATATTTATAACTGATATAAAAGAACTCAACAATTATTTGGAGTATATTTACGATATTAAATAAATGGAAACTATATTTATAAAACCATATTTATTTCATTATATATATTTCAGGGATATCATATTAAAAATCAACTACCAAATCAACTTTTTAAATGGAAGTTGAAGTGTAAGGTATGTCAAATCTATCTATTTATAAGACTGTTTATATTGTATTTTGTCTGATGAAGGCATACCATATTTTTAATATGATATCCCTGAAATATATATAATGAAATAAATATGGTTTTATAAATATAGTTTCCATTTATTTAATATCGTATATATATATATATATATATATATATATATATATATATAGATATATAGATATAGATAGGTAAATATACACGGGTGTGTATAGAAGATTATATTAATAAGAGGAATTCCAACTTTGTCTGATTTACTCGTTTTATTTACAATCCTTTAAAATATATATAATATGATATTATAATGAAATAGTATGCTAGAATATTAAATTCTAAGTGTTAATTGAACAAGTACTTTCATGCTTTCGCAATCTTCAGGTTCATGATATGTGGTGACAGTCGAGTTTGCAATTTTCAACTGTAATGAGATGGGTAAATTTACTACCTTTTATACATTTTATACAGAGAAAAGTGGCTCCAGAATGCAAAGCCCTGTAAACTGTATTTCGACCAATCAGTGTGTAGTTTGACTGAATTACTACAGCTGATTGGTTTAAGCGTCACGGCTGGTTGAGTATGCTAACGTCCAATAGTCATACCCAACGTATCAATTGTTTTGCTTTTTGAAATGATGAAAATAGCATTTTCTATTAATCATCACCATCAACATCACTTTTATTATTATTATTGTTGTTGTTGTTGTTGTTAGTGGTCGTGGTCATAGTGGTAGTAGAAGTAATACCCCTAGGCGTTATTATTGTTCATTTAGCTTGGGTTTGAATTTATCAATAAAATTCTTTTCTTTGATTTTTCTCTTGATTTCACTTGGGCTGTGTAATTTGTAGAATGGGAATATTATAAATATTCCCTGACCACATGTTGCCAGGTGGCCGCTTAGGGGTATCTGACGGACATTTGGGTCTCTGATTTGTTGACGGTGTACCCGTGCACGTTCCGATAGTGCATTTCCAGTTTGACCGACATACAGTTCTTCACAATTCGGGCATTTAATGCAGTAAATTAGATTTCTGCTTTTGCAGTTCATATTTGCATTTGGGAATATTTTTCCAGTTTTTGTTTTCATATATTGACCGGCGTGTATGGATTGACATGTGCCGCATCGATTATCATTGCATTTAGATACAGTGAATGATTGGTCTTTGTTGTTAAGGTCAAACTTTGCTTTTGTTAGCAATTGCTTCAAATTTTTTGGCTGTCTTTTACTAAGAGTCAAAGATCGATCTGTGATTAAGCCTTTTAATTCATTACTTTGAGCGATGATCGGTAGGTTTGCTTTGGCAGTGTTGAATATATTCTGGTGACATGGGTTGTGTGTCATTATAAATGGTATGACCAGTTCTTGGTTTCTTCTTCCTTGGGTTGTTCTAAGTTGTTGTATAGGTATTTTTATAGCCCGCTGTATGCCATTTTCTATAAGTAGAGATGGGTATTTTTGTTTGAGCAAAAATTCTCTTAGTTCTGTTAGGCGTTTGTACCTGGTATTCGTATCTTCTACAATGGTACAAATTCTTCTGGCTAGGCAGTTGCGTTTTGTATGAGGTGGATGGCACGACTTAAAATTCAGATATTGATGGGTGTCTGTGTGTTTATAATATATATCCGTGGTAATGGTGGTGTCGTTTTTGATTATCATTATATCTAGGAATGGTAATTTGGTCCTACTCATCTCTTTTGTGAATTGGAGAGATGGGTGTAGGTTATTCAGGAGGATATTGAACTCATCCAGAGTATCTAGAGATTCTGTCCAGATGATGAAACAGTCGTCAAGGTATCTCTTCCAAGATTTTTCAATATGTATATATATATATATATATATTTAAAAAAGATTAAAGTTTAAGCAAAGAATCGTTGCTTTCACCCTTAACGTGAACTTATCAGAAAGATCATTTTTAACCTAGAATACACATTTTATTGAAAGACTATGGATGAGCCTAAACGTCGGGATAACGCCATAGTCATTTTATGTTATACGTTACAAAATAAACACGCATTTTACATACCATGTTTTTTCAAACGAATAATACACTTGTTTTAAGGGAAGCGATTCCATTCCCTGTAATCAAAACTGAGCTTTCTAAATATAAAATTTAAAAGATCAATTGAAAGGAAAAGTGTGTAAACATTTTAGTATTTCTTTGATATATAAATATAATGTGCCTCAACAAATATTCCTGGTTATAAATATTGTATATATTTGAATATTTGCTGATACACATTGGAAAAGAACATGTAAATAGTTCAATATGATATGCATACATTCAGCTAATATCTCACATTGTATTCCTAAAGTTGTTCACGCTTCGTAGCTTCTTTTAAATCGATTGCGTTAGATTACAATTTAATGTGAACTGTTATTTCTCTTTAGGGTATAATACGTATGTAGATTAAACCCAACCCCCCATCAACTCAATAACGGTGAATTTAGAAGGGTTAAATATGAAAGTAAAAAGTGCACGATGCCTATACTGGAAAATAGCTATCAAAATGCAGAATATATTTTGTTGAATTAACACCCAATACACAAACACGAAAGTTATATTAGATATACATCTATGCATTTGCTTAGACGTATTTATAACAACACAAATATTGATGAATATGAAATATACAACTGGGATTGATTCGGGAATTATGTGATAAATATTTTCACACTATAATAAAATAAAATAAAACATCAATAGAAGCAATTTTTTTATACACGTATAAACGCAAGTGTAGAGAAAATATATATTAAATAATTGAGAACGTTTCAGCGAGATGTACATTTAAAATATTTATTTTTCAGATATAATGAATTAACAGAAGGGAATCGTGATGTATGGAATGACAAAGATGACATTATCCAATAAAAATGTTGGTTGTAGAATAAATCCCGATTGGTTTGAAGAACGATATTTTATTTTGAATATTATTTGTCGACAAAACGGCTCAGCTGAACTGATTTGTTGTTTGGGAGTAGATAAATAACCACTTCCAAAATACCTACGAGCCTGGAGAAACGAAGTGTTTTTATTGATGGAATGTAAACAATAAGTATTGATTTTCTGGAAGATTCAACTCGAGATACAAATCCAACAAATGATTTTAGGAAATAAAGTATATAACTTCACAAACTACTTACCATCACGCATTTTCAACTGAAACCATTAAATTGATTCGGGACTTAAAACATTCCTCTAAAAATTGTGATTTCCACCCATGATATTTAAAATGTATTTTGAACAATGACAAGAAAAAATACAAGATAGATTAATATAATGATCTCTACTTTAAGAAGAAAATCAGCAATGTTTAAAAGAAAATAGTCAATGAATACAAATTGAGTACGTGCCTGGCTCTTCATCTGGATTTGAACACGAAACATCCAGAAAAAATATTCATACGCATTTGTCCAATAGCCCAAGGCCAGCAAATCAGGAGGAGGATGAACAAGCTGATATTGACGGGCGTTTCATTTTCTCGAACATGCGATCGTGAGAAGCAGAGTTGACATCGGTCGGTTTTCAGCTGAGACCGCAAATACTGCTACACATTTGAAATAGAAAAAAAGGCATTCAAATAATACTAAAGAAAAATATCATCGAGTTTCCTGGTATTTAGAAACCGATATTCAAGATTTCCAGTTCCTTTCTCCGTGAATCGATTTGTAACTGCAATTAGATATTTAATATCCACAATCATTTACTATTATAAAACTGTTCGTTATTGCGATTTCAGTGTGAGACCATTCGCAATCCTTTTCTGTATCTCAGGAGAAAATTTATATTGAAACGCCCGAATTCTATTTTGGTATTTTAAGTGAGGTTTAAATTAAAAACCTGTATTGTTCTATACAGTGAGGTTACTTAATGTATCAACATTCTAAATATTATTGCAATATATTATTGTGTTTATTTTATTTATTGTCGCCATTTTCGCTTTTCGGAAGTTCATACTTTCGGTATGCTGTGTATGGTATCGTTGGTATAATCTCTCTTTAAAAACTGTCGTTCATTTACACTGGTTAATTTATTCAGGAGTGGTGCATTCGTTTGTTTCGTGCATTGGTTTCTATAGGATGCTATATATATATATATATATATAGCACCCTATAAAAATCAATGCACGAAACAAACGAATTGGTTTTTATAGGATGCTATATATATATATAAATATATATATATATATATATATATATATATATATATATATATATATATATATATATATATATATATATATATAGCACCCTATAAAAATCAATGCACGAAACAAACGAATGCACCATTCCTGAATAAATTAACTAGTGTAAATGAACGACAGTTTTTAAAGAGAGATTATACCAACGATACCATACACAGCATACATATATATATATATATATATATATATATATATATATATATAACGAAGGAAATGTGGTAAGGAACCAGGTGGACCATAACGCACCAAAGTACTCAATACTTAGGGTAGTAGAGTGGGTAATAGGAACGAGTAGCACCCCGACGGCTGAGCTCAAGCCGTTTCGACGGCTAATTCTGGACTAAATGCACATTTTTTATCCTGCTATATGAATAGCCGAGCTTCTCAGGGGGTAATTCCATATATGGTAAAAGTGATTGTCACAAGGATTGGTCAAAAGTCTGTTGTTGAGACACATAATTCTATCATGGCAATTTGTGGAAGGAAGTGGTAGATGAACCTGCCAGTAGAAGAAAGAGGGAGAGGGGGTGGAGGAAACCCCGTCGTGCGTTGATAGTGCCAACTACAGCAGGGCAGGAAGCAAAGGAAGTATACTAGGGAGGGGGATGGGGAGGAAGTCGAAACAAAAAGTAAAACAATATGGGGTAAAAATATAGAAGAATACCGAGAATAAAAAAAAAAAACAATTAAATATAAAAAAAAAACAAAAAACATTACTGGTTACTATTCCCCAACGACAGCCATCAAGTCCCTCACTGGTACTGCTAGACTATAGAAAAGTTTACTAGGTAAAACGGAATTATAATGAGACCCTTTTAAGAGGTAGTAGTAATCAACCGAGTATATATTACGGTGACGAGTCAACAAGTGGGGGGGCCAAAAGACTAAAGAAAATACCACGAAATAATAATTCAGAGTCCCGAGACCAATATGAAATAATTGTTTCTACCCTAGGCACAAGGCCAGCAACAACCCAGTGCAAAAAATAAACTAATACGAAATAATAAATCAGAATCCCGAAAAAGAATACTAATACTATCTCTAAGGGTGCCGCTACGATACAAAAATTCTAGTGCAAACTACATAAATGCTCGTACGAAGTATATGAACAATTTAATAATTAATTAAAAAAAAAAAATAATGATATACGAGAAATTAAAGCAAAGATACCACTAAGAAACGTAGAAAGCACGGAAAAGGGGCAGCCATCGGATAAGAAAGCAAGTATCCGGGGTCTATCACATCTGGTATAAAAAGCGGAGTCGACCAATTCTATCATAGAATAGGGGAAAGGGGTGGGGGTACTGAGGCTACAAAAGACCGAGGGGCTGCCTCGGGTGGGCGAGAACGTGAAAAGGACGACGACAAAGAAAGAGGACTGGGGTGGAAGGACTAGGAAGGGATGGGGGGAAGAAGGAAATATAGAGGAAGCGATAAAAAGGTATAAAAGAAAATCTTACGTCTACCTTTGCAAGCAGGGGTTACCCATTACAAAGTCGGCAAGTGGGGTGTTACAGCCCTTGTCTACCCCCCCCCCGGGTCATCATGGGGTTTGAGGGCGAGGTCAGTCCTACGCAATCTGTGTTTGCATGCAGTTACCAGTTCGTCCTTCTTGTTTAGGAGTTGGTCCGTCGAAAACAACATTTGTAAAGTTTCCTCCGAACATAACTTCCACAAATTGCCATGATAGAATTATGTGTCTCAACAACAGACTTTTGACCAATCCTTGTTACAATCACTTTTACCATATATGGAATTACCCCCTGAGAAGCTCGGCTATTCATATAGCAGGATAAAAATGTTCATTTAGTCCAGAATTAGCCGTCGAAACGGCTTGTGCTCATCCGTCGGGGTCCTACTCGTTCCTATATATATATATATATATATATATATATATATATATATATATATATATATTTATATATAGGAAAAGAGTCAGGACCCAGACAGCTGAGCTCCAGACGTTTCCACAGCTACTTCTGAACACTGCCCTCGTTATATATATAAATTCGTGTGTGTATGTAAAAGTTAAACAGAAATAACAACACCATCGGTCCAGTATATGGAAGGGATATATTAGGTTAACGCTTTTATATATATATATATATATATATATATATTGATCGAATCGCGTTATCATATTTGATTCGAGACTAAGATAGAGAAATCATGTCAGCTACCAGTTCAATATCCAGAGATTCTGATATCACCTGATAAAAATCTCTTCGGTCAACGGATTGTTTCCGAAATTTTCAACGTATTGGATAATTCTAAGATCCTGGTGTTTAGAAAAGCTGTCGATCAAGGAACGTGGGAGAATTTGTGAATAGCTTCTACAGTATTTCTATGCTCCAGCTCGTTTACAGAGCTTCATTTGACGTAGGGATTCCTTTTATGCGCATTAATTAAAACGAAGTCACATAATATAATAATATTTTTAAATGTTTCCTTCATCAAGTGGATTATTAACTATGTTTCTGTTAGCGAATATTTGAACTCAATGGAAAATGATTTTTGTCAAAAGCACACACATTAGAGTATAAACATGCATGTATATATATATATATATATATATATACATATATATATATATATATACATATATATATATATATATATATATATATATATATATATATATATATATATATATATATATATGTATTTATACAATACTTTCTTTTCTTAAAACTGGCTTTTTTCCAAACCCACCCATTACTGCTTTTGAGAGCTCACCCGCAACCTCCGCGATCTCCTGGTTCGCAGTTCCTTTTCATCCTCTCCCACAACTGCACCCGGTTCTCATCCCTGTTCCCGTTCCCGCTGCAAAACTTGTCCCTTTATTTCCACCCTCAGCCCTCTTACAGGCCCTAACGGGTCTTTCCGTCTCCGCTATTTCTTCACCTCCACATCCACCCACGTTGTCTATGCCTTCCGATGTTCCCTTTGCGGGTTTTTATATATCGGACAAACGGGACGCCGTATGGCGGACCATTTTGCCGAACATTTGAGGGACATCTGACTCGGTGCGGATACTCCTGTCCCCCGTCATTTCTGTTCTCCTGGTCATTCTTCCCTACATCTTTCAGTCCCCGGGGTCCTTTTAGATCATAGATCACAGGCCTCGCGCACCAGGACTGAATAAAGTCTGATTCACCGCCTTGGGACCTAATCCCCTCTTGAACTCAACTCACCTACCCAATTTCTCTAATACCCCGTCCATTATCACACCCCTAGATTCCTATCGCTTTCTCTTGATCATTAGCAGCTGCTCTTACAACTAATACAGGCCGATACACACAATTATATTAACATACTTTTGCTCATAGCTTCGTACTTACATGCACACACAGACTCTTTTACTCACATACATACACACATTTCTTCTTAGCTTCGTACAGACCTATAAACACACACAAACACAAACACACACACACGCACACATACACACACACACACAAACACATGCTTACGCACGTACTCAAGTATAGCTATTTTTACAAAACAGTTTTTTTTTCCATTTCAGGTAGACGTGCTCCATCATCCACTTTTCTAAAAAACAAATCATACTCAAAACGCCAGCTGCAACAGTTTTGCAAGAGATGTCAACAGGAATGGGCCTGTTATTTTTATCTAAAGACATTTTCACCAATTCCATCTCCCCCGTCCCCTCAATCTATTTTATTTCTCATTCTTTCCTCTGATGAAGGACTAGCGTCCGAAACGTTAAGACCCTCTTCCTGCTATATCAAGCATTAACCTAATATATACCTTCCATATACTGTACCGATTGTGTTGTTTTTTCTGTTTACCTTTTACATACAAATATATATATCAACGCATATATGTAGTTATATGTGCATATTTACATGTATTTATGTGGGTGCATATATACGGGAAGTATGTGCATGTGTCATTAGTTTGAGTTCAAGTGTATGCATCTGCATCTCTTTCTGTTATATATTCTACTAAGGAGACGATATTGCGTTTCTATAAACGTGAAGTAATATATAGAATATTTTACTTTTTTGTTGTTTTCTACGCATAAAGAAGAAATGATTGAAAGTGGGTACACCTCCTTCTTTCACAGCAAGTTTACATGAAATTATCTGAAGGTTTGTTCTAGCATTAATATTGATAATTCTCTTAGCTGTTGGAATCAATTGAATGAAGAGAAAATATAAGAGAATCACATTCAAATATACAATTGTGTCCATGAAAACATATTGTTAATATTTCATTCATGCAATATATCTATTTACACCTATTTCTATCTTAATTTGAATTCATTTAATTCTATATTCAACAGAAATATATTAAATAATATGTGAATTGTGGAAGAATAAACACATGCATGCTTCCCTCCCGTAAAAAAACTTATGTTTCCGTGTCATCCTCTTATTACTTTCAACTATCTTTCTATTCTGTTTTCTATCACTCATTCTATCTTCTGATGAATGGCTAACGCCAGAAAGATTAAAATTATTCGCCTACACTATTACGCGTTAAATTAATATACATTTTCGTAGTACTGTCTTGTCCTCTTGCGATATTTTTGCTCGTTGACATTTCGCATATATATATATATGAGATGACAAATAATACATCATTTGTGACGGTCAAATCAATTATGTTTGAGGAGAATATTCAAACCAGATATGAAATTCAGCTTCCCAAATATTTTTCCCGACGTCTTCCTTAAAATTGGGTACCATAGGTATTTAGGTATAATGGTTATGGTACAATTACCAAGGAGAAGTTCACGGAGTATTTAATATATAAAAATATAGTCCATGAAAAAAATTATGAAAAACTAAGCAGGGACAATGGACAGAAGAAAAAGAGTGTATGTAATCCATTTTTAACATATTTCTGCACAATTACATAACAATCTACATTCACTGACTACATTGTATAATGTTCAATCGCAAGCATTATGTGTCAGCAATTAAACTTCATCAGAAGGAGAATTATACGGGAAAGCGTTTGTTATATTCTTAGTGGTGAGTTTCGTATTTATGCAAGAAACATCGCTTACCGTTCACATTTCTAATATATAAATTTCTGTTTGGAATACAGAGAAAATCAAAATCAAAATTGATACTAAAGTCTTTGCCTTTCCTTTTCTATTATATTTTCTTATCTTACATTCCATTCTTTCTTCTCTATCGAATTTGCTTTTCTTTGTTTTTTATTTAATTGTTTTTAGTAAGATGTAAATAAAACTTTATATATTTATAACAAAATTAGTGAACAAAACATAATGACCAAAAATACGTACATAAATAACAACAATTTTGCCAAATATAGATAATAGATACATATCTGGGGTGAGGGATTACCGTACACATGATCAATGAGAAGATTAGTAGAGTTGCAGGTGGAGAAAACATCAAATGACAAGTATGACTGGTCAGGGAACCTATTATAATCATATAGAGAGATCGTTAGTGCAGCAGGGGGAGGGAAAGATTGCGAAGAGAAAGAGAAATAAGAAAATGATAAAAGAAAAATGGAGGGAAAATCGAAAGGACAAGACACGATAAGATTTCGCTGAAGGGCAATAAATTACATTTAGGGGCAAAGTGTTAGAGTCATTTCAACAGAAACCGAGAGCATAGGAGGCAAGCGTACACCAGGACGAATACAGGTTGCGAGAAGGGGCATTATGAGAGAGTCAAGTAAAGTAGAAATGATACAGAGACACGATTTCTATGCTAGTCCGTGTAATATTTTGATACGGTTTTATTGCCTAATGTTATCAGTTCATCGAGTCGATAGTTCAACAGATCTGATCCAGTCATAATCTGCAACACTTCCACTACAAAAATATTGCAGGGCCATCTTTCGTTTTGATATGGGCGGACGAAACGTCATACTGAACAAGAAACTGTGTAAACAATATTATCCTGTTTTAAATCCCAGATTCTTTTTACTATGGCAGTTGATATACGTAGCTCATAATTTTTGAATGAGCGACTGTGTACAAACCATCTTTTTAACGAGAACATTGGATGCAGCCTCCATATATTAATATATCCCCAATTCTGTGTTGACCAGACATTTGCAAACGATGTTTGTATACATAGATTTTCCATTTAAATAACATTTATTAGTATCTCATCAGTTGCAGTGTGTCCGTACAACATGTATGGGTCATCCCTGGTTCCTGAATTTGGGGTGATATTCAAGATATAGGAATGTGGGTTTCTTCGATACACCAGTATGTTTCAGCTATCCCTATTAAATGCGGTAGGTTAGGAAGATGATCGGTAAGTATTCTTATAGTGGAGTTTGGTTCATGTCCGGGTTCATATTGGTCGGTGTTATCCTCACGGAGTCATTTATTATTTGACGTCATAATGAAGCTAATAAGGTTCGTTGTGATAGAGTGGGAAAGCCAGAATGTTCCCTATTTAAGATCCCATGAAAGCTCTATGAGGGAGGACCATAATAAGTCTAAAGAAAAGCGATTATTATGGGGACGGTGTTTAAAGATAGGTGTTCCTTGGTGGCGGACCAGGTTGGTTTTTTTCTTAACTGAAGATCTTGTTTTCGATTTATCAGCGGTTTCGATAGTGGATGTTTTGTAATGGTTATTCAAGATAGTTCTCTCCCTTGTGAAGTGCAATTGCAGATGCGTAATACAATCGAATGGACATTGCCCAATATAGTCAGCAGAAGTAGACTGTTAAGTAATTGTGAAGAAACATATGTTAAAGAGAGATTACATAATAGATTTTTCTTCTGTCAACATCTTCATATATAAATATATAAATTTATTTATCGTGAATGAGTGAGCGTTGTTAAACTGGAGTTTCAAAGGCACAAGATCCTCATCATATTTCGGGAATAAATATATATATATATATATATATATATATATATATATATATATATATATATATATATATATATTTGGATTTTAGTCTTCAAATTTATTATTATTACTATTTGGTTCCATCGGTTGAGCACTTTATTGACTTATATTCATCATGCAGAAACAACATCTGAATATTTCTACAAAGAACATACCCGTACCAAGCAGAAAAACATACCTAAAACTCCTCATACAGAAAACAAACGCGTTCATTAAAAGGTTGCACTGGCGTGCCTTTTATTTCGATAATCAGTGAAAATCAGACAGCAAACAGGATAAATTTGGGTTTAAAACCTATAATAACCCTCCGAGTAACTCAGCATTGCTACCCTTCGAAAATGATGTCTTGGAACTCATACGGAATATCAAATTTTGGAATAGGAGCAATTCCTTCCAGCAGGACCTGAATAATAGAATTCGTTCTATTAAGGATTCTAATGCCATGCACGTCCATTCTGACAAAACTGGCAATCTATATCAAGTTGAGCGGATCAACTGCTACATAATGCTGTAACTAAGGATTACCGTAAACCTAATCAGAGTGTCATTAATAAAATCAACGATGCTGGGTTTAAAATCACCTCTGATCTCAACATCCTGGACCGTCTGAACCTCTGGACCCTATTTCTCCCCACTTTACTCTGAAGGATCACAAATCCAATTTTCCAAACAACCCCTCTATTCGGATTATTAACACTACGAAGTCCGATTTAGGTAGACTTAGTAAAAGGATTCTTGATAGAATTATACCTGAAATTAGAAGTTTGGCCCCTCTTGCACTGTGGAACAAATCTTTCGCGGTTATTGATTGGTTCAACGGCATATGCAACAAGGAACATTGCCGTTTTATCCAATTCGACATCAATAATTACTACTTCTCCATCATTTTACAACTGCTCCTTAGAGCTATCAATTTCGCTAAAACACTCACAGTGGTTAAGGATTTCGAAGTTGATGTCATCCTCAATGCCCGTAAGTCGGTGATTAATTTCGACGACTCTATTTGGATTATAAAATCTAATAGTACCCCATACGACGTGAGTATGGGCGCCAGCGGTTCTGCAGAGGTTACTGATCTTATCGGCCTTTTCCGTTTTTTCTCTATCAAAGAAGAATTCCCCAACGTGGGCGGTGGTTTGTACCGTGATGATGGTCTTTTGACCATGACTAAATGCGGCCCACTGGTTTGCGACATGTTCAGAAAAGAACTCACAGCCTTCTTTAAAGGTTTCAACTCTCTATACAGGTTGAGGCCACCCTCTCGTTCGTTAATTACCTCGACGTTACTCTCAATTTATCGAATGGCTTGCATTACCCGTATAGAAATCCGAATGATATGCTTAATTACACGAGGAAGCATTCTAACCATCCTGCCAGCATAACCAAGAAACTGGTAAGAATCGTTTCTTTGAGGCTTTCCCGTCTATCTACTAACGAGCATATTTTCAACGACCATTGCATTCATATTACAATGAAGCTCTTTCTCGGAGTAGATTTGTCGATAAGGTAGCATATACAGAGTACGAGAATAGACCTAGAAGAAATAGATCGCGACGCATTATATGGTATAACCCACCATATAATATGGCGGTGGCCACACCATTAGCTAAGATCTTTATCTCCCTTATTATGAAGCATTTTTCCCCTACACATAAATATAGTAACATTTTTAATAGAAATACTATTAAAATGTCTTACTCTACGACTTGCACGTAACATGACAGCTTCAAATTTAGCTAAACTTCCTAGCCTTAGGAACACATGCAACCCTGTAGTTAGTTGACTGCCCCCTATCCGGGAAATGCCTCTCTAGTAACATTGTCTACAAATGTAACGTTAAAACACCCACGTCCCGTAGGGCCTACATAGGGTTAACCGCCAATAGATTCAAGCAGCGTCTTTACATGTACACCCATTCTTTTCGTAACCCTTTAAGAAGGAATATGACGTCACTTTCAGCTTATATCTGGATTCTAAAGGACAACCACACCCAATATAAGTTACACTGGGAGATGCTAGCTAGGGCTAGATCGTATAACGGAAATAAAAGACCATGTGACCTCTGCGCCGCTGAGGCCTGGAAATACTCTACGCCAAAGACCACGTCTTAAACAAAAAATCTGAGGCAATTTCAGCCTGTAAACATAAATTGCACAAAACTTTCCTGTATTACTGCCCCACATTATACCCTAACGGATAGTACGAACTATACGCGGATATTTTACGTCTTGATGTGGTAGCTAAGTATATGTTATGTTTATACCATTACTTATTTGTATAGGTAAGTATATATTACCTGTATATTTTGTGAAGGTACGTATACTTTCTCGTACGTATATTTAATTGTATATGTCATGGCGTATATATTATATATTCTGGTACATATGCTTTTGGTTATGTGTATACGTAAGTTTTGCGTATGTGTGAGTATACGGGTTTGTACGTATGTAGTGTGTGTGCATATGTGTACTGTGTGTTGTGGTTGACGTACGTCTCGGAACATATGTGTAGGTATGTGTGTGCGCTTGTTATATACGTATTTATTTATTTATATACGTTTATTTAAGTATATGTATACACGCACACACACACATATATATATATTTTTTAAATATATATTTTATGGGTATTTGGTGTATAGATTCGTATGCGTGCGGGTACAGGCGTTGCGTGGGTTCTGTATAGGCGTGCGGGTTTTTTTGTTGTTTTTTATGTGTACGTGCGTGTATTTGTATACCTATGGTGAGTCTTTTCACGTATGCTTGTGTATGTACGTTTAGAGAAGCGCGTATGCATTTATTTAATCTCAATTACCTGTGTATTTCATTTACTTTATTCTTAACTCTGAAGCCGAGAATCATTCGGTTTCCTAGTTAGAATTTTAGTCTACGTCTTCAGTTATACCATTTACGTGGTTTAGTCTTTGCCTGCAATTGTTCTCCACGCTCCACATATGACGTATTATCTTCGTGTTTTCCGTTCATTGCCAGAGAACATCTCTATGAACCACCTAATAGAATATAAGTCTACGACTTCTTTTATACTATAGACGTGGTTTTGTCTTTGCGTGTAATTGTTTTTCACCGCTCCAAATAATGACATATATTCGTTTTTTCCCGTTCTTTGCCAGGGAACGTTTCCACGAACGTCTTCCTGTCTTTTCCGGTTGCAACGTTTTTTGAAATATTCACTTTTGCGTTCACAGATTGTCTTTGTTAGTTTCAGAAGATCCCGTTAAGTGTGGAAGCAGCGATTCTTCGATTAAACTTTAATCTGTTATTTTAATAAATATATATATATGCGTGTGTATGTGTGCGTGTGTGTAGGGGGTGTATGTGTCAGGTTATGTATGTGGGTGTGTTAATGTTCAAGTATTTTATATTATGATAATATTCGCATAGTATACATTAAGTTGTTCAGGATAAACGGCAATTTGATAAATTAAATGAACGTCCCAAGATACTAAAGTGATAAAAGGAAAGTCGGCAACTATGAGTATCGAATTACAATATTCAACTTAGTAGTATGAGATGATCGACCTTTATATTGTTCGCTTTATATAATAAAAATGAAATACATAGCCAACATTTAGAGGCATACTACACTAACGCCAGGAGAACTATAAATGAGGAGGATGTTTCGAAAAACACTGAAAACGTTTGGAATTTAGACGCTTGTTTTTCTGAATGTTATTGTTAAAAATGTTATTTATTAAAAAGCAATGTTGATTTAGCGAAAACTTAAGAAGTGAAATTTTAAAAAGAAATGCAATCCTGTGTTAAAACAAATTAGGCAACTATGTTCAATGTGTGCCTAATTTGAATTACACCTGATATAAATTAATAAACGGATTGTACGGATTGACAGTTTAGATTAACTGAAAACGTAGAAGACATTGTGTATTGTGTGAAACGGGTGAGGTAGCCATTGCGCGGTATGTGAAAGAGAACTTTGGATAGGTGTACAGGGCTAGGTTTATTCTAAATATATAACATAAGTTTCTATAAATCATCCCAATATAAATAAATATGTAGACATTTATCAGACATTTCTGATATAAAAAAAAAAATCGAACTCAAACCTAGCATTAATTTTCCACTATATCTAGAATATACTTATACGTAGTAAGATATATTTGAATAAACAAGCATTAATATTTTCCGCAGTATGCCTCAAAAGTATTACAAAATTCAAGTGAGAAAAATATATTTAAACAAAGTAACTTAATTTCTATAACGGCCCAGCCCTGGAGCTAAATATATTTTAATTTGTATACATCGCAGGAAAAAAATAAGTAGAGAGATTTCGAAAAAATACACCTACCCACCTTCAAATGTAATATTTCCTATGGCTAAGGAGGAAAATAAACTCTGAATAACTTCTAATATTAAATACACACACGCGAGCAGAGAGTGGGAGAGTGTGAGGGAGAGCGATAGATAGTCTGCATGTGAGAATGAGAGACAGGGAGAGAGAGTAATCTAAAGAAAAAACAAAATTTGTTTTAAGTTCCATGCTGAAATTAGGACTTGAAGCTATGTGGAGGGTATAAGGAAGAAAGTAACCAAAAGTTAAATATATTTATATACGCTAATTATTACGCTGCGAAAAATCAATACGTAATTTTTCTCTTAGGAAATATTTAAAGTAAGACAATTTTGTAGAATAACAGTGACTTACTCACACACACACACACACACACACACACACACACACACATATATATTTACATATATATATATATATATATATATATATATATATAAATATATATAAATATATATATATATATATATATATATATATATATATATATAAATATATATATATATATATTCATTTTTTAACAACCATACTTACACGTACAGGCTGTTATGAAAAATTGAACGTCACACAAGGAAGGAGCGAGTAAACGACAGAAGTAAATATAGATAGAGAAAACGAAATGGTTCAATATGTATGTGCATACACACACACACTCACTCACACACACACAACACACACACACTCACTAACACACAAACAAACACACAAAATCACACATAAATACAATCAGACACAAACATACACACATATATGTATATATTAATATGTATATATTCATATGTATATAGTACTAGGATTGCATACTGAAATATATACAGAATGTTTTTTTGTAGTCTCGTTATGAAGCTTGGAAGCGATGATTTATTCACCATAATTTTTAGCAAACAAGGGACGTCACGCTGACTTCCCCATTTCTCGGTCATTAACCGTCGTTCTTTAATTTTTTGGATGCTAAGACGAATATAAACTAAAAGCTTATAGTTTATATGCTTATGCACAACCACTGACCAATCTCATTTGCATGCATAAAGAAAACTGGCAGGCTCTTATTAATGAGTGGTAATGACGCACTGACATAGCATGTTTCTGCGCGTGTGAGTGTGTATATGTATATTGTGTGCATTCACCAAATTCCATATTCAATTTTGGCACTTTCCCTCGTTCGCATTATTGACAAATTTAGAATTACACCAGTGAGAAACGACCAAGCATACTCTATTAGCCAGCACATGCACATGAACGTAATAATGTGCTCAAGCGATGAGCAGGGAATGTGACCATGTATCTCTTATGTCAATGTCTAGAATACAATCATGCATAGAAAGATGTATTTAGATACATAAAGCGTCGATATTTCATGGTAGCACACATGATATCCTGATCACACAATATCCCGCAACCTGTTGCACCTAAATATAGGTGGCATCATTCCGTTGAGTTCGGATAATGCATATTATGAGTGTCAGCATATGATATTCTAGAGTGGGATCTATTCTGCGCCATAAGAAGCGTTCTATGGATGTACGAAAAGTAGTAAAGTAAGAGAACACGAAAAGAATTACAGGCTGGACACAACACTGTTCAACATATATATATACATGAGAACACTTAGATACTATTGTCCTTCCTGTTCCGTATAACCATGTCCATTACGAGCTGAGGATCCGCTAAGGAGAAACAATTTTCCCCGGTATGGTGAACTAACTGTTGTGTAACAACTATATATATATATATATATATATATATATATATATATATATATATATATATATATATATATATATATATATATATTTATTTATTTATTTATTTATTTATTAAAATACAGATTAAAGTTTAAGCAAAGAATCGGTGCTTTCACCCATAACGGTTTTATATATTGTATGTGTGTATATTATACTTATCGAGCCCTCTTTGGATTTTAGTCTTCACATTTAATATTATGACTATGTATTTATATTTAATGTAAATAAAGTTTCACCGTGGTTTTTTGTTGTGTTTGAAGAGATGAACGTGCTGTGGTAATTGTGCATAAATATTTGATTTTGATAAGTCCTATTGGGGATGAATTAATTGTAAATCAAGATTTGATGTGAAATTGTATTTCGTAATATAATTTAATGAATAATTTGTACCACGTGTAATTAATTAAAACACATTATGATTCTGTACATATACTCGTTTGAAAAAAAATAGGAAGTATGATAGGTAGCATTATGTACAGTTTCTTATGATAAATGACCGTATTTTGAGGTGATATATCAGAGGATATATCACCTCAATGGTGATATATCCTCTGATATATTGAGGTGATATATCCTCTGCACCTAATCCAGTTTTTAATTTGAAAATGAAAGTCTTCATATATATACATATCTCTCTCTATATATATATATATATGTGTGTGTGTGTATGTGTGTGTGTGTGTGTGTATGTGTGTGAGTGTGCGTGTATGTGTGTGAGTGTGTGTGTGTATGTATGTGTCTGTGTGTGTATGTGTATGTGTATGTGTATGTGTGTCCGCGTGTCTGCGCTCCTCCCCCTCTTTCTCTCTCTCTCTCTATATATATATAAGCATGTATATAGGTGTAGGTGAAGGGAAGGGAGCTCATGTAGATTCTGAACCAGTGAGATGAACACTGGTATAATTATTATTCATATGTATATTAAAAATATTATTTAATTATGTTTTCTAATATTATTTTAATTAATCGTGTTATTAATTAAATATGCTGATTCAGGTCCATTTATTTCATTTAACAGAACCTTCCAGTACATTTGTGTCTATAAATACACACATATGTGTAGACTGACATCGTGCAATTGATATACCTTTATTCACTTGAGTGTGTCTCTGTCGCTATGCAATCATATACGTCTACGCTATTTTGATTTTACCCATTCAGTCTCTCTATAGAATTAGCAGTAATAATTATTCAAAGATAATATAAATATCTGGGTTGTGTTGAAATAATTTATAGGCATATCACACCCATGCACAACCAGACAATACACACCTACACGGAAATATATGTATATATATATATATATATATATATATTCATATATATAAAATTGCAAGTTTGAAGAACTATTAGATAAAATATATACAGTATTTCTTCTCCTAGTCCGTATAAATCAACCACATAAAAAATCATTTAAACGAGGCTATAAGTTTAAAATGTAACTATGGAGAAATAATTGTTTCTACTTTAGGCACAAGGCCAGCAATTAACCAGTACATTACTGGTACTTTATTTTATCGACCCCGTAAGGATGAAAGGCAAAGTCAACCTCGGCGGGATTTGAACTCAGATCGTAAAGGGACGTAACTATGCTGGAAAGCATGGCGTCCGACCCTCTACCGATACTGCCAATCCACCGCCCAGAACCTTCCAGTATATTTGTGTCTATAAATACACACATATGGAGAAATAATCGACAAATGATACACTATCTTCCGCGATGTACAGACATATAATATTTATCCAGTTATTTATTTTAGCCTGTAGAATTTGACTAGACAAATAATTAACTACACGGAGTTATATATATATATATATATATATATATATATATATATATATATATATATATATATATATATATATATATATATGAATGTATATATATATATATATATATATAGGAACCAGTAAGACCCTGACGGCTGAGCTCAAGCCGTTTCGACGGCTAATTCTGGACGGGGTCTTACTGGTTCCTATTACCCACTCTACTACCCTAAGTATTGAGTACTTTGGTGCGTTATGGTCCACCTGGTTCCTTACCACATTTCCTTCGTTATATATATATATATATATATATATATATATATATGTATAAACGGAAAAAATGAAACGAAATTTCATTTCTCACTCTTAGTACGGCGGCTGTTACTTAAATATAAGTATGTATACGTACATACATATATGTATACAGACGTATAGTAGTATGTATATATATATACATACATGCACACATATATATATATGTACGTATAGATTCACCGAACATTTATTTTAATGCTCGCTGTGTTTGTAAACAAACATCCCGCATTAAGCCGTACAGTGTTTAGCAACCATCGTTGCTCATTTGTTCAACACTGACAAAGAACGCTGTACTAGTTTCAAGGTTATTAGCTATCGTCAGCAACGTATACCTTCCTGCCAGATGATTGAACGTCTGAAAGTATATACTTTCCTTATGCATATTAACGGCTGTGCAGCCTAATTTGCATATCGAGTGAGTTAATCGGCCGGGGTACTGAAAACGATAAACGGATAAAATGAACACTGTACGGCTTAATTCGGGATATTGGTTTACAAACACACCGAGCATTATAATAAATGTTCGGTGAATCCATACGTACATATATATATGTGTGCATGTATGTATATATATATATATACATACTACAGTACGTCTGTATACATATATGTATGTACGTATACATACTTATATTTAAGTAACAGCCGTACTAAGAGTGAGTAATGAAATCTCGTTTCATTTATTCCGGTTATCGTTTTCGGTACACCGGCCGATTAACTCACTCGATATGCAAATTAGGCTGCTCAGACGTTATTATGCATAAGGAAAGTATATACTTTCAGACGTTCAATCATCTGACAAGAAGGTATACGCTGCTGACGATAGCTAATAAGCTTGAAACTAGTACAGCGTTCCTTTGTCAGTGTTGAACAAATGAGCAACGATTGTTGCTAGATAGACACTGTACGGCTTAATTCGGGATGTTTGCATAGAAACACACCGAGCATTATAATAAATGTTCGGTGAATCCATACGTACATATATATATGTGTGCATGTATGTATATATATATACATACTACTGTACGTCTGCATATATATATATATATATGTACGTATACCTACTTATATATATATATATATATATATATATATATATATATATATATATATATATATATATTAATAAAAAGAATTCTAACTTTGTCTGATTTACTCGTTTTATTTACAATCCTTTAAAATTATAATAATATTATAATGAAATAGTATGGTAGAATATTAAATGGTGACAGTCAAGTTTGAATATGAACCTGAAGATTGTGAAAAAATGAAAGTACATGTTAAATTAACATTTAACATTTGATATTAACGTTTAACATTTAATATATATATATATATGTGTGTCAGGTCACCAGTTGGTGCTACTGGTAACATGTATCCCAGTAAAACCTGTCTCATGGTCGGCTCATTGGAGACTAAACTGGCAACCACACCAAGGTTTCTGGGTGAGGAGGGTGACTTTGGACATCCTGCAGGACTAAAAATAAAACCTGTCAAAGGGCAAAGGAGCTCTTAAGTGTCAATGGCCATCAAAAATCACCGGGAGAGATGACCCCTTATCATTTGTAAAGGCATAATTCTAGGAGAAGGAACACTCTGATATAACACCTGCAAACCTGATGGTATCCAATGATGTTGACTTGTTCTTCTTTTTGGAAAATATCATCTTGGTGAAGAGAGTGTGACTGGCTTTGTGCAATGCCTTTGCTCACTATAAAAGCTTCACGGCACATGCATTGCTTTATATCTGGAGATCTCTCTGCACTTGTCGTCACAAGGCACCATGGGCCCAGCACTATGTATCAATAATTGTCACAAGTGTGGTGTTCGTACCAGAGTTTTCAAGTCGCTGGCTGGACTAAAAAGTCACACTCGCTCAACACATCAGTAGGGGTTCTCCTACATGGATATAAAGTAGTGGCCATACTCGAGAACGAGTGGGCAGACACCATATATATATATATGTGAGAAAAACCACAGACCCTCCATCTCAACTCACCTTTTGAAAAGCAGAAGAACTGCGAAACCGGTAAAGGAACCAAATAAATATATATACTTTAAAAAAAAATAAGACTTCAGTTGCATTTTCGATTTTATCTCTTTTTCTTTATACTTTCACTCGTGTAGGACACCTCGGTTATTTTTCATTTTGTAAAAAAAACCTCACTTTCTAATATATATATATATATATATATATATATATATATATATATATATATATATATATATATATATATATATATATATATATATACACATATATATATATATATAAAGAAGATCAATATTTATAAAAAAATTGTTTGAAACATGCTTACTCCGGTTATCTCAATTTGATAATTATGGTATGTCAAATTAATACCATGGAACAACCACTGTACCATAGACACCCTACATATTTCCAAAGGTACTTAGTACCTGTGGGGATATACAAAATGTCTATGTTTACTTCCGCTTCTACTAAGGGCTGGTTTCTTGTGTAGGTCAAGTTTACGGCCTCATTCAATCCTGTAGTAGCTGGCAGATGGCAATATATTTTTGCCCTTCCTGGAACTGTACGTGCTATGTAGGGAAAATGCTTTCTGAAGATCCGAACATTTCCATTGGAAGTCCCTAGGATTTTCACTCTTTTGTGAGGTGAAACTGTCGGTAAAAGAAAAAGGAATAGGTGAATATTTAAATTATATTTTTTAATTTATTTTAAAAAATTGTTTGAATCTTGCTTGCTCCGCTTATTACAATTTTATATATATATATATACATATATATATATGTGTGTGTGTCTGTGTCTGTGTGTTTGTATATATATATATATAATCCCAGAACCCATAGACCAATCTATGACCCTACTAACAAAACCGAAGATCCCCCAACACAAGACAGGATCCGATCCGCAGATCACAACCCACACAAAACCTATTCCAAAACCGTAGACCCTTGCCCACACAGAGCCTGTTCCAAAACCGTAGATTCCAACCCACACAAAGGAACAAAATCTAGAACCCGGACTATCAACAAACCGAACCTCAATACGTCCGAAACTTCTATACAAGACCACACAATAACAGGAGAAATACCATTAGATATAATAATACCATTGAAAAAAACATTCCATGAAAATCATTTTTTAGACCAAGGCTACAGGACCCACGACCCCGGTGGCACAAACCGATTTTGAAAAACCGAAAATAATCATCCTTTCAAATACAAACTTCTCAGCCCAACAAGTACTAATTCTCTCCAAAGGACTGAAATTCACACCAACACCACAATACTCTAACCTCAATGAGATGAATGATGATATCTCACACTTCTGTAGAAAATTACGTCTCACAGAGGAATTCTTTGACAAGGACAATAACGACGAATCAATTGCACGGAATAAAAGCAGCTACAACCCAACAAAAGGTAGAAACAGAGTTCTGGACAAATTTTGTGACCATATAGCTACTTTCCCATACCATGAACTGCCGCAACCAAAACCCAAACCCAACACGAGTCGAAGGGAATGGGAGATTATCCATGAACTAAAAAACACTACGGACATTATAATTAAGGAAGCGGACACGGGAAGTACTGTTGTCATTATGGATGCTGAAAAATATAAAAATGCTATGTTCTCTCTCTTAAAAAATACTAATTACTATGAAACAGTGAAAAACTACCAGCAATCAAAAACAATGACCAGATTAAACACACTGATTTGTCGATACCAGAAGACCTAACTAAAAAGGAACGCGATTATTTAACACATTTTGAATACAAAACCAGCAACCTTTACGGACTTCCGAAGATCCACAAGTGTAAAATAATTAACGATGCATGTAAACAACACACCTCAACCTGCGTGAACACACAATACTCCACGGACCTTAAATTAAGACGAATTCTAGCGGGCCAACAATGTGAAACCCACAGACTGAGCAAATTTATAGACATACTTCTCAAACACATACCAAGCCTTGTAAGAGACGATCTCGACCTCTTAACCCCCACCCCCCTCAAAAGAAAATATGTCAACAACGACACTATTATTGTGTCTTTCGATGTAGTGAATCTCTACACAACGATCCCAAACCAATACGGACTGGAAGCAATAGGATTCTGGCTAGAGAAATATCCCAATGAGATACCTGGCAGAATAGAAAAAAGCTTTATCACCGAGGGATTAAAATTCATCTTACAGAACAACTTTTTTGATTTCGATGGCAGTACATACAAGCAAATATCTCGGACTGCGATGGGTACACAAGCCGCACCAACTTATGCCAACTTAGTCATGGCATACATAGAAGTCAAGATATATGAACAGTCCAAATCAAAATACGGATTAAACTTCCACAAATATTTAGCAGAGAATTGGAAACGCTACTTGGATGATCGTCTCATTCTTTGGTCCCACACACTCGACCAACTGAAGGATTTAAAAAGCTTAATAAACGGCATCAATAACCACATCCAATTCACAATGGAATACAGCCAAGATCAATTCCCATTTCTGGATATCTTAATCTGTAAAAAAGACTAAAAATATTGAAACTGACATACACTACAAACCAACAGATTCCAAACAATACCTGCTATTCACGTCCAACCATCCAAAGCACACGAAGACAAACATTCCTTTTAACCTAGCAAGAAGAATTTGCACAATTGTCTCCAATTATGAAACGCGAAATAAAAGACTTCAAGAATTAAAGGAAATTCTACTCGAAAGAGAGTACCCACCATTACTAATAAATAATGGAATAGAAAGGGCTAAAGCAATAGGCATTGATGAATTACGAAAACAGAAACAAATTCAAGGTACGTCCAATGTTCTATCATATATCTCAACACAAAACCCAAGAAATGCGGAAGCTTTCAACACTATTCACAAGAACATTCCACTACTAAAACAAGACCCAATAATGAAAAAAGCCCTTGAAACACACAAAATAATCAAGAGCAAAAGACAACCGAAATCAGTGAAAACATTACTCACCAATGCCAAATTACCTACCACAAACCCACAATCAACTGTCATAAAATGTGGTCGCTCAAATTGTGGAACCTGCACTCACCTCATTGAAGGCAACACGTATACATTTAAATCAGGACAACATTTTGCTGTAAAAAACCACTTCACTTGCTCATCAAAAAATCTTCTTTATGCAATTAAATGTAAAGGATGCAATGAAGATTATATAGGACAAACTAAACTCACACTCAGAAACAGAATGACAGTTCATCGCCAACAACTACGAGATCCAACCACGAAACAGATACCACTAATCGCACATCTAGACATATGCGCAAGTAATAAGAGACCCAAATTCCAAGTCTTCCCATTTTACCTTTGCGCTAACAATACAACAGAACAAATACGAATAAATAAGGGAAATATGTTTATTCAAAAATATAGACCAGCATTAAATATGGTTTAATATACATTATGTCAACACCATAGCATGCTAACCATCCAAACAGACACATACACACACACATAACACCTGCTACTTTAGAAAATAAAAACTCGAGCTAAATAAACCTTAACATACGTTTACGCTGACAATACAACAGAACAAACACGAATAAGTAAGGAAAATATGTTCATTCAAAAATATTCCTACTAAAGGAATCATTTTCCTACACACGCACACATACACACAAACAATATATATATATATATATATATATATTCTCTTCATCTTAACATGCTTACCATACTCCCACACACACATAACGCCCATACACACACATAACCCCCCCCCCCCCCACACACACACATCTCCCTCCCCCATTTCTACTAATAGAATCACTTTCCTACACACATATATATACACACACACAAAATATATATATTCTCTCCATATTAACATACTCCCCCCCTCACACACACACACTTAACACCCATATATACACACACACACAACTCCCTCCCCCATGTTTACTAATAGAATCATCTTCCAATACACACACACACACAAGCACACAAATAAACAACATATCTTTACATTCTTTATTTCAATAGAAAATCTGATTCTGACACCCCAGCGAACTAACCATATTCACTGAACCAGAACAATTCTCCCATCCCATTTCTCTTGACTATTATCTTTTGCTTGTCATAAAATCGTCTAACGAGGCTACAGAATAGATTTCCAAATAAGCGCGTGAAATTTAATGAAAAGTTGTTCACGTGACAACCATAATTTCATTTATAACCAATCAAATTACGTTTATTAAAAAAAAAGCCTTCGTGAAGCCCTTTTTTTTAGTAAAAAGAAACACAAATACTCATATATGAAAAAACAACTTGAGCCCCCCCCCCCCCCTGTTTGTGAAGAACTTTGTAACGCGAACTGGCGCGAAATTTATTATAATTATTGACCAACCAATCAAATTACTTCTCTAAAAACCTCGCCTTTCGAGCTACTTTTTTCCATATAAAACAAGTAACATTCAAAGACCAACCAGATGTCAGAAAAACCACAGGCCCTCCATCTCAACTCTACTTTTGAAAAGCAGAAGAACTGTGAAACCGTTAGAGGAACCAAATAAATATATATATATATATTTAAAAATAAGACTCCAGTTGCATTTTCGATTTCATTTTTTTTTCTTTATACTTTCACTCTTGTAGGACACCGGTTATTTTTCATTTTGTAAAAAAAACACTCACATTCTAATATATATATATATATACATATATATATATATATATATATATATATATATATATATATATATATATATATATATATGCACATAAATATACATATGATATAACATTGATATATGAAATGTTATACAGCTGTAAAGACATAGTAGAACTTTTCGTTTAAGATGGAATCTGACTTCAGATCAGCAAATGTTGTATTCTGGTAGATCATCCGGTGATATTGAAATAAATTTCTCTTTGCGAGGAGAAGAGAATTTTATGCTGATCTCATTAACCCGTTCTTTATAATATCTTACTACGTACACAATGTAAATCTCGGAGTGATGACTAATTTCTACGTGGTTAAGATCATTCGAGCAATTATATTGAGATGATGAAATTCAATCCAGTATATTAAAAGCCTTAAATACAGAATATGCTCTCTGACTGACTCCTATTGGCTGAGTGAACTGCATATCTGGAACAATACCGATGAAATGGCAATCTGGAGTGATATTGCAAATTTTCAAATTAGGTGACAAGAGAAATTGCTAGAATTATAGAGGGAACTCCTTTTAAAGACTCCTCAGTAAAAGCAGTGCTAAGTGTCTGTGAAAGACATATAAGAATTCTATCAAGTCTAAGCTAGCTGAAAAATAGCGTGTTTTCCGCCCACTCACCACACACTTGACCAACATTTCACACTATGGCATATCTTTGAGAAATCATTGGAATATTGCCAAGAGGTGTATACTTGCGTCGTATATCTCAACAATCAAGATATGACTGCGTTTGACGGAGCTCTTGTGGAGTTTTCTTCCCAAGTATGGGATCATCTAAGGATAAGTTCTCGTTGCCCTGATATATCTATAGGAATATGCGTGTATATTGTTCGGATAAATGGTGATAAGGTGATACCAAACAACTTGACAGCTGAAATCTACCAATTGTCAGTACTGTCACATCCCCTGTTTCTTAATATTCATGGACACGTTTGAAAACCGAACTATCTTGCATAAAGTTAACTAAATATGTTTAACCCTATTACAAAGAGTATATAACGTAAAACAAATAAACATATCTCTGTAACGTTTAAGATGTTATATGATTAAATACTAATAAAAATTATTTTTAAGAAAGGCCCAGTCGATATATTCGTAGTACGAAGAAAGCAACAAAAAGGCGAGTTATGTTGTATTAGGAAAAAAGGGGATTTTTAATCATGTTCCGTACAAGAAAATTAAAGTGTCTTTTGTCACTCATTTTGCAAAATACAAATTATTTGCGAAATAAATTAGAATTACCATGCATTGAATATAGGTGAAACCATTTAATTTAATTGGAATTGTAATAAATTCCCCTTAAATTGTATGTGAAGAATGTATTTCCTAATTAACAGAGTTGAAAATTGAAATTTGAATAATGAGAAGTAAACACCTAACGGTCTACTTTGATTAGAAAGTATAGTTGCTGGGCAAAAGTGGAAAACGGTAGGAGACTAATAGATACTGCAAATATATATCCCATAATGCTTTATTGTTTCATTGCAGGAGAGTGTGCGTTTGTGTTTCTTTGAAGGTGTGTGTATGCATTACTGCTAACAAGGATTTTAGTCTCATATGTTTGTGTTAATTAGGTTTTCAATGAAAAGTTTCAAAGTTTCTACATTTAAGTTCATCATAACACACGCATTTGAAATGCGTCAAAAATTATATATAACCTCAGCGGAAATGTGACTCGAATCCCATTGACTTGGAAATCATATTGATTTAAATATGAATGAAAATCAAACGCATGATATTCCATTTACTGCCATCTGAATATATTTTCGATTTTGGAAACACACACACACACACACACACACACACACACACACACACACACACACACACACACACACACACACACACACACACACACACACATACACACACACACGCGCGCATATATATATATATATCCGTTCGTGTGCTACTTTGCTTTTTATTATAACTCTAACGCTACGCACTCCTCTGATTAAATAATTGTTTACGTACCAGCGTGAACACGCAGACACATTCTCTCTCGCTCCCCTCCCTCTCTCTCTCTCTCTCTCTGTCTCTCTCTGTCTCACTCTCTCTAACTGACTCACACTTTCTTCTTATAGACATCTCAAATCATAAACATAATTTCCTTGGTCCTTGGTCCTTATAAAAACGTTATTTGCTATTTTAAATTAATTTTCGCCTGATAAAATTTTAATTGAGCAGGTTATTTATCTACTAGAAGATTATGAAGGGTTAATGGTACATTTACAATTTGCTTTTAATGATTAAATTCTTCTAAAAATATTTTGCTCTAAATAAGCATTAGTATATAACGCCTCGAAAATATTTTTGTCTTACTGAGAATGTTTTTTGTTTGTTATTATTATTTCCCCCAACGGAAAAATCATTATATTTAAAATTTACTAAATTAATATATTTGTAAAATAAAAGAAATATGCTCGTTAAGTGCGGCTCAGATTATCCTCCTTTCAGTTACTCTGAAATTACTTTGAATTTTCTCTTAAGAGAGAATTTTCTCTTAAGAGAATATTCTATAAATGTAAACAAAACAAGAACATAATTTCTAACAAAACGCAATGCCCAAAGGTGACATACATTTGGAATCATCTGTGCAATATTATTCTTTTTGAAGAGATATTCTTCAAATAGTAAACATTTTAAATATAACACATGCAGACAGTATTTTATATATATTGGTTTGAGGGATCTATTTCTGCCTAGAAAATAATTAGTAATATTGTTGTTGTTAATTAGTTCTAGACTAGGCATGTTTAGGTGGACATATAATCAAAGTCATGACAACTATGACTACCAAAATATTTTCCAGACATTATGTCTCCACTTTCATTGCAAATTCCATTATACTGACATTATGGATACATTATAGTATGTTTTTGGTGTTTAAAATTATAACTTAACAAATCATGACTTTCTTCTATAAATGTTACATAAAATTCTTAGTCTTGGTTATTCCCTTCATTAACTACAACTTTGAAAGTTGAAGGATGCCCGAACATAAGAGTATTATTTTTTCTTAAAGTTTCGCTGCAGTAATTATGCAACCATAAGATGATTGTTTCTTTGGGGGGGGGGGGGGGGCACTGTTTGCTGCACACATCTCACGGTTTTCTATGCAGCAAGTGGTGCTAATGTAACAAATCCAATCTCTAATTTATCGCTGCGAATATGTTCTATGTCAGCAGCTTTTAATTTTCTCTCATATGCTTGTGCTATATAAACGTGTGAGCTGTTACAGCCCGCCTGGATCTAACTATAAATCTGTGATAATGCACCTGTTGTAGAAACACCAAATATTTCCATTCTTATGTACCTCAACATTCTGTACGCCCTTTATATTTTATGCCATGCCCATCTTGTTTCCGGTGTGCCGTGTATTCAACAACAAACAAAGTATATTTAGTGAAATCATACCAAACAATAATATATGTTTGTTGACATTACTTTACGTTTACTGCTATACAGCCTAGGAAATAAAATGTCTTTTTTCAAGTATATAATTAAACTCCACTTATTGTAGAATAATCAAACAAACGTGGAATGACTGATTATCCTGGCTCTAATTACAAGGAAAAGTGCAAGGGGTTTCATAGGTGTGAGGCTCACACACTTTTTCAAAATTTAGAAGGTGAAATTTGATGTTGTCTTCAAGCTCTTGTCGTTGATGGATTACTGTTTTTTCTTCATATGCAGTAGAGATTACTAGAATCCATTTACAATTTTCCTCTTGTTTTAACATCCTTAAACGCGACAGCACTGCCAATACCAGATACCCGCAAGTCTTCATTACCTCGGAAAGCATTCATGCATCTTCCTTTAAAATTCTAAAAGCCATGAAGAAGCCTTATGACCTATGTCCGCACCAGCTTCATTTCTACACCTAGATGTATTAGTGGTTCCCACAAACATGCAGGAATGCAAACTATTCAGGAATGTTTAAGCTTCGTTAATTAGCACCTTGGAAACAGCTCTAAATTAATTCTGCAGGTCAATGTCTAAACCTTCTTCTCTTAAAATGCTGAATGGAGCCGTGAATCCGTCTGAACATGCTCCACAGACATCAGAACGGTATATCGGTTTTCTGCGTATATGTGTTTCAGAGTTACATAAATGCTAAACATGTTGATACTATTCATGCCATCACTCCGTAAAGCTCTTTACACAGTACACGGAGATGTATTAGATAAAACTGATCCACCGATATTTATTAGACACCTTCATGCTTTCTGCTAAAAATCACTTCTCAACTGGAGTTACCTCTAATGTATAACTGCATTGGATAATGTTTTGGACAATACATCATGGTAGATAGTAACGTGATGACATCCATGTATGTATCTATGGACAACTGCTTATGATGTGAGTGATATGCTCAATATTCAATCCGCAGGCTCTGCATCTCTTGTCACATCTAAGTATTTTGCGTGCATTTCTATCTCTTTTGAGAGTCACATATTCTGTAATTATTTTGTATTCCTCAATTAAGGTAACATATGATTCAATGTGAAAGCCACTATAGCGGATGCTGATCGAAGATAGGCTACTTTGTTTATTTATATTACACTAAATTTTGAGCTTCTTGGCAATATAATCTCGCATAAGGTTTTGCTGATAAGCATGCAGGTTTTCATCCATGGGTTCATTACGGTATTGTTATGAAATTTAACTGGGTGTGCATTTTGGGGTATCAAGCACGGAGTATTTCTGAAGGCGCTCCTTCTCAAGTGTCATGATGTTATTTGTCTCGTGTAGACGACATGTACAATAGATGGGCTCCTACGCTTGGTAGTTCGTAGATATTCTAGAAGGGATATTATGTGAAATTCAAATGCTGCCTGAGCATATGTTAGGTTTCTGATTTCCTGTTTACGTTTCAGGTATAGGCTGTCTATGTTACGTTTGCTGTGGAAATATCTGGTGTTGGCTAGAAATTCTACGGTTGCAATGTCATTGCATTGGATCCCATATAGCGTCCAGTCGAATAGACCAAATGAGAGAGTTCCGAAGACAACATTTTTCGTATTCGTGTGTTATATTCCCTGGTTTGTAATTCCATGTCATAAATTCCATCATAGGATACATTTTCGTCTATCCTTAAATATATGTAGCAGGCTTCGTTAGAGACCGTTGATATAGACAGGCCATTCAAAGAAAGTTGGTTAGATTGGCTTCTAATGTTACCTCGCTTTACGGAGAATTTGTCCTGGCGAAATTTCATCTCTATATCTTTCGAGAATATCGTAACAAGATCAAGGTTTTTCTTCATACAATTTGTATTCTTGGCAAACATTTTCAGATCATCCAAAATTAAGCTATGAAATGGGTTAGCTTATCTCGCCTCATCTTAATCGATTAAATATCCTTCGTATCTCCTGGGCATAAAGGGTAAGAATTCTACTGATATCATGAATAAAATCACAGAGAGATTTTCTTTTTCAATTATGCTGCTGCGATAAACTATCTTACCAGTGTCATATCTAAATCAGTAAGTATGTGTTTATGTATATATGTGTGTATGTACATATACATGTACATACGCACACAAATACATACATATGCATGTATGTGTATTGTGTAAATATATATTATATACATCCGTATATATATACATATATAGTTGCTTGTTTCGGGGGGACTATTCGTATCCTATATTGAAAAGAGCATAAACGCCATTGTTTCGAACGGCATTCTCCATTCAAATTTCTAACACAGCAAATTGGGTGTCAATCTCGCTCACGAAATTCTGAGGAAAGAGTGATTGGCCCATTGCATAACTATGCCCACATATCGATATAATGTACGTAAAAGCAAACAAACACCATTATCAAAAGAGGCTATTGTTCCTCAATCATGATGTAGAGAGAGTACTGATAAATAATGTATTTTTGATAATCTTCGATTCTGTTTTAATTGCATTAAATCTGTTTTAATGTCTTCTTTCATAAGATATAAAATATTTCATTTCTTATGGGAATGATATTTGAACCAAGAGCATAAATATCCATCATTTCTGAATTATGCATTCCCGTAACCCAATATTATCAATAATCTACATAACTAATCAATTAAAGAAAAACATTGTTATAGCCTGCTATTTCTTGCACGTGACGTATTAAAGAATTCTATAATTTTAAATTATCAGCGGATTAGAAAGACAAACAAGAGGAAAAGATCTGAGAACAAAAGAATCATTTCTCTGTTCCTTCCACATAAATTTCTTTTCAAAGGTCTATTTTAGTAAAATTTAAATAGTGCCATGTGAATTTAAAAGAGCATTTACAATGTTCAATGGAAGAGTTGAAGCAGTATAAGAATGAACATAAAAAACACAACTTTTAAATGACATTAAATACAGAAATCGTTGACTTGTATAACTAGCATTAAACCTATTGTACCAATTTGAAGTAGAATAGACTCACCCAAATAGAATATAGAACTTTATGTACATTAATCAATTAGGTTTATATTTGAAAAATATAGAACGGCATATTATAAATGTTTGTAACAACATAGCAATCAACTATATTAGTGTTAGTTTTTCATCGCAATAAGATTGAGAAGTGTAGATGTCCTGAAAACGTTGTGAGTCAAGTTATATGATTGTAGTATCTATTTTGGTACGTCACTATTTGGCATAAAATCATTTCAAACATTGAAGGTTTACATCATTAAAAACACTATACTACCTATGCAAGTATACATATTTCACTCGATTTTGTGTTGAAGTGTTGAGGATTGAAAGTAGACTTTATATATTTCTGTCATGCCATAAATTCAAAGTGACAAAGCTTCACAACAAGGACATTACGAATCATGTTACAGAACTTAAATTGATTAGAGAAGAAAGCCAATTACTTATCATATAAAAATGGAATGGATATCTTACATGTATGCATAGTATCAATGTTGATACTTGTTTATTGTTCTATCTACTTTCCGGTTATAAATCTTCAACGGGTGATCCTCTATAAATTGACGCTCCTATTTTGCCTATATTAAGAAACGCACACATGTAAAGGCATGCATAAATACACACACATACACACAGACACACACAGACACACACAGGCACACACATATACACACATACATATATATATATATATATATATATATATATATATATACGTACATACATAATCTTTAACAGATTAATCAAGCCCTCTTACTCTACTGCACACACACACACACACACACACACACACACACACACACACACACACACACACACACACACACACACACACACACATATATATATATATGTATATATGTATATATATATATATATATATATATATATATAGTTAAAGATTGAAGAATAACATGGTCGGCTGTACAACAAGGGTTTTATTTCAAGTATTAACAATTGTTTCATTGATCAGGTGAGTCTAATGGCCGCTAATCACTCGAAGTTGCGTCATTCGACCTTAAATACAGTGTTTACCTCTGATCAAATCATCAGAATACTAGAGATTTCACATATGGCAGTGGTATATATAGACACAGCGTAGAATCAAAACAATAGCATCAATAATAAAATATAATGATAAAGAGGTAAAGAAGTTACAGATGTAAAAAGTAATAAAATATAAGTAAAAATAATATAAGTACAGAATACGATAGCTGATAATAGTGGTGGTTGTGAGTAAGTGTATGTATAAAGATTTGAGGGTGGAGGTAATACTAACATGAAAAGCAACATTAGATACATACATACGTGCTGGTCAAATCTCAGATGGTTGGAAGTAGAGAATAAGAGGTAGTAACAAATGACAGATTAAAGATAAAAAATAATAAATTAAAAATTAAGTGAGAGATACGAGGATGAGACATAAGGGGTAGGGCTTAGGGTGGATGGGGAAGGTGGATTTTTATATGTGAGTGTGGTAAATATTTATCATGCTGATTGGCTTATCTTATTGGGGTTGATGTGACTTTAGGGAGAGAGAATGAAAGAAAGGTTAGGATATTTATGATGTTGATCTAGTGACCAGTCGATCAGTTGACAGCTAATAACAGTGGGGTGGTATGTATTCAGTACATTAAAATCCGGGTGGTTCGGCTCGAATTTTGAGTTTGCTGGGTTGAATCATGTTGGTTTGAAATTTGTGAACTTGGTAGCTGCTATGTGCCTAGAGAAAATTGATCTTTCTATTTTAGTGTTAAGCAGCATCTTATAATACTTTAAAATATGGAATACTTCCATATTGCAAAGTCCGCAGTGGGACATTCCATTGTTGTAGGGCCTTGTCCCGATAATTTCAACCAGCTAATCCTATATTCCTGGTTTGTGTACTTAAGCTGCCATATTTTATTGGCCAACGTTGTTGAGTCCTCTAGTCTACAGTTCTTCATAAAGTGTCTGAGAACGTACCATTTTTTTTTAATTCCCCAGCCGTGGAACCTATGTAGTGCCATGTTAAATTTCCCCTATCTATAGTACACAGGTACACCATACTTGATTCCAGGCATCTATTTTGTTTGTAGTTGATTTTATGTATGTGTGATTCTATGCTGGTTGCAGTGGAGTAAGAGAGTTTGATAGTTTTTCTGTTAAAGATTATATAGTATGTGTGTAGTTTAGGGAAGTGTTTGTCAATTAGCTTAAAGAATGTAGAAGGTAATTTGGTTTTTATAGAGGAGTTGAATATTGGATTGAACCATAAGTATTTTCTATCTCTGGATCTGCTATAGTTCCTAGGGGTCCCTATATTAGTATTCGGTTCAGTTATTTCTAGTGCTCGTTGTCTATTTTTATGTTTAGTTCTATGTTTGTTATTGCTACAGGTGTGGGTAGTGTAGCTGTCGTTAGGCTTGTTGTTGCTGTCTCTATCTGGTATGTATTTGAGCCCCTCCTTATGGCCTACCTCATGTTATAATAGTTTGCGTATTCGTTAAAAATCTTAGTTTAGAAGATAGGCGGGATATTCTGAGGGATATACTATGTGCTATGGCGTTAATTATGGATCGAGGGTGGTTTGAGTTATCACTAATGTAGGTTAGATTCTCGTTATTTTCATGGAAGAGGTCTATTAATCCTGTGTTTAGGTTGAGTCTTACGTCTAAGAAGTTTGCTGTTTTAGACTTAAGTTCGAAAGTGATACCTAGGCCTAGTTTGTTGAAGAAGACTGATGTTTTACCGTAATTTTTGCATGTTTTGATTGTTTACGTTCTTAGCTAAAAGAAGTGTGTCGTGTCTATAAATTCCTCCTTTATGTTATTACATTCTTTGTGTAAGTTATGCGCTATATATATTCCAACTATGCCTGTTACCTGAGCTGAGTCGCTATATCCCATTGTGATATCGAAGCTATTCTGTCTGTTTTTTCGTACCCAGTAACTATTTTCGAATCTAATGATAGTTCTTCTAGCAGCTAGTATTGTTTTAATTTCATCAGAGGTTAGGTCTCATTTTTTCTGGGCAAAGGCTAGCGCTTTATCTAGGGTGACTGGGGAGATGGAGTAGTAGTAGTCGTTAATGTCAAACTGTACGAAATTGGATGTTCCCCTACTGTCTATTTTGCTGAACCAGTCTATTGCTTCGTTAGTGTTACCCCATAGCTTAATTAATAGTTTGTTCATTATTTGTGCTATTACTCTATCTAGTATATACTAGCTAATTCTACCTATATCCGACTTCGATGGGCATATTAATCTAATTGTGGGGTCTGTTTCGACATTATATTTATGATCCTCTAGGTTAAACGGGGGGTTACAAGGGGTTAGAGGCTCGGTTCAATCAGATATTTCAGTTTATTTACTATGTTATGTCCTTCCTTATTAATGCTAGTGAGTTTAGATTCTGTAGTTTTCTTGAATACTTTTGTGTAGGTCACGACGTATAAAGTTATTGTATTATTGCGTTAAGGCTCACGGCGTATACGTTTGATGTTTTTTCCGCTTTTACTATAATTCCGTTGGTGTTGCGTAGTTTCTTCAGTGGTGCGTTGATGTCGTTTTGCAATTTGTTGTAACCCGTACGTTTTTTTGAATTTGGTTCCACTTATCATGTTCGTGAGGTCGAGTTCGAAGGCATCAAGCTGGGGGTTATTCAGTGAATTTTTGTAGGATTGGAATCCGTATTTTTCCCTAGTAACTTCTACTGTGTTATTAACGTATCATTTATCACATAACAACATCACAACCACACACACACACCAGAGCGGATCACAACAGAACATTAATAACTAGAACTGTTTAATCTAACAAAAATCACCACGCAAGCTTCCCACTTTACTAATGTATTGATTACTTTACTAACTGTGGCTACCCCCGATTGAACACGGGACTGAGACACAAACACGCCCACACACACATATATATTAGTAAGTTGCATGCACATTATCTTCACACACAGAAAACTAAACTCATACACACATCTACACATACATGTACACATGTCTTGATGGACAAGTAATATGTGATCGTGAATATATGTCTGTGTGTGCCTGTCTTCGGATATGTATGTGAGAGTGTATGTGCGTGTGAGTGTATGTCTGTGTGAGTGTATGTGTGCGTGATTATTTTTATTTTAACGTTAGCCCTCAGAGAATTAACCATACACACACACATCTACACATGCATATAACCTTAGTAAGTTGCATACACATTATCTTCACACACAGAGAATTAAACACACACATCTACTCATACAGATACATTTGCTGACAGACATGTAATAGTTGTGCATTATTGCATGTCTGTGTGTGTGTGTTTTAGTATTTGTATGAGTGTATGTTTGTGTGAGTGTATGTATGTGTGGGTGTATGTGTGTGTGAGTATATGTGTGTGTGAGTGTATGTGTGATAATTTATTTTCATTTGGATTAAAATAAAAGAAAACAACAGAATGACGTCACATTTTGTACATGAATATGTATATCTGCGTGAATGTATGTATGTGTGTCTGTCTTAGAATCTGTCTGTGAGTGTAAGTGAGAATGTATGTGTTTGAGTGCGTAGCAACAATTTATTCATTTGGACAGCAACAAAAAGTGACACAATGAAAATTGTTTACCCTAAGGTGATTCAGGATTGACATATTTTCATTTCTAGATTCTATAATTATTAAAATTTTGATATTTGTTTTTATAAATTATAGATATTTTGAAATAATTATGAGAAAAAATTAAAATATCTTCATACTTTTGTTTACTAATTTGAATAAGAACAACAGTAATCCCGGACAACACCGGGTATTTCAGCTAGTATATATATATATATATATATATATATATATATATATATTTAATCACATAGCTCACTACAATCCATAGACCACTCTTCTTTTTTACCTTTTCTACGGAAATACTTAACACACACAACACACACACACATATATACACATAGAAACATATATATATATATATATATATATATATATATATATATATATATATATATATTATATATATATATATATATATATATATATATATATATATATATATATATATATATATATATGAGTGTATGTGTGTGTGTGTGGTGAGCCTTCTTACACTGTAGTTTCACTCACCTGTACCCTGAAAGAATCATTTTCAAGATCAGAGCCTTTATAATTTGGGAAAGAAGTGATGTATGAAAATAGTAACGCGAATAAAATAAAATAAAGAATAAGAGAAATAAGGAAGATATTGACAAAATTTATGCGGTAATGACAACGAAAAACTTGAATATACGGGTGACGATGTTGGTGAATTGGGTAAATAAGATGAAAAGAAATGAACTTGTGTTTTTAGGACGTTTGTAGAGTTGAAATAGAAATTAATAGAGAGAGTAGATGATTAATAGCATTTGTAATGTGATAGTGGATGCAATGAATAACATGTAACTGTTCAGTAGATTCCTGCTTGTATGTAATTTTCCTTTTCGCTCATCAGCATTTGAAGAGGAGCAGAGAAGACCGTGAGTAAAAAAGTCTACTCCTAATGATTTACAGCAAACCAGGGATTATAAGATCGTGTGAGTACATACAAAAGACAAATCATAATAGTGAAGCTGGCATAACATATCATATAAGGCGTGTTATCTTTGAGTCATTCATTGAGTACGTAGTCTGTAACAGGTGTGTCTCTGGCTGTATATGGAGTTGTGATTTTGTGTTCTGTTTTAAATATATATAATAACGTGTATGGCATGGGAATTACCCAATAATACAATTATGTTCCGTTTTTTTTTCCTTTCTTTGAGTAGATGTACAGTTTGAAGAGGATGAGATTTAATGCATGGAATCAATCCTCTATATTATCAGCACATACGAATCCATGGGATGATATTTGAGCATATGGATATGGCAATCTTTATTATCATTATTATGCATATAATAAATAAATGAAACCATAAATACTGAAACCATATTTATTAGGAATATAAAATGTATTATTATTAAACGTTTATTTTGGAACCCAGTCATATATATTAATGCAACGAGGTATAATCTTTTAAATATGTGCAGTCGTCTTATAATTTCTGTGATAGTAAAAAGAGGTTGTGACCATCATTGATTTATCAAGTAGATTATTAACGTAGTGGATGAGAATTGTTTCTACGAAATATAAGAATTATATTCTTGAAAACCCTAGTGATAGCATAATCATCGTTTCTCCACCGAAAACATTCACTAAGATTCGAATTATAGAAGAATATTCACGCTGAGTCATCTTTATAACACGAGCTAAAATCAATATCGTATTGGTGCCTTTGAAACATAATCTTGAAACGGTATCTTATATTGGATTTAATTTTATTCACTATCATTTAATACCTTTTGTTAGACTTTTATTCATTTCATTCATAATGACTTGACCAAAAGGTTTGTCAAGTGACAGTATGTTAATCAATTATTTAGTCACGTTTCAAGCTCAGGCATTTTACAGCTAGAAGCATTATCAAGTAAAATTGTGTATCTAAGAACTAAAATTATAATATTTGGTTTAAATATGATTCAATTGCACTGGTTAAAATTTCCGTATTTTATTGAGAATTGGACTAACACTTAAAATGTTCATTTCCCTCAATGTTTGCCTTATAAATCACAAGACCGAAATTAATTCAATTCAAAGTACATTTAACAAATTTACAAAAATACAAATCAAATCTACCTTTCATTTCCTGCGTCATATTGAAATAATCATATATACATACATAAGTGTGTGTGTGCGTGTGTGTATGTGTGTGTGTGTGTGTGTGTGTGTGTGTGTGTGTGTCTGTGTGTGCGTGCGGGTGCCTGTGTGTGTGTGTGTGTGTGTGTGTGTGTGTGTGTGTGTGTGTGTGTACGTATGTATTTGTGGGATGGACAGAAATCTAAAGAGGCCTCCCCATTTCTATTTGGATCGGGATCATAGTGCCATTCAATCACTCCTTTCTATGACGGTAACAGAATATGCATTGAAGTTTTCTTTTAGCATATTTGACTCAATTTTAAATGCACCTGACGCAGCAGGAAGGGATCTGTATTTGGTCTCTCTGATATTATTTTAAACTATAATCTCTTTGATTCTGTGCTGGATGGTCCTATTAAAAGAGGGATTGTAGTGACAACTGATCAACATCTCGTTGTATGCAACTTGAGACTACCTAGAGAACTCTCTCAGCAAACTGAGGACTTTGAAACCGAGTAAAGAAAGTCCACTACGACAGTTTCAGCATTAGCTGTTAAATTCTGCGTTTGAAAGAATATGGTATGTCACCGAGAGGTAGGGACTACATGGTTTCATCTAGTGGGCAAAAATTCCACCTGCGCAAAGAAAGAGCCTTACAAAGCTTGTAAATAACTTAACCTTTAAAGTATTTTCAGTATAAGCAGGCGAAAAAGTCGTATTATAAATAATAAGATTTTGAGTTTCGTCTGCAATACAAATTTAGACTAATATATAAATTGTTCTAGGAAACGATCCACTGACTTCAAAACATCAATTCTCTTCCAACCTTGCTATAAGTAATTAGTCTGGAGTCCTCATCTGTTCAGTGAGGGACATCATCGCGAGGTGGAAAGAATAGTTCGGTGGACATCTAGACCCTTTCACAAAAGCATCAGCTGATGTATATGAAGTGTATGTAGAAGCGATGACAAAACTCAAGGTTACCGGTGAAAAAAAAAAAAATCAAACATGCCATGACAACTGCGGATGATAAAATTTAGCACAAGATGTTAATGGGGTTGGACAGATGGTCCTAGGCTACATTTTACTAGCGTCGGTCATGGGTGACCTGACATAATATATGTACATATATATATATATATATATATATATATATATATATATATATATATATATATATATATATATATATATATATATATATATATATATATATATATATATATATATATATATATATATATATATATAAGTATGTATACGTACATACATATATCTATACAGACGTCCAGTATTATGTATATACATACATACATGCACACACATATATATATATATGTTCGTATCGGTTTACCGAACATTTATTATAATGCTCGGTTTGTTTGTAAATTAACAGCCCGAATTATAGGCCGTACAGAGTTCGCCAACCATCGTTGCCCTTTCGTTCAACACTGAAAAAGGAACGATGAACTAGTTTCTAGCTTATTAGCGGTCAGCAGCACCGTATACCTTCCTGTCATTCGATTGAACGTTTGAAATGTTATACTTTCCTGGTGCATATTAACGGCTGAGCAGCCTAATTTACATATCAGCCGTACTAAGGGTGACAAATGAAATTTCATTTTTTCCATATATATAAATATAAATATATATATATATATATATATATATATATATATATATATATATATATATATATATTGTTATACTTGGGGAGGATCATATTTGTGTAATATTGCCAGAATTAATAACAGAACACACTCACTGTTTGGTTGGTTTTCGCTTCTCGCTGTCTTTTATATCTGCGATCTAACTTACTCGGTCCTCAATGTTGCCATTGACTGACCGACGGTCAAAAATAATACAGATACAATATAAACACAAACACATATATATAGTTTACATAATTTACATAAATCTTTCGTTGCACACCTGCAACATCGTCAGTGGTGTCATATTTTTTCCTCCTGTTGTGTTGTATGTCTACGCCATTTTTTTTATTCAGTCTGTCTATATATTTATTTATTTATTTGCTTGTTTGTTTATTTTATTTTGTCTTTTTTGCGCATGCGTTTGCGTGTGTGTATAGTGTTATGTTTGCTGTGTGACTAGTGTGTATAGTGTTGTGTTTGCTGGGTGACTAGTGTGTGTTTATGTGCTTGTGTATGTATTTATTTATCTTATTTTATTTTATTTTATTTACTTATTTATACTTCTCTTAGGTCAGTGTTGTTTGTTTGGGTGTTGTTGTTGTTCCACTCATTCTTTCTGTTTAGCTTTGGTCTTCTAATTTCTATTTCACTGGCCTCTCTGATTTGCCTATCTGCTGGGTCATTCCTATGTTTAGATATTATTCTAATTTCTATGTTGTCTATGTTACCGTCATGTTGTTGTCTAGCATGTTCGTATAGTACTGACCCGTTTTTTCGTCCTTTTTGTTCCCCCCAGTGTTGGTCTATCCTTTCACCTATGCTACGAGCTGTCTCACCTATGTATGTTGTTGTCATGTTTCTGCAAGTACCCTCTGTACATCTTATGCTATAGACTACGTTTCTAGTTTTACAGTTTATCCGGGGGTTCACCTTACATATGATACATTTCCTATTGGTACAGTGGGTTCTCTTAAAAGTGTAGGTTTTGCTGATCAGGGATTTTATGGTGGTTCCTGGCTTTTCTACCACCTTTATTTTTAAGTGGGTCTTTCTCAGGGCCTTTCTACACTGGTTAGCTAATTTCCCTCCAGGGGTGGCGTCCACAAACATGACACTCTGATATCTCTGGTTGTCGTACAATGATGTGGCCTTCCCTATCTTATGTCTAGCCCTATCTAAGCTATTCCATGATTTGCTCCTGTATAATGGGCAAATTCCTTTCATGTCCAGTTCTATGAGGGTCTTATACTTTTCCATGGCTCCTTCGTATACTCTGACTCTGTCTCTTTGGTTGTAGCCAGAGAACTGCATGCGGTTGATGAAGTGTTGGATGTGTCTTTCCATTTCTGTTGGGTCGCACATGCTGGACACATTCTTCATCACTCGTACCAAATCTGCGATCAGAATATTAAACTTAGCACTACTGGACATTGCTGAGTTTTTGAGCAATATTACACAAATATGACCCTCCCCAAGTATAACAATATTTGTTTCGACACACGATTTCATATAAAAAACCTCGCTAATATATATATATATACGATATTAACAAATGGAAACTATATTTATAAAACCATATTTATGTGATTATACATATTTCAAGGACACCAAGTTAAATTATGGTGTGCTTTCATCCGGGAGCTTCCAACAGTAATGGTTACATTCTTTAAGGGTATGTCAATATTTATTTATAAAACTGCTCTCTATTATATTTTATCTGATGAAAGCACACTATAATTTAACTTGGTATCCTTGAAATATGTATAATGAAATAAATATGGTTTTATAAATATAGTTTCCATTTGTTAATATCGTATTTTTACTCCAATTAATTGTTGAGTGCTTTATATCAGCTATAAAAATATTTGCTTGTTGTATCCTAACAATCTAAATAGAACTTTTACATATATATATATATATATATATATATATATATATATATATATATATATATATATATATATATATATATATATATATATATATATATATTTATATATATATATATATATATATATATATATAGTAATAATAATAAATTTGAAGACTAAATCCAAAGAGGGCTCGATAAGGATAAATATATATCAAATATATAAGTACCGTAGAGCAAATACTTATTAAAATAAGGGTGAAAGCAGCGATTCTTTGCTTAAACTTTAATCTGTTATTTTAATAAATATATATATATATATATATATATATATAAATTAATATGTATGTGATGAATCACAGATACCAACACATCTGTATATATATTGCAAAAGAAAAATTTAGCCAGATTGAAGTATACTAATTATTATACTACAGTTTGTCCATATCGATTTAAAATAATAAATCAACGAAGACGAACTGTATTGCCAAGAGGCCGTGATGTTTAGACACATTTAAATTTCAAAATCAAACCTGTTCCGTAGATAAGTTTAAACTTTAAGATCCAAATATGTTTCGAGTTAAATAAGTGTAGGAATATCATGTCCTGCTCTCCTCAGTAAACATCCAGAGACAAATTGATATGCTTCACTTCTAAATAATTTATATATATATATATTTATTTATTAAAATAACAGATTAAAGTTTAAGCATATATATATATATATGAGTAGTAAAGATGCAAATTAATTGAGTCCGTAGGCGGTATTCCGACATGAGTACTCGATGCTTGTGGATAATAACAATATAGAGGTAATAAAGAATCAGTATTGTATCATATACATATTTAATTAAATATGTATATGATGCAACACTGATTCTTTGCTCCCTTTATATATATATATATATATATACAGTGGCGGACTGCCTCTAAGAATATTGGTTGCCAGTAGATGAAGGGTGCCCACCAACATATAGAATGCTCTCATTTAATTTTTATAACGAATAAATAACATTTTCAAAAGATACATGCGTGGAAACAAAACAGTTCAATCAAATATTTGCGGGAAAACATCTTACCTTCAACAAGAAAAAATATTATGCATTTTGCGAAATCAATAATGACCAGAAGCCGACCTTAAATATGACTAATAGATCTAGGAAAGCCATGAATGTCACTATATATTTTTAACTTGGATTTTGAAAGTAGGTTATAATTATCAATTTTCATTATAATGTTGTAGCTGTCTTGGTGGACTAGTTGCAGGATTCATAGATGGTGGTGATCATGGTCTGAAGTTCGATCTTGCTCGGGAGTAGGGTTGCCGGTAAAACTTTTCAGTTTTTTCTATTGGCTGTAAAATAAAAACTGAAAGAGGTTACGTGTTACTTTACCAGGACTGAAGCCAATGCCAGGATCTCCATCGCGTCCACTACCTACCGCTAGGATACAGAGACAACTACGAAATTCTTCTAAAAATTCATACTGATAAACCTACTTTCAAAATGTTCAAAACAAAATGACGAGTTGTTTATGTCATTCTTAAAGTGATTGTTCCTACTTAGGTCGACTTCTAAATCATTTGGGTGTTCCATAAACTACATCCTCGTTTTGTTTCTCATCTATCTAGATTATATGTTAACCTGTAATCCATGTTTCATTTCTGTTGTACCACATTTTACACCCTCTCCCTTTCTCATTGTGATATTTCAGTTTACTATGATTTGTTTTTTTTTTATTCATATATATATGTTTTTGCATCTTAGATCTAAACTTGCAATGATTGGCATTATATATATATATTTATTTTAATTTAAATTAATTCAACAGTTAAACATAATATGGCTGTTACCAAAGAGCCAGATGATTGACAGGTCGACCCTAAATATGACTAATAGCTCTAGGAAAGCCACGAACGACACCACACCTTTTAACTTTGATTTTGAAATTAGATTTTAAATTATTAATTTTTATTATATTTTTGTAACTGTTTCGGCGGCCTAGCTGGAGGAATCATAGACGATGGTGATTCTCATCTTAAGTTTGATCCTGGTCAGGAGTAGGGTTCTCAGTTATAGTTTTCAGTATGTTAAATAAAAACTGAAAAAGATTACATGCACCTCTCGACCAGGATTGAACCCAAGACAAGGATCATCACCGTTTCTAGTACCTACCGCTAGTCCACCGAGACAGCTACGAAAATCTTATGAAAGTTCATACATATATACATACTTTCAAAATGTTCAATACAAAATGTTGTGGTGTCGTTCATGACATTCTTAATGTTATTGCTCCTACTTAAGGTCGACTTCTAAATCATTTGGCTGTTCCATAAACTACATGCTGGTTTTGTTTCACATCTATCTATACTATATTTTAACCTCTAATCAATGTTTCATTTCAGTTGTAACCACCTCCCCTCTCCATACCCTCTCTCTCTCTCTCTCTCTCTCTCTCTCTCTCTCTCTCTCTCTCTCTCTCTCTCTCTCTCTCTCTCTCTCTACTTCTCTCTCAATCTCTCTCTCTCTCTCTCTCTTTCTCTCTGTTATATTTGTATCTACTATTGTTGCGTTTACCTTGTTTATATATATATGCTTTTGCATGTCAGTTAGATTCAAATTTAAAATGATTGGCATTATATATATATATATATATATATATATTAAAATAATAAAATAACAGAATAAAGTTTAAGCAAAGAATCGCTGCTTTCACCCTTAACGGGATCTTCTGAAACTAACAAAGTCAATCTGTAAACGCAGAAGTGGATATTGATATTTCAAAAAACGTTGCAACCGGAGAAAGACAGGAAGACGATACTTTGGTTCGTGGAAACGTTCCCTGGTAAAGAACGGGAAAAAACGAATATAATACGTCATTATTTGGAGCGATGAAAAACAATTACACGCAAAGACAAAACCACGTTTATGGTATAAAAGATGTCATAGACTAATATTCTCTTAGGTGGTTCATAGAGACGTGTGTGGGCTTGTTATATGCATATTTATTTATTAATATACGTTTATTTAATTATTTGTATACAAGCACACACACATACATATTTATATGTGCGTGTATTTGTATACCTATGTATGCTTATATACCTATGTATGCTACATATATGGATGCGTGTATGTATTTATTTAATTTCAATTACCTCTGTATTTTATTTACTTTATTCTTAAATCTGAATCCGAGAATCATTCGGTTTCCTAGTTAGAATTTTAGTCTACGTCTTCAGTTATGCCATTTACGTGGTTTTGTCTTTGTGTGCAATTATTCTCCACGCTCCATATATGAAGTATTATCTTCGATTTTTCCGTTCATTGCCAGAGAACGTCTCTATGAACCACCTAAGAGAATATTAGTCTACGACTTCTTTTATACCATAAACGCGGTTTTGTCTTTGCGTGTAATTGTTTTTCGCCGCTACAAATAATTGTTTCTACTTTTGGCACAATGCCAGCAATTACTCAGTACATTACTGGTACTTTATTTTATCGGATGAAAGGCAAAGTTAACCTCGGCGGGAGTTGAACATAGAATGGCAAGAGCCGCTCCAAATAATGACATATATTCGTTTTTTCTTTGCCACGGAACGTTTCCACGAACCAAAGTATCGTCTTCCTGTCTTCTTCCGGTTGCAACGTTTTTTGAAATATTCACTTCTGCGTTCACAGATTGACTTTGTTATTTTCAGAAGATCCCGTTAAGGGTGAAAGCAGCGATTCTTTGCTTAAACTTTAATCTGTTATTTTAATAAATATTTGCTCTTCGGTTCTTATATATTTGATATATATTTATCCTTATCGAGCACTCTTTGGATTTTAGTCTTCAAATATATTATTATTACTATATATATATATATATATATATATATATATATAAATAAACAGATTAAATAAAGATGGAGTAGGCATACAATACAACAGAAGGAAACGTAATAGCACCACTGACGATGTTGCAGATGTGCAACGAAAGAACTTTGTTAGACTATGTATATGTGTTTGTGTCTATATTGTATCTGTATTTTTGAACGTTGGTCAGTCAATGGTAAAATTGAGGACCGAATAAATTAAATTGACCGATATAAAAGACACAGAAGCGAAAACCAACCAAACAGTGAGTGTGTTCTGTTATTAATTCTGGCAATATTATTACACAAATATGACCCTCCCCATGTATAACAATATTTGTTTCGACACTCGATTTCATATCAAATACCTCGCAAAACTAATTCATCGCTATTATGGCATTAGCTTGTTCAAAGCTGAAATGTTATTGACAGACACTGTTTTCTGTAATATAAAAACTACAATAACAACAGAACAAATCCGCTTCTTAAAACACTGTGTTTCCATCAAAATATACACAATAAACATATCAAAACAAGTAAATAATTTATTATTAAACAAAACACAAGCTGAACGTCTAAAACACACAATAACAGTTAATATGAAAAGAACAACATACACAAAAGTTAACGAACTTTACAGATAGAAACGCATTAACGGTAAGGAAGTTCGAAATCTCACCACACCAAACGAGAGGGATGAACTCATGAGCGTCATTCGACGTGAAACGAAATACGTGCAAAACGAATGCAGTAGGCATTTTAATAAGAAATTAGAATGGACGAATAAGAAAAAACTAGAAGAAAGAAAAATAGAATATTCACAAAAATACCCAGATAATATCAACAATATCCGTATGACTGATGTAGAACTACCGGAAGAATTTACCACTGACCAGACAGTAAATATCTATGGGAACACTTTAATCAGTGAACAAGAACAACAAATCCTGCAGCTACCACCAAAATTTGCTATCTAAAAAAAGATTAACCCTATCGAGTGTAAAACGGAGCTGGAAAAGTGTTTCTCAAAAATACGTTGGAATGCAAAAGTAAACAACAACAACAACTATACGGACAACAACAACAATAATAACGATAGTAGTAATATAAACAATAACTCCGAGTATAGAAATAACAGCTATACTAGTAATAGTCATAACTAACAATAGCAGGAGAGTGAGAAATAGTAATAATGGTAATAATACTAACGATAGACAGAACAACAAAAACAACCATAATAATAATATTGTTTCTACTTTTTGGCACAAGGCCAGCGATTATCCAGTGCATTACTGGTACTTTATTTTATCGACCTCATAAGGATGAAAGGCAAAGTTAACCTAGGCGGGATTTGAACTCAGAATGGCAAGGGCCGTAACTCTATACGTCAAAGCATGGCGTCCGACCCTCTACCGATACTGCCAAAAATTAAACATTTAAGTCTTTAACACTGCAAATTTTCACAATGATCTGTCTACAAGTATAAATACTATAAACATTTGACATAACAATCCCAATTTTAGGTAATTTTGTAGAAATCATCACAGGATGTTAAGAGTTATTATCAGAAGCTAAACAATATATACATTACAGGCAATATATATATATATATATAATACTAATAATAATAGAAACATTAACGACAGACACAGCAGCAGCGACCACAGTAGTAATAATGGTAATAATACGGGTAACAACAACAACAACAACAAAAACAAGAAACATAATAAAAGTAACAACCACAATGATAGGAATAACAGTAACAACAACAATAACGGTGGAGAAAACAACAACAATACATATAACAATCACAGCAACAATACATCTAGCAATCATAACAATAATAATAATGTTAATGATAGGAACAACAACAACCACCATAGTAACAATAATAGCAACACACACAACTATGACGATAGATATAATGACAACTCCTTAGAGAAACTATTCTTCAACCCAGTTGACAAAATATATAAGATGGGTAATATCTATCCTACGAAGTTACCCTTTAATAAAAGGGTTTGTATACCACAACAAATAAATGACGAGACAGAGGCACAGTTCACCATAGCTAGAAATAAGATTAGACACATAGTAGACCGCTATACTAAGAGACAAAGCAAACCAGAAGTCCAACAACTTGGGAGGAAACCTGTAGAAGGCTTGGTTAGCCCCAAGCAGCGCACAAGGGATGGTGAGGTAGTATGTCTACCCACGGATAAGTCTGTTAGGGTGTCAATAGACAACATGCCGAAACACATCAATGCTATGCAACCCCACATCACCAACACGAGCGAAATTGCACAGTAAATACATGAAAGGAGAGAGAAAATCATCAACGCTCACATGATTATGTGGACCTACATCCTAAAGCCAAGAAGGCGCACTGCCAACAAATTCCAGGCATCTAACAATGGTATACCACCCTTGTATGGGCTCCGCAAAGACCATACGACAGTCGACGACCCGACAACAGCACCACCAACAACACCTATATGCGGAGCAAATATAGCTAGCAACTACAGGATCTAATTCCTCTCAATGGTTATACGCCCCATAATTAAGATGTCCCCAGATGTATGTGACAGTACAGAGGACCTCCTCAGCAGAATCAGTGCGTGCAACAAAAACAAAAACCTTTCCAACTGCAAAATAGGCAGTATGGATGTGGTATCACTGTACCCATCCATTAACATTGATGTTGCTGTGCGAAAATGTGTGCAGATGATCATTGAGAGTGAGGTGGAGTTCTGCGACGACGACACAGACGAACTGGGCCTCCTACTTAGACTTACCTATGACACTGACTACCTATACAGCCATGACCTTAGACGCTTCTGCCCCAGTAGATCCATAAGAGGTAGACCCCCCACCATAACCTCCCATGGTAAGGTAGATTGGTTGTACCAAAGCCATACGGACCCCCCAAAATAATGATCAAGTAAAAAAATGGTCGCACATGCAATAGGGGCTAGTATCAAAACTACCCTAAAGAGCCACATATTCAAATTCAACGAGCATATCTACACCCAAAATTAGAGAGCAGCCATTGCCGTCATCATAGCTGGTGACGTTGCCAAACTTTTAATGGTATGGTGGGAAAGGAGACTCAAATATATCCTTGATGAGAGCTCCATAGACCTCTTCATGTACTCTCGTTACGTAGACGACATCAATATAGTAATAAGGACATCCCCACAAGAGAGTACTAACAAGTTTGATTTAGAACGTAGCACAATGGAAAGCATCCTGCAGATGGCTAATTCCATACACCAGAGTATATCTGTAGCTACCGACTACCCTTCCAAACACCCTAACAATAGACTACCTGTATTAGACACGGAACTCTGGATTAATACAATAGACGAGAGAGCCCAAATTCTCCACTCACACTACGCTAAACCTATGGCCTCCAAATACCTGATACTAAAAAACTCAGCAATGTCCAGTAGTGCTAAGTTTAATATTCTGATCGCAGACATGGTACGAGTGATGAAGAACGTGTCCCGCATGTACGACCCAAAAGAAATGTAAAGACACATCCAACACTTCATCAACCGCATGCAGTTCTCTGGCTACAACCAAAGAGACAGAATCAGAGTATACGAAGGAACCACAGAGAAGTATAATACCCTCATAGAACTGCCCATGAAAGGAATTTTCCCATTATACAGGAGCAAATCATGGAATAGCTTAGATAGGACTAGACATAAGATAGGGAAAGGGAAATTAGCTAACCAGTGTCGAAAGGCCCTAAGAAAGACCCACTTAAAGATTAAGGTGGTAGAAAAGTCAGGAACCACCATAAAATCCATGATCAGCAAAACCTACCCTTTTAGGAAAAGCTACTGTACTAATAGGAAATGTATTATATGTAAAGTAAACCCCCGGATAAACTCTAAAACTAGAAACGTATTCTATAGCATAAGATGTACAGAGGGTACTTGCAGAAACATGACAACAACATACATAGGCGAGACAGCTCGTAGCATAGGAGAAAGGATAGACCAACACCGGGGGGGGGGGGGGGGGGGCGACTAAAAGGACGAAAAAACGGTTCAGTACTATACGGTTCAGTACAACACGATGGTAACATAGACAACATAGAAATTATAATAATATCTAAACATAGAAATGACCCAGCAGATAGGCAAATCAGAGAGGCCAGCGAAATAGAACTTAGAAGGCCAAGGCTAAATAGAAAAAATGAATGGTATAACAACAACACCCTAACAAACAATACTGACCTAAGAGAAGTATAAATAAATAAATAAATTCATAAACAAGCACAATAATAACAAACACATATAAACGCACACTAGTAAACTAAGTCAGTCACCCAAACACGAACACACATCAAACACTATACACACACGCAAACGCATGCTCAGAGAAGACGAAAATAAATAAATAAATAAACAGACTAAATAAAGATGGAGTAGGCATACAATACAACACGAGGAAATATAATAGCACCACTGACGATGTTGCAGATGTGCAACGAAAGAACTTTGTTAGACTATATATATATGTGTTTGTGTCTATATTGTATCTGTATTTTTTACCGTTGGTCAGTCAATGGTAACATTGAGGACCCAATAAATTAAATTGGCCGATATAAAAGACACAGAAACGAAAACCAACCAAACAGTGAGTGTGTTCTGTTATTAATTCTGGCAATATTATTACACAAATATGACCCTCCCCAAGTATAACAATATTTGTTTCGACACACGTTTCATATCAAAATCCTCACAAAACTAATTCATCGCCGTTATATATATATATATAGGGCGGTGGATTTGCAGTATCGGTAGAGAGTCGGACGCCATGCTTTCCAGCATAGTTACGTCCCTTTACGATCTGAGTTCAAATCCCGACGAGGTTGACTTTGCCTTTCATCCTTACGGGGTCGATAAAATAAAGTACCAGCAATGCACTGGGTTTTTGCTGGCCTTGTGCCTAAAGTAGAAACAGTTATATATATATATATATATATATATATGTGCATATATGTATATCTTTTTTTTTTTACCCACCCACCCCTCCCCATAAGTCAGTGAATTGGTAAAGTAGTTCAAACATAGGACAAATTACCTTGCAGTATATCTTCCAAACTAGACAAGATTAACTTTGCAATTTATTTTTTCAGGGTTGATAAAAAAAAGTACATGTCCAAAGCAGTGGATTAATGCAACTGATAGAGTGTCAGACGAAATGACTTGTAGTATTTGTTTCAATCCTGTTGTGGCTTATTTGCATTGTAGACTTAATTTGTCACCCAGCTTAACACCACCACCTGACTTTTGGCTATCTCTAACAGAGTTCATTCTTTTGCAAACATTTGGGTTTGAGGATACTTCCCTCTCTCCCATCAGTCGCAGAAGCCCTGAAAGGAAAACAATTATAGGCACCGTCTGTTTTCCCTTCCCTCACTAAACTGTACAAGAACAAATATTCTAAGGCCATTTTCCTTGCTGATATAAGAATGTTTCTTGCAGGACTCATCATGGACTCTTTATATTCATAATTGTTTCTACTTTAGGCACAAGGCCAGCAATTACCCA